>CAWUFW010002128.1:1920000-2391432 GCA_963921515.1 Calotriton arnoldi | reverse complement strand
CCCACACTTGTATTGACTCTATGTGTCCTCTGCACCAGGCCTAGACCTAGGACACTACATGCACTAACCCCACCCCCTTAAAACAGATATTTGCTTCCTCTGGCTGGGGTAAACAAGACCTACTATGTATCCATCCAGCAGGTGGTTCAGACAGACAGAGGCTGGGCTGCGCGCGCTGCTGCTTCCTGGGTGCACCAGAGTACCTAGGCGGCCTCTGAATGAGTCTAAAGGCCGAGTGAGGTCTGTCAGCCGTGCGCAGCAACAAGTCACTTCCCAGACAGTGGCGGAGCCGGTGTGCCACGGGCACTAAGGCCACGGAATGAAGTGACCCCTCCTTGGCTGCTGAACTGTGAAATGCAGGAAACATCAGTGTGTAGCTGGTTCCCCCTGCGCCGGAGCCCCCTGCTTTGCACCTGCTGTAAGCTACGTCCCTGCACTTTCAATGATCACAGATACTAGGACAGACGTCTCAGACTTCACCCACGGTGAAAGAATCGTTGTGTTACTTTGAGTGCACGCTGTCTATTTTTTTTTTTATATCAACGGTCTTTTATTGCCTGTTCCAAGAAGTTCACAGCACGATCACCAACAGTCTTGAGATAACAATGAACATGGACGAGAAAAAATCAAGCACTGGCAATACAAATAGGTCTGCCTGTAACCAACATGTTGGTTGAACATTCCACCTCTTTGTCCTTTATATAGCTGTATCATAACCACAGCATGGCCCAGAGAGCACCAATTCCAACATTCATCAAAAAGAACCCAGGGAACTGCTTCGTGGCACTGCCCATACCAGTGGCACCCGTGGTCCATTCTGGCCACACCCCTGAAATGGCAATACCTTAGGGCATCCCAGGGGTAGAGCTGGAGGGTCTGGACCACTAGCAGGGCAGCCCCCTCCAGCCACCCCTGCGGCCCCTCAGCTAGAGGTTCTGGACCACCAGCAGATCAGTCCCCCCCCCATCTAGAGAGTCCAGTGCTCAAAGCCAACACTCCCACCGAGAATATGAAATAGCCAGATAAAGGAAGCTCCATGTGGGTATATTGTCGTGTTCAGCTTATTTTCCGCCCTTTAGTCACTCTTGTTTGCCTCAGGATGGTGGGTGTAAACTCAACGCCATGGTCAGCAGGCTGCGGTGGTGCCACCGATGGGGGCACATTGAAAGGAAACCCAGCAAAGAGAGAGAGGCACACAGCTGAGGCGTTTTAAACCCTATCTCCCGGCCCCCCATCCAGTCGCTCCTCTTATGACCACTTCGGGTCAAGGGCCCAGGTAATGTGGCCGGCCCTTCCCCACCCCACGCCCATCCAGTATGTTACCTATCCCACAACCCCCCACGTTGGAGCAACTAATGTCACCCCTCTGCCGTTTGCATGGGGGCTTGATCCAGAAACAGAGCCCACCAGGTGATGGAGGCTGGGCCTTCAAAGTTATTCTTCTTGTGGATGAGGACAACATAAGAGGATATGTTGAGGAAAGGGAAATCACCATTGGATTTCACAGGAGCTAGCACTCCTGGGTTGGACAACCATCCTAGAAGTGACTAACAGGAACAGAGCCAGGTCGGCCTCCCAATGACAGAAAGCTTTAATGGCATCGTTTGAGGTCCTAAAAACAGGGGAAGAGTACCCCTTCTATGCTAAAAGGGACATGGTTAGAATGTCAACAAACATGCTTATTTCCATATTACAGTCTTGTTAGACAAATAAAAACACTCCTAAAAATGCAGTTTCAACGGCTAAACAAAATATAAATTCACTTTTTGTCTTGTTACAGTAAAAGAAAGTTATTGTTTATTTAAATTCAATTTAAAACATTTTAAAAAGCACATTGCTACAACAATAAAAATATTTTACACACAATTCTCATATATCAAGAACACAACTCATTACATATTCATGTTATTCACAAAATCTTTTAACAGAGTTCCTCTCCATTCCTATATTATTTGAGGTCCTGCCTTGGAAGGTTAAGGAGGATGACCAGCAAGGCTTAGGTTTAGAGTTTATAACAGTAAGGGAATAAGTATATCAATGCTTCCTAAAGGCATGTTGGGCTAATGTAACTTACGAAAGTTTGATGAGTCAGGACTGTGACAAAGCTTAGTTGGTAGATTTCACTTTCAATGGCTTTAGTAAGACAGTTGTATTTTGCTTTGTTTAGTAAAAATATTAGTGGTACTTTTACAGTTAATAAAAACGCCATGATCTACATCACAGGGATGTTGAGAAGGATCACTGTGTTTTTATGCTGGATAAATAATAAAGAAGGTAGAATAATTTGAAGGAGCCGTTCGAAAATCTTGATGCTGAAAACCAACATGACGATTTTATCTAATAAGATTTAAAAACACTTTGTGTAGGAAGGTGCCTCTTTTTGCATGGTTAGCTCCCACTTTTTGACTGATGCCTGAAGTAATTTCGAACTTTAAGTGCACTTTGTCCCTGCTAACCAGATTCCCAGTGCCTGATCTCTTTCCCAAAACACTGTACTACGATTGGCACAACTTCAGTTACCCCTGTAAGTCCCATTAGTGGTACCTCTGGTACCTAGGGCATGGCTACTGAAAAGGGTCCTCTGGGGCTGCAGCACTGATTGTGCCTCCCCAGGGCCCCCTCACCAAGGCTATGCACTTTGCCATTGCAGGCTGCGTGTCTTGGTGCAGGAAAGTCCGAAGAGTCGAAATGGCACACAGCCTGTGTGCCTTGTCTCCCTGCATAAGATATAGGTAAGTCACCCTACTGCAGGCCTTTAGCCCTAAGGCAGGGTGCACTATAGCCTATGTGTGGGCATATCAGCATGAGCAGATTACCCCTACAATGTCCAGCCCATTCTGTGATGTAGTAAGTGAACAGGGAAGCCATAAAGAGTACATGGGCTGGATACTTGTCAACACGAGTTCCCTAGCTCCATGATGGCTTCATTGATTTCTTAGATGTTTGGTGCCAAACATCTTGTCTTAATAAACCCTCACTGATGCCAGTGTTGGATTTTTATTAATAAATTCACACAGGAGACCCTTTTAGAGGCTCTCCTGAAACTTAACCAAACACTAGTGGGGTCTCTGCCTGGTTTTCACCAGCCTGCCACCACTAGACATGTTTCTGACATCATGGGGTGAAAGCCAGTGCTCTCAGAGGACAAAAACAATAATTGCTCTGGTCGGGGGTGTTTCACACCTCCTTCAGGACAGGATGGCCTTCCAGGGCGGGAAGCTTCAAAGGCCATGCCACCTTTGAAATCCAACCCAGGATCCCCCAGATAGTGAGGGAGGCCAATCCCCCTTTCTTGCTCCACTTTTGGTAGGAGGAAAGGCGGGAAAATTAGCTAGATGAGGAAGTGAGTTCCCCTCAGCCTGCACCACCCCTAGGGTGGGGCAGGGGAGGTGAACCTCTCTCCTGAATACACCATCTTCAGATGGTGAGAAAACCTCCAATCAGGGTTAGGGTAGTGCCTCTTCCCACAGGAAGTGGTCACTAAGGGGTGTAGACACTTTAAAGGTAGATAGCCCATTGGCTATTACCTGTCTCCCCTTGTAATGCCCCTAAATTCAATATTTAGGTGGCTCCCCGAGACCTTAACTTCAGATTCATTGGACCAAAGAAGAACAGCACAAAATAAGACCTGCTACGCGAGAACAGAAGACCTGCTGCAGAAAGAAAAGGTGCCAAACCCTGCCAGCTACAAGAAGGATTTGACAATCGCTGCTGCTGTGTGTCATCCTGAAACCTGCAAAGACTCTAAGAACCCCGGAGCACCTCCAGCCTTCGAGGAATCGGCGAAAAGCTCCCTTGGAGTGAAGGTATCACTCTCCTGCACACCGCAGGCACCGATCCTGTGAAGTCTGGTTTGTCGACTTGCTGCTCCACAAATTTTGGAGGCACCAGGACCTACCGGAGTCACGGCTTTCCAATACCCGGGGTACGAGACCCCCAACAGTAAAAACTAAGAAGAAGAGTCCACTCCGGACTCCCAAAGCACCAGAAGCAAGCACCTGTTGAGGGACATCGAGAACTCTGAGACCCACTTCCTGAGTGGCCCAGCTATCATGATATTGCCTGCTCCTGACCGCAAGGACCCTAAAGACACACATTGCCCGGCTGACCTGTTCGCTCTGCACCCGGCCCCAGCACTGACCAACCACCTCTGCTCCCGTGGTCTCCAGGCCTTTGCGACCTCCTCCCTCCAAGGAGACCCACCGGTCGTACCTACCAAGAAAAAGATCAACATTTTTTGTTGTTGTAAATGGGTGGAAACAACACAGTGGAGGACGGGGGGACGCCAACGCCATTTGGGATGCTTAAGCAACACAGGCAAGGGTGGGGAGGATGCTTAAGAAACATGAGGTGGGTGGGAGGGGGGATGTAAGCAACATAGGGGGATGGGGTAAAGCAACACTGAGAGCATTGGTGGGGGAAGAAACAACATGGCAATAGGAGGTGAGCGTGCCAGCATGGGTGAAGGGAAGCAACATGTATGGTGCTGGGAAGCAAGGGGAGAAGCACACAGGCAAGCGCAACAAGGTAGGGCGAGGGGAGACAAACATAAGCAACAGAGAGCAACACATAGTGGAGGGGGAGTGAAGTACACGAGGGAAACAACAGAAAAACATATGCACTCTCATGGAGGGCTATGCACAAAAGAAAAACGTAGTGCTTGAAAAGCAAGCAATGGAAGCAGAGATACCAGCCAATCAAAGAAATAGTAAAGCGGCAATGTTTCCTGGGAGGGACAAATAAAAGATTGACAAGCTGGGACACGATTAAGAAGCAAGCAAATGAGAGCAACAGGAAAACCAACCAATGCTAAGTATTGGACGGGCTTCTTCGTAAGTTACAATATGTCTTGCAACAGACAGTGTATCCGCTGTAGTAGGCTCGACCTAAAAATGAAAAATGATATTTAATCCGTTAACACCATGCACAGATACACTCAGTGCCGATTGTTTATGATCAAGATTAGCAGCAGAAGTTGACTTACGATTTAACTGAAGGCATATGGAGGGTGGCGTTGTAAGAGGTATTACAGTTTTGTTAGACCAATGCAGTAGCAGCACACTGTGTGGCTGAGCAGTGAGGCACTAAGTGAGGAGAACCATTGATGTCAACTGAAAACACCATAAGAAGTGTATTGGAAATGTTGGAAAAGCACATACACTAAGCATTAAAAACAGAGACAATAGCATTCGCCATCACAAACCAGGCGGTTTTTTCTGGATAAAACCAGAAAAATGAATACATCAAACGGAACACACACTATGAATTTTTTAATGTCATTTACATCCCAATAATATACAAGGCTAAACATTTGAACTTAAATTGAAAGTTTGAATGTTTCAAAATGTGGTGTTATTTCTAAAAGGCAAAACAATATGCTAGACTCAAGCATATCACTTTCTCTTTTTTGTGCCTAATGCAGTCTCTTTTTGTTGGCTAGTGCTTCAATTGAGGACACCAATTGTCCATACCAGATTCTGTTTGCTATATTTGTACTGCTCCCATGAATAAAGCTAAGGATACCGCTTAATTTTTAGGTTCCAATTTCAATTTCCTTTACATATATATAAGATTTTGAAATTTTAATTTTTACAGTTGGCTTTTTTACGTATATATAATCTATTGATTTGCCAATATTATTTCATTTTACAAACAGTAGTGGAACCCCTGAATAGATGTCTTGGACTCTCAGGAGTACCGAGATTTCAGGTTAAAAACAGCTGCATTGCATTATGCCATTTGCGGAGAAGACTGTTTCTTATATACTACTTTTGTGTTGCTGTTATGGTCTTCCGCTATGCTGTGCAGTGATATTATGCTATGTTATTTTACATTATTCTTGTTTATAATAGGGTATGTTTGTTGTGCAGGAGGCCTCCTCTTTTCTAGTGGTGCCTCCATCTAACATTGGGATACACTGTGCTGTATCTGGCTTCCAGGCACTCTATTCTGCTATGCTATATTGACATGGCAAGGTACACACCTGGTTAGGACTCATAGGCTCTCCTGAGCACATGGGAGTACTCTCTTAGAATGTAATAGCTTCTTACATCCAATTTTCAGATTACACCAGTGTTGGAAATGGCCCTTTTTGCAGGGTTATCCCCAAACTTTTGGTTCTTCCTCCTATTTTTTTCCTGACCTGTGTTTGTTGGCTATAGGACTCTGGGCGCTTTCCCATGGCTGATCAGTGCTAAAGTGCATATACTCTATGCGTAAATTGTTATTGTGATTGGTTCTTCCTGATTGGCATATTTGTTTTACGAGTAGGTCCCTAGTAAAGTGCACTGAGTGTGCCAGGGCTGGTAAATCAAATGCTACTAGTGGGCCTGCAGCACTGATTGTGCCACCCACATGAGTAGCCCTGAAAAGATGTCTCAGGCCTGCCACTGCGGTGCCTGTGCGCAGTTTGTTAACTGCCATGTCGACTTGGCAAGTGCACCCACTTGCCAGGCCCTAACCTTCCCTTTTCTTACATATAGGGCACCCCTATGGTAGGCCCAAGCTAACCCCCTGGGCAGGGTGCAGTGTATGTGAAAGGTAGGACATGTACTGGTGTGTGTAACATGTCCTGATAGTGAAACACTGCCAATTTCGTTTTTCACTATTGAAAGGCTATCTTGCCTCATAGGACAGAATGGGGAATGCTTTGTAACATTTTACAAGCATATCTTCCCATAGGGATAAGATGTAAAAATTGAGTTTGGTATCCCTGAACTCAGGATTTAATAACACATCTTTTAGTAAAGATGGTTTTTAAATTGTGTGTTTGAAAATACCACTTTTAGAAAGTGGCTATTTTCTTGTTCAACTATCCTGAGTGCCTCTGCCTGTTTGTGGATTCACTGTCTGGCTTTGGAGTGACAGGGGCTGGGGAAGTGCAGTGGCTCCAGGAGTCTGGATGAGTCAGCACTAGGCTGAATAGGCCTGAACTGCATTTGGAGTGGTGGGAGGAGTAGACCCTGTACCTGAGTAGGGCTGTGCCTGCCTTCCACAATGCTGGCTCCGCCCCCCTGTGGTGTGTCTAGAGCCAAGGAGCGCTAGCAGACAGTGATGAGCTCTGTTGGTGGGCTGCTCTGACAAAACTTGCGGTAAACACGCTGTTGTTTTTTAAATGCACATTGCACTCTGCACATCGTACTTGAAGTACTTTTAAAAGTACCAACTTTAAAGTCTTTATTTGTATTTGCGCCGCACTCTCACCTGTTACAGTGACCCCCGACCTCCTGCCCTGTTCCGCCGCGGCTGCATTGCCTTTTGAGCGGAGGGTGTGGCCAGGTCAAGTGATTTTCTCCTCACTTCCGCCTGACTCTGCAGTCTATAGCAAACTACAATGGCTCTGTCAGGGAGCGCCAATCGCTTTGTTGGTAAGCACAAATCATTAGAGGTATGGAGACTTATATTTACTTAAAGAGTCCAGTAGAATAAATTAGCACACGCAAACAAAGCAAAAGCAAGTATCAAAACACCCTGGCAAGAATGGAGGACTCAGAAATACTTGCAAAACATTTTTGTTATTACATTTTCAAAATTTCATCAGACAACATCAGTATACATATGGTCGGGCTGTCCAAGTAAAACACAATAAAATAGTGACACGTGTTTCAAAGCGACATAAGTGCTCAGTGCTGGTGATAAGGTGCAAGGAGGCGTCCCGCGCAGTGTGGGGGCAGCCAGATGGATCTGCAGAAGTCAGGAAAGACGTGAAGAAACACCACCTCAAAAATGAATGCGAAGTGAAAGCATCTCATCCAAGGGAAACGTATGAATCAAAGCCAATCCCTATGAGTTGACGTAGGGTCTGGGATCATTCCAGTTTAAAATAGCATGAATAAATCACGGACAGGAGACCTGTGGCTTGGCGGGAAGTCTGGAACAATCCAGATGAGTTTAGAAATAAATCCAGGCAGTAAGTCCGTGGAAGCAGACTTACTGCCTGGATTTATTTCTAAACTCATCTGGATTGTTCCAGACTTCCCGCCAAGCCACAGGTCTCCTGGCCGTGCAGCTGGGGCTGTCCCCTGTCCTGATGAAGACCCGCTGCGACATATCACTTATGCGCCGTCAGGGTCGAAACGTCGACGCTTAACCTTGGTTCAGCTTTAAAATATCTCTGGGTCCCATTGTTGAGCAATTTAGCCTTGACCAGAGAGACTTCCTCAATCGTTGTTCTGACCTTTCTTGAAATTGTATATTCTTGTATATAGTCCCATACTTGTATATATGCACCTTATCACCAGCACTGAGCACTTATGTCACTTTGACACACGTGTCACTATTTTATTGTGTTTTACTTGGACAGCCCGACCATATGTATACTGATGTTGTCTGATGAAATTTTGAAAATTTAATAACAAAAATGTTTTGCAAGTATTTCTGAGTCCTCCATTCTTGCCAGGGTGTTTTTTTTTATAATCAAATTTATTGGTTTTAGAACATGTAAGCAAATCAGCAAAAACACGGAAGACAGTAGATCTGTTACATCTTTGAGAACAATGCATCCCACAGTTCCACACCCCATGAGTTACACATCGGCAAAATGGTTTAGCAAATCACTCAGTAGCTTCCACAGTGCCCAGCCATTTACCCAACACCCTACGATATTTCTTAGGGCATCCTCGTGACATGTACAAAGCTTTTTCTTGGATCGCGCACCAGTCCACTCCCTTGCGCCACTTCCCCAGGTCCGGTAAAGTGGGACATTTCCATGCCGCCGCTATATCGCTCGGCCACTGTCATAGCTGTGTTAAAAAATATCTTGTCATTTCGGGACCCATCCAGCCCATCCGTGATCCCTAATAGTGAGTGACGTGGGTCATGGGGAACCACCCATCCTAAGACCTCTGTAAGCTCTTCCTCAATAGCCCCCCAAAATCTTTCCAAGTGAGGACAGGACCAGACCACATGAAAAAAATCTGCCGGGGTCTGGCCACACCTTGCGCAGGACGCGTCAGAGCGTAAGCCCGCTCGATGAAGGCGCAGTGGAGTGAGGTAGGCAGCATGTAGATAGTATAGTTGGATTAGCCTAAGTTTGGTAGAGGCGGTGATTGTCTTGGGTGCCATGAGGGCATCGCGCCAGTCCACCTTGTCCAGGGGGCCCACCCACTCTACCCATTGATCCCTCAACTTGTCCAGAGAGGTGGGAGTGTTATTGACTAGGGTGCGGTATATGCGGGAGATGCCCCCCTACCTAGATCTCCTAACAGAGTCTGAGCCTCGGTAGGGCTGTATTCCGGGAGCTGAGTGCCGTCGGTGATGTGTGCCTGGAGGGCATGTCGTAGTTGTAAATACTTATAAAATTGGGAGGGGTGTAGGGAATAACGGGCTTGCATGTCTTGGAAGGAGAGCATATGGCCTCTCGTCCATACGTCCCCAAGTTGCGTGATGCCGATAAGATCCCAAGTTTTGAACCCCCGCAGACCACTAACCTCCCGAAGCCAAGCCCCGTGCCAGAGGGGTGTGCATTGGGTCAATTTGCACGACCAGCCAGTGTGACGTAGCGATGCCCGCCAGGCCAGCAAGACAGACCGCGTCACGTCTGGTAATTGGGACGGGATAGGCCCCCCGTACATCATGGCCTGGACTTTGGATAGTCCCAGCTCACTCAGTTCCAGCCGGTAGGCCGGGTCAGACCACCCCCCATTGAACCAGTCATGGACCACTAGTAGACGCGCTGCTAAAAAATACAGATACAGATGCGTCAACCCCATGCCCCCGTCAACGGAGGGGATCCGGCATGTGGACAGGGCTAGGCGCGCCCTTCCCCCGCCCCAGAGAAATTTGGTCGCTAAGCTGTCCAATTCCCTAAACCAGGTCCTAGGGAAGCAGAAGGGAGTATTTTGAAGGACATAAAGAAACCTGGGGAGGATCATCATTTTAAATAAAGCAACCCTACCCAGAGGGTTTAGGGGTAACGTCTTCCATTTTTGAAGGTCTACTTTGGCCTTGTTAACCAGTGGGGTGACATTGAGGGACCAGCCCAATTCCGGAAGCAGGGTGACCCATATCCCCAAATACTTAAAAGAGTTGCGCCGAAGCGGTATACTGGACTGCCAGTCATAACAGTCTCTCGATAAATGGAGTGGGACCAGCACCGATTTCCCTGGGTTCAATCGAAGACCGGAGGCTTGCCCAAACGCCTGTAGAATCCGGAGGCAATGTGGTCCTGAGGAGGCGGGTTCGGCCAAAAAGAGCAAGACATCATCTGCGTATAACGCGATCTTGTCTGTTTCAGTGTTTGGCCATTCCCAGCCCCTAATGCGGTCCTCAGCCCGCACCAGGGACCCCAAGGGCTCCATAGCCAGGGCAAACAGCAAGGGTGAAAGGGGACATCCCTGCCTTGTACCCCTAGCAATGGGAAAGGCTTTGGACAATACGCCATTGACCAGCACTCGCACGCGCGGCAGTTCATAGAGTACAAGGACCAGAGCCATGAACTGGGGACGGAACCCTATCTCGGCCAATACGTCGTGTAGATACGCCCAATCCACCGAGTCGAAAGCTTTTTCAAAATCTATGAGGAGAAGAGCTAGGTAAGGGGTAAGTAAATGTCAACGGGCCAAAGCCAGCTGTAACT
Organism: Calotriton arnoldi; assembly: GCA_963921515.1. Taxonomy (NCBI): domain Eukaryota; kingdom Metazoa; phylum Chordata; class Amphibia; order Caudata; family Salamandridae; genus Calotriton; species Calotriton arnoldi. The sequence continues at coordinate 2,380,856 of CAWUFW010002128.1, read as the reverse complement.
GCCAAAGACAGTGTTGGGTCGCACGGTTGGGCATAAAGCCGCATTGATCCGGGTGGACCAACAGGGCCAAGTAAGGCTTCAGGCGCTGGGCCAGGATGGTGGCGTACAGCTTGATCTCCGTATTGAGGAGGGAGATGGGACGATAGTCCGCACAGTGACGGGAGGGAGGCTGGGACTTCGGAAGGACCACGATAGTGGCAATATCCGTCTCTGCCGGAAAGGAGCCGTTTTCCAAAGCTTCCCGAAATAGGCCGGCCAGATGGGCACAAGAGTGTCGCGGTACATCGCATAATATTCTTGTGGAAGGCCGTCTGGTCCTGGAGTCTTACCCGAGGATGTGAGGGAAATTGCTTCCTCAATTTCTTTCCTAGAGATGGGGCGGTCCAGGTCTTTCTGGGCGGCTCCCTCCAACCGAGGGAGACATACGTTACCTCTTTCAAGGAGAACGTGAAGCGGTAGGTCGGGGGTTTGCGCTGCGTATAAACACCGATAATAACCGGCGAACGTGCGGGCCATCGCTAGTGGGGCACTGTGCACCGTGCCCTGGTCGTCTACCACCTCTGGAATTATGCGGTTCGCCCTGGGATAAGTGGCTAGCCTATGCAAAATCGTACCGTTTTTGTCTCCCCAGCCATATACTCTCGCTACCGACGACCTCCATAGGAGCTTGGCCGCCTCTAGCGATAACTGCCTAATCTCGGCCCGGAGGTGAGCGAGCTGTCGGCTTTGGGCGGCCTCCTCAGACAGGGAGAGTGATTGCTCCAAGCGAAGCGCCTGCGCTTCCCTCAGGGCAATTTCTTGCAACTGCGCCTGTCTCTGTTTCTTAAGCTGCCCCTTCGCGATGCCCCGTATGATCGCCTTCCCCGCCTCCCACAGGGTACCCGGGGAGGACACTGAAACCTCGTTGGTAAGAAAATACTGTTCGAGTTCCTTCCCTACCACCTTCTTGAAGTCTTTGTCTTGGAGGAACCATGCGTTCATCCTCCATGTTTGGCGGGCTGAGGGAGGGGGAGCCCCTGTACTAAGGAGCACCGGAGAGTGGTCTGAGATTCCTCTAGGTAGGATGCGAGTATCAACGATCACCGAGCAGTCAGTGGCGGGGACGAAGATCGCATCTATGCGCGCCTGTGTGCGATGGGCTGCGGAAGTATGAGTGAAATGGATGGTGCGTGGGTGCCACGTGCGCCATACATCACAAAGGCCTAATGACTCGGACCAGGTCCTTAGCTGTTTCGCTTGCGCCGTGCGGGAAGCAGAGGGAGGGCCCGTAGTATCTAAGGCCGGGGAAGAGACTGCATTGAAGTCGCCACCCACGACAGTGGAGCCCAGAGGGAGAGTGGTCAGCAGGGCCGCGGTCTGAGCAAGTGTGGGAGTGAGCAGCGAGGGGGGAGAATACATGGACACGAGATTGAGGGGAGAGCCAGCCAAGGAGCCACAAATTGCCACGACTGTGCCCTGGGGGTCGTGGGTCACCTAGGAAAGGACGAAAGGCAGATTGCGCTTCATAAGGATGGCCACCCCACGGGAGCCTCTGGAGAAGCCGGAGTGCCATACTCTGTCGTACCCTTAGCGAGCAAGGAAAGGGCAGCAATTACCCAGGAGGTGTGTTTCCTGGAGTAGGAGGATGTCTATGTGAAGGCGTTGTGCATAGCGCAGGACTGCCGTGCGCTTAAGTCGGTCCAAGAGACCATTAACATTCCATGACAGGACATGGAGAGATGCCCCGAATGTGGTGTCCTCGGGTCTAAGACAGGACATCCCACAGGGGTGTGTGAAGGCGTGTGGGAGCCCACGGGTATATGAGTGGTCGCATGCGCAGGGAGCTAATACAGCCCGTGAGGAAGATGCATATGCCGGTCCGTGGAAGCTGAAACAACAAAACAAAAATAACAACAACTCAGGGAAAAAACAATCCCAAACCTCCCCCCTTCCCCCTCCCCCCACCCTACACTTCGAGAACGGAAGCATCTGTCGACCCCCCATTTAACACGACCAAACTAAAACGCTCGGATTGGTTGCGTGGAGGACCCCTCCAAAAGAACGGATAGTCGGTGGATCGGCATTAAGACAATTTAAGTGAACATAGAAGTCTACCAGTGTCAGAGGACCCCGCCGGTGAGGCACCCCACTCCGGTGGCGGACATGCAATAAACCTGACTCTGTAGGCCTTTAGAGAGTAGGAGTGCGGGAAAGGTCCGAGACCATCTCGCGCGAGCCCACCTGGGCCAGCGATGAGGATGATCTTGCTGAGTTCTCGGTAGAGCGGTGCCTGTTGCGGGGCGGAGAGCCAGATTGGCTGGAGGAGTCTCGAAGTCCAAGGGCCGCCACACTCGAGGATCTGAGTGCTGTTGCCTGTGACCGGCACCCTTTACGAGACCTCGTGCGACGCCGGCGTTGACGTCCCGGCGACCTCGGCCCCTCAGGTTGGGAGCCCACACGCTCTGATGAAGGGTCACGCTGGAGGCGGAGGGGGCGTTCTTCCGTCAGCCATGTCCATGCCGCCTGGGGTGAGTCGAAGAAATGCGTTTTGCCCTGAAAAATGACCCGAAGGCGTGCAGGGAATTGGAGCTGGTATTGTAGGCCCAAGGCGCGCAGCTTTTTCTTAACGTCCGTGTATGAGCGCCGGAGATCCTGGACTTCCCTGGTGTAGTCCGGGAATATCATAATGACGTGGTTTTGGAACTTGAGGGGTCCTGACGCCCGTGCCGCCCGCAGGATGGCATCACGATCCTTGAAGTTGAGAACTTTTAGGATGATAGGGCGAGGAGGGGCTCTGGGAGGAGGCCTGGGTGCCAGGGACCTGTGGGCTCTCTCAACCACAAACCACGTCGAAAGGGTGTCTTTAAGCATCCACGACGTAAACCAACCTTCGACGAAGGTGGCCGTCTGGCCAGTCTCAACCCCCTCGGGAAACCCCACCAGGCGGAGGTTGTTTCGACGTGCACGATTTTCCGCATTTTCAGCACGCCTATGGAGCTTCCTGGTGTGAGTGCAGAGGTGGGCCACTTGTTCCTTTAGTTGTGAGATGTCATCCTCGGCCGTGGATATGCGGGACTCAGCTTCTGTCAGCCGCGCAGTGGCATTGCGGAGGTCTTGTCGAAGGAGGGACACATCCACCTTGATTTCCCCGATCTTCCCCTCAACGGATGCCTGCGAGGCACTGATGGCCTGAAGGATGGTGTCAAGATCTCTGTCCTGGGGGGGAGGACCCCCCGCCGCCCTCCCGGGGGGTTCCGGATCAGAAGTGGTAAACCGGTCCATTTTTGTCTGCGTGGGAGCCGGCGTAGACCTAGGGGCCTTGTCTCTCCCCATGGCCGAGAGTAAGTCCCAATGTCTCCCAGATGGCGGGGGCCAGAAGTGGGGGAAGCCAGTAATCCCAGGAAGTCTGTGTGGAGGCCGGGGACCCACAGGAGTACAGAATGTCCGTTCGCAGTCAGTGGACCACCCGAAATGCAGGTAGCTGGGGGACACTGCCCACCGGAGAAACGCGGCACCAGCAGCACCGACCGCAGATCCAGGGTGGGGGGGTGGGAGGCCGGTGGAGCTTCAGGATCCGACCGGGCCCAGAGCAAGTGAACCCGGCCCCATGTCACCAACCGGTCCACGATACCCCCGGTGCCCCCACTCCACAAGCGTGACACCTAGGCGAGAGGAGACCAACCGGTGCGAGGGGCCACCGCAGGCAAACAGCCCAGAGGATACCCACAACAATGCTCCCCACCGCCACCCGATGTGGTGGCCGAGACCGCCCGTCCCCAAAAGCGGAGCTCAGTGCCGCAGACACGTGGTCAGATTAGCCCCTTCGGCGTCCTGAGTCCGCAGACCCCCGCTCGGCCACAAGGGCGGACGAGGGCCACGAACACGCACCAGAGCCCAGCCAATGAGGAGTCAATATGTCTGGGACCCGCGCTCAGAGAGCGCCCTCCGCCACCCGGTGAGATGGCCGAATTCACCCATCGCAGATCCGGCTCCACCAACACCGCGGGCCACAGTCCAGGCCCCTCAAACCCCCGCACTTCAAAGCGAATGAAGGTAAGGCCTCCGTTCGGGCCTGGAGCAAGAGAGGTAGGGGGGCCACATGTAGCTCTTCACGCGCACCGCTGCCCAACAGTGCAGCCGATCCCCCACCCCAGGCACTGGAGGGAGCGGAGTCGCCCAATGACCCGGCAGGAGGTTCGCCCACTCAGGGGAAGGCCCGGCCCAGCGCTACTGTCACTGCGGACCACGCTGCAGGCCTCGTCGCCCCAGGCACATCGGGTCTGCCAGGAAAGGCCCCTTCAATGCGCCGGAGCACGTCCGCCCCACAGTCAGCCTCGATGCAGGAGGGATGCACAGAGCCCATCAGAGGGAAGGGGGGGGCCCGAGTATCCCGCACCTGTGCCACTGCCCGATCCGACAGCCGGTCCCCCCCACTCACCGGCAGAGTTAGCGGCGGTGTCCGCGTCCAGAGGCCCGCGATCCACAGGCCTTCTTCGCCGCCGCTACAGCCGTGCCCCAGGCGCCAGCCGATGTGCTGGCCGATCCAACGTCGGAACCGTCCGAAGGCCTCCGGGCCGGTCACGCCCGTCAATTGCAGGGCCTCGCACAGGATAAGGGCAGCGGGTGCAGCTCGGGCCTCTCCGGACGCCGCCGGTCACACAGCTTCCCTCTGCACCACCACTCAAGCTGCGCCTCGGCTCCGCCGGCAAGGGGCCGCCCACGTGGGGACAGACAGGCCGCAACAAGCCACGGGCTCCAGACGGCCTCAGAAGCCCTGCGACAGCACCGGGAGCCCAGGGGGGCAGCGCCACCGGTCGGGGGACACACAGCGACCAGGTAGGAGTCCCGGATGGGTGCTGATGTCTGCTGGATTCGAGGCGGATGACGGAGGGGTCCGGAGCACTCTTAGAGTGCGACCGCCATCTTGATGCCTCAGGCCAAGCCCTCTCTTGCCAGGGTGTTTTGATACTTGCTTTTGCTTTGTTTGCGCGCGCTAATTTATTCTACTGGACTCTTTAAGTAAATATAAGTCTCCATACCTCTAATGATTTGTGCTTACCAACAAAGCGATTGCGCTCCCCGACAGAGTCATTGTAGTTTGCTATATACTTACCCAGGCTCTGAGGGACACTGGGTTACCCCATTGTGTTATACCCTGACTCTGCAGTCTAGCGCTCAGCTTCCGGCGGCTCCCTGCCTATTTAATCTGAATGCCAGCGAGGACGCACAGCGTCCGCGCGCAGCGGGGGCGCCAAAGGCGCGCCAAAGACTAGCCCGTCTGCGCCCGTCCGCGGCTGGCCGGGGCAAGGGGCCAGAACCCATGCATGGTTTCCACGGGAGCACCACTTAAGGTACTCAGAAGACCAGCTTAGAGCATTAGAGCCCCCACTCTTAACAGCATGTAGGCACTCGCTCTCAGCGGAGTCAATGCCACTGCAATGCTTGCACTGCTCTTTCCAAACAGGCGCGCCTAAGGCAGCTCTAGTAGGGCAGCACAATCTTAAACTTCTACTCATTAACTGTAGGTCGCTGAATAAATTCACGACTGCATCTTGGAAAACCAACCCGATGCACTATTCCTTACAGAAACCTGGTTGCACGAGTCCTCCGCTCCTGACATACTACAAGCACTGCCACCTGACTACGGTATCCTCAGACAAGACCGCATAGACAAGCGTGGAGGGGGTATAGCGATAATCCACAAACGGTCCTTAACCTGCTCTATGCATGCAGTAGACATAGACCAAAGTGAAGCAGCCTCTTTCACAATAAAGGCAGCCGAGAACCACACAGTCAATGGGTTTTTGATATATCGACCGCCTGGAGTAGCTTCGGGATTTATTTCTCAACTGGTAGAACTAATGGTCCAACCTGCACTACGACATAGCAATCTAACTATCCTGGGAGACCTAAACTTGCACTTTGACAACCACTCTTGTGGCGAAGCCCAGTTTCTACGGCAAGAACTTGCTGGCCTCCAGCTAACACTTAAATCCATGCACCCGACACACCAACTAGTGCACATATTAGACCCTATTTTCTCCAACTGCTTAGATATGGTTGTTGACCCCCCGATTGCTGTCCCCTGGTCCGACCACCACCTTGTGGCCTTTTATATCCCCCTATCCAAACCACTCCCTCAAGCTAGAACACTACCTAAGGCCACTCACAGGAAATGGTCCAAATTTAACGCTGAGAGTTTTACTAAGGCTCTACAATTGAACCAACCCTCCCTAGGTAAGGACATTAATGAGGCAAGTAGAGTAATTGATAAATGTATTACTGAGGCACTGGATGCGGTTGCTCCATGGACATCCAGTGCCCCCCGCAGACGTACGAAATCTGCACCTTGGTTTAATGAAGCCTTGAGGATGGCTAAGCAATCTTGCAAACGCTTAGAGCATAAATGGAGGACAGACTTTTTGGAGATAAACAAGGCTGCCTACAAGATGAACTTAAAACACTATCACTCCCTTATCAAGAAGACACGTGCTGCATTCTACAATGATAGGATTGAGCAAGCAGATAATTCCGCCAAAGAACTTTTTGCTATTCTCAAAGATCTATCCTCTCTAGAGAGAACAGTGGCACCAGCCTCCAGTTCTCAGGAGTCATGTAACGAAATTGGCAACTTTTTTGCCGCGAAGGTATCAAAAATTTACGACACCTTCCCAGATGAGGCTCGCAATGGCACTGATTGTCAAACCAAACGGATCCCGGAGTGGGGGATAACTGTCTTTCAGAATTCTCCCTTCCCTCCCTAGAAGATCTGAAAAAGGTAGCTTTAAGCATTAAATCAGGCTCCCCGACAGATCCAACCACGCCTAAAATCATCAGCGTAGGGCTAGATAGTATACTACCCTGTGTGCAGCAGCTGTTAGAAACCTCCTTTCAAACAGTGAGGGTACCTGACACGTGGAAGCATGCTATTGTTATCCCCCTGAAAAAAAAACCCTCAGCAGACATGAACCTACTGGAGAACATGAGACCTGTCTCACTGCTCCCTTATTTCTCAAAAATAGCAGAAAAGGTGGCAAACACACAACTGGTGGCACACATCAACCAACACAACCTATTCCACCCTTCCCAATCAGGTTTTAGAGCAACCTACTCGACGGAGTCAGCCTTACTCTTTGCCACTGAGACAGTACGCATGCGGGTGGATGAAGGCCTGACGACTGCGCTGGTCCTATTGGACCTTAGTGCAGCTTTTGACACGGTATCCCATACAGTACTCCTACACCGTCTCAGACTAGGAGGACTGGGCAGGGCTGCCTTTAAGGAGATGACCTCCTACCTATAGGACCGCAGCTTCCGAGTTACTCAACCTCCACACACCTCCAAAAACATTGCTTTATCTCAGGGGGTGCCTCAGGGATCAATTTTGAGCCCCACCCTTTTCAATCTTTACGTCTCCCCATTAGCAGAGATTGTGGAGAATCATGGTGTCACCATCGTATCATACGCAGACGATACGCAGCTAGTGGTCACCCTTTCTCCTAATTCAGTGAAGGCAGCTAACAGGTTTGCAGACTGCCTGAAGGACCTTGCTTCTTGGATGACAAGCAATTGCCTGAAACTGAATTGCAACAAAACCGAGATCCTGGTAGTAGGGAAATCTCCGTCGATTTGGTCTTCAGCCTGGTGGCCAACAACTTTAGGTCCCGTCCCCAGCCCCAAAACAGAGGTGAAAAACTTAGGAGTCTGGCTGGATTCTACCCTCTCCTTCGAGACTCATACCAGGAAAGTTGCAGGCAAGTGTTTCGGAATCCTGAAAATGCTGAGGAAAACCTTGGACATTTTGCCTCACACCGCTAGGAAAACCCTGGTCCATGCCCTTGTGACATCTCAACTGGACTATGGTAATGTCCTATATTTTTATGCGCAACAATAAAATGTCTCCACAGGTTACAATGCATACAGAACGCAGCAGCACGCCTAGTTCTGAATCTACCCAGGAAAACTTCCTCTAAGAAAGCACTTGAGTCGTTACACTGGTTACCCATAGCTAAAAGGATTCTCTTTAAGGCCCTCTGTGTCTGTCATCGCACCGTGCAGAATAAAGGCCCGCTCTACCTGCGGGACCTCCTCACTCCTTATAACCCAGGCCGACATCTCAGATCTACCAGGACTTACCTGGTTAGAGTTCCCAAGTTAAAAAAAAGCACGAATGGGCGCTCGATCTTTTAGCTTCCTGGCAGCTAAAAATTGGAATGCGCTTCCTTTGGCTCTCCGTGCGGAACCGTCAGAGAACCTTTTCCGGAAAACACTAAAAACTTGGCTTTTCCAACTATAAGACCTGCCATTGCTTTCTCCACAACTCCTGATCCTCTCTGACCCCCTTTATGCGCCGTCTACCCTTTGTTTTGTCTGAATAGCAGTCTCAGCGCGGGGACACACCAGCTGGTGTAACCAGGCGCTTCATAGGTGTCATTATTATTATTATTAAGGCTCACACTGACAATGGATGTTGTTGTGCACTTGCAGAGTGCCCCCCAGAACTGGTTTGAACTGGGCTCAGAGCCCCTTGCACAAAGAGAACAAAGACATTTTGGGGTATAAGTATCAGACCCAAAACCCCAGACTTTTAGATCATTCCTGGAATTCAAGAGGAACCTTTCCCAAGGAGAAGAGCTGGAGAGACTGAGGAGAAGTACTGCCCTTGCTGTGTGTCTGGGGTTGGCCTGCAGTTGATGTTTCTGCCACGGAAAGGAGAAGGACTTTGCTGTGTGCTGTGTCCCCTTCTTGAAGGAGATCTCCAAGGGCCTGAAGTGAGCTGGCCTCCTGTTCCGAAGTCTCAGGGACAAAAAGACTTCACCCCCAGCTCCCCTGAACTCTGCTGCTGTGAGTTCTGACCTGCCAAGAGGTGCCTGTGCCAGTTTTGGGCCTTGGGAGGTTGTTGCTGCTGTTTGGGAGCTGGAAGAAAGAAGAAACGTGAAGAACTGCTAAAATCGATGCATCGCTCTTCTTGCGGCTGTTTTCCCGACGCATTTCCACGGCGCGAGAAGAATTTCCATGCATCGCCGCGCCGCTGCGGAAACCTCCGCAGTGCCTGTCGCCGCTGCAAGAATCGACGCATCGAGAGATTGTGGCTGAAGAGGACCGACGCAGCGCCGCTCAACGCCGTCGCATCGATCGCCGACGCATCCCGGATTTCCACGCTTCGTGTCTGTGTGGCAAATTCTTCCGACGCATCTCCCGCGGACCGGAACCGTCACGAAGAATCTACGCATCACTCCCCGTACAGACCAGATTCGATGCAACCCTTCCTCTGCATGCAGCGGGACGGTCGCATCGCCTCCCCAAGGTCTCAGGAGTGTCACATCTCTTTGTTTTCCGACGCTGCAGCTGTTTGGCTTGTGAACTTTGAAGCATCTACAGGTACTTTGGTGAAAAGTCACACATCCATAGTTTTCTATGGTACAAGTTCTTGAAACCTTTTGAAAGTAATATTTTTAACTGTGTATGTTGGATTTTTGTTGTTTTGGTCTTGTTTAGTTTAGATAAAGGTATTTTATTTTTCTAAACTGGTGTGGTGTCCATTTGTGGTATTTTCACTGTGTTACTGTGTGTGTTGGTACAAATACTTTACACATTTGCCTATGGGATAAGCCTGTCTGCTCGTGCAAAGCTACCAAGGGGGTGAGCAGGGGTTATGTAAAGTGTGTATCCCCCTTACCCTGACTAGAAGCAAGGGTCCCTATTTGGACAAAAGTACTTACCTCTGCCAACTAGAGACTCCCATTTCTAACAATCAGCAAATTATACCCATTGAGTTTGTGGGAGGCAGGGCCAGAACATACTGTTTTCTGCTTCTCTGTCGATGTCACCTTGAAATTCATCCATGTTGGGCCACAGAAACTCTATATGCAGATACTGTCATTATATAGAATCTGAAATTGATAAACAACCCACACAATGATGCACTTCTTGAGAAGGTGCTTTGATATTTTATCACAAAACGTTCACTCTTTGGAAACACGTGAAACAAAACATCATATATTTTTCCCCTTGAATCCCCCTTCCACTCCACCGCTTCGCACTTTTCTGACATTGCAACTCCCTTTTCTGACAGACTCCTGCCCCAATCCCCAATTAATGGTGTGTCCACTTCATGTTCCCATTGACTTTCTTTCTAGGTTCCCTTCTTGGCCTGCTCATTATCCAGGCCATCAACTTGCACTTTGGGTGTCTCCTCTGAGAGGCACATGCACTTCAGAAACTCTGGGATTTTAGAAAATGTAAGTGAAAATCATGTTGTAAATTCCCCATTTGTCCCTGTTATTTTGAAATGTCTTTGGTGGGGTGCCCTGGAATCCCCTGAAAAAGAAGGTCCGGCTCACTCACTTTCCTCTCTCGAGTGAAGCTTGACATGCTATTTAGGGTGTGTGTGTCTCTCTATTTGTGTCTGTGTGTCGCTTGCACTGCTGCTACCAGTGCCCTTCCTCTTCCTGATGAGAGCAACTCCCTCTCATGCTGCCCTTGCTATTGCACCCTGTTGTAATTAATGAAAAGAGAGGCAACTTAAGGGAGTGTGAGAGGAGAGAACACAGATAGAGCTTGACAGACGAACAATAAAATGAAATGGAGAATGTTAGAAATTGGGTTGTTGGTTGACTGGGGGGTGAGCCCTGGTCAAACGTCAACCGCATTCCTAGTCGGGGTAAGGCACAAGCAAACCCTAAATTAACCTGAGCTCACCCTCTGATAGCTTGGCACAGAGCAGTCAGGCTTAACTTGAAGGCAATGTGTAAAGTATTTGTGCAACACTTCAAACAGTAAAAACAGTAAAAACACCACACAAAATGATACCACACCAGTTTAGAAAAATAAAGTATATTTTAATAATGAAATGACAAACATCTGATAAGTAGAACTTGAGATATGATTTTTCTAAAGAATAAACTGAGAAATAGTGCCAACTGGGGTTATCTGGTCACACCAGACCGGGACAAAGTCAAAAGTTCAGGCCGAAGTGAAGGAGCACGGGCCAGCTACAGAGCCCAGACTTGGCCCGCCGAACAAAGTAGCTTAAATCCTGGTTGCTGAGCGTTGCGACGGTTGGAGTCGAGGAAGCGTCAATCATGAGAGGTGATGCGCTGGTTCAGAGATGCAACGAGGCTGCGGTGTGGGATGCTGATTCATTGACGTCGAGGGTCCTGTGGACTGGGCTTGCAATACGAAGACCGGTGTTGAGACTGCGATGCGCAGTCGGGGCAATGCATCGACATCGATGAGCGGAGAAGCTGTGATGTGGAGTTTCGGCGGAAACGTCAACGCTGCCGTGGACAGAGATGCAGGGGACTTCCGCCGGAAACAGCGTTGCGCAGTGATAGTTCCGAATGCAGTGCGTCAAATACGTTCCACGCGGCAGCAGCAATGTGTCAGTGCCAATCCACGAAGCAGTGGTGATGCGCCAGTTCTAATTCACGCAGCAGCGGCAATGCACCGGTTCAGCAGATGATGCTTCAGTTCTGCTGGAGCAGATACCTTAGGCCCACATCCAAGGGTCCAGGCTGGGGTGGCACCACGTGGCAGGGCAGACTCACAGATGAAAGTCCAGGTGCAGAAGCATGGTTGTTGGAAGCCTGTTATGTCCCTGAAGGTTTCAGATTAGGAGGTCAGCCAACTAGCCCTTGGAGTCACTCTGGGTTCAAGAGATGCAGGTCCAGTCCTTCTCACCCACGCACAAGGGCTGCAGGCAGCAGGCAGCAGGTCAGCATAGCCAAGAAGGAGTCCAGCAAAGCAGCAGTCCAGCAGAGTGGCAGTCCTTCCAGTAGCACAGCAGTCATTCGTACTGGCAGAGTATCCACAGGTCCAGAAGTGTACTGAAGTGGTGGTGCCTGAGGTCCAGTACTTATACCCAGTGGTGCCTTTGAAGTGGAGAAGACTTCAAAGACTGGCCTTTAAAGGGTACAGTGGACCTGCCCTCCTTGCCCTGGATCCAGACTCACTTCAGGTGTGTATGCAGCCCTTTGTGTGGGGACAAGACACACCCTATTTAGATGTAAGGGAGGCTGGGTCCAGCTCCTCTCTCCCATCCTGCCAGGACGGCCCATCACGTCACACCTAAGCTCCCATTGTGTGTGGCTGCCTGGGGGCAATACACAAAGCCAAGCTGCCACACACCCCAGACATGCGAGCAGAGACAGCCAGCAGGCACCAAATGGCTAACGCAAGAAAATGCCAACTTTCCAAAAATGCCTTTTTCAGAATTGCAATTTACAATCCGACTTCACTATATGTTAGGATTTTAAATTGTGATTCCAGAGACACCAAACTTGAAGGGGTCATCTCTTCCCATTTGGAAATTACTCTTATAAAGTGTAATAAGGTAACTCCAATAATAACCTATAGGAGAGATAGGACTTGCAGTAGTAAAAAATGAATTTTAGAGTTTTCACTTCCAGGACATGTAAAACTTGAAAGTACATATCCTGCTTTTTAAATACATTGCTCCCTGCCCTCTGGGCTGTCCAGAGTCTACCTTGGGGGTGACATATGTATCAAAAGGAAGGTTTGGGCCTGGCAAGAGGTTTAACTTTTCAGGTCGACATGGCAGTTTAAACTGCAATCACAGGATCTGCAGTGGCAGGCCTGAAACATGATTAAAGGGCTGCTTAAGTGGGTGGTACAATCAGTGCTGCAGGCCCACTAGTAGCATTTAACTTACATGCTCTGGGCACATGTAGTGCACTTTACTAGCAACTTATAAGTAAATTAAATATCCCAATCGTGGATAAGCCATTGTTACCACGTTTTAGGGAAAGAGCACAAGCACTTTAGCATTGGTTAGCAGTGATAAAGTGCTCAGAATTCTAAGGCCAGCAAAAACGAGATCAGCAAAAACAGGAGGTCTGAAGGCAATATGTTAGGGAAAAACCACACCAAGGATGCCAGGTCTAACAGAGAAGAATAGAAAGCAAGTGAAAAGAAAGTGAAAGGAAGGAGAGGAAAGGAAGGGAAAAAGAATGGAAGGAAGTAGAAGAGAAGGAAATAGGAGGAGGACTAGAAGGAAAAGGAAACACAAAATGGGAGAAGAAATGAAAATTGAGATATATAGGAAATAAAAACAAGCTTTAGCAAAGCCAATATGTCTGACTTTAATGTGCTAAACACATCTAAATAATGTCATTAGCAAATCCTGTTTACATGTGTTCCATCAATACATGTGGTTTAAAACATGAACGCCTGCCCTGCTGGCTTAGACAATTGTATGTGGAGGAGATGGGGAAATGGAGGCATGGGGGAATTGCAATAAAGACTGCTTTCTGGATAAAACACATATAAGAGATAAAGAATTCAATTCGACAAACAGTTACGGGGTACGACCCTCCCAAAGCTGAGATCCCTTTACAGAAAAACCACATGGGAAGCAGCAAGGTTAGAGGCAAACTTGTACTGGTGTAAAATTCTTTCAGCCTCCAGAAAAAATTAAGCCAGAAAATTCTGGCAATTGGTAAATTGGGCCACAGGTCCAATGGCTTACCGCAAGCAATTTTCAAGCAGAACCCACAGTATTGGGCCAAACACCTGTCCACTTTATACAATCACGTACTTACTAACCAGGTAATCCCAGACACCTGGCGGGGATCGATTTTGGCCCCAATTCATAAAGCAGGAAAGACTATGTTATCCTCCAACTATTGGTTGATTGCTCTAATGGATGGGGAGGCAAAATACTTCGCCAAACACCTGCTTACTGATCTGATAGCTTGGGCTGAAGCAGGTTCATTGGTGCCAGCGAACCAGACAGGGTTCATTAAGAAAATGGGTACAACCACGAACATCTTTAGGCTTGCCCTGCTAATTGACCAAGCTAGGCACCGTTCCTCTAATCTACATCTGTGCTATGTGGACTTTTGCTCTGCCTTTGATGCAGTACAACGTAACATCCGATGGTCCAAACTGCAAAGTTGGGGAATAACTCCTCTATTACTAAGAGCTATTCAACTGTTGTACACGGAGATGTGGACAAGGGTAAGGCTGGGCAAAGGTTCATTGATCGCAAAGAAAATTCCCACGAGTAACAGCCTTAAACAAGGATGCATTTTGGCTTCATTTCTGTCATGCATGCTCCGCTCCCAGTCGCAAGTGTGTGTGGGACGGAGTCAAGCAATAATAAAAGGGGCCAAGTTCTGCATGAACGCGCTTTGTTTTCAGGTTCGACCTGTGTGTTCCTTGTGCCTCGCCCCCCTCTCCTGTTGCACTTACCTGATTTCCTCTGTGATCACGGACGTGTCGGCGATCCCTCGTCAGACGTCCGTCTTTCAATTGGGGTTCTCGTCGGTCTCATGCCTGAAGTCCTTCTGAGCTGCAGACGCAGTGTTTCTCTTGTTGGGCATCCTGCTCCCAAAATGCAGTCTCTTTCGGATGTCAGTAACCGCATCTGGTTAAAAAACCTCTCCTTTATCCTGTAAGACAAAGAGAAGAGCAGATTTGTTTTAAAGAATCCTCATATCATAATAAGGCGGTAACATTTATTTTGAAAGTCGTGTGTGCTGTTGAAAATACTTATCTGATGTGTCTTTTCCTTGGTGAGTGGAGATCCTACTTTTGTGCTTGCATTACTTGATGGCTGAAAAGACAATATATATATATATATATTTTTATGCTTCTAAAATTGAATTAAAACATTTTTGCAATGTTCCTGGCTGTGGGGGGGCCATTCTTACTATGGAATGGTGCACTGGATTCGATATATATATATTTTTTTTTTACCAACAAACAGGCCGGAGGAGTGCGCTCTTTGCATAGTGGGTGCCGGTGTCGAGGGTGGACCACCCCTCGTTTACATGTGACTTCACAAACTTTTCCACACAGGAAATTACCTCACTCCACGAGAATCGATGTTTTTAAGATTTATTTCAAATGTGCAATTATTCACCATCAAACCACCACCTTGCATTTCAACCCTTACAGGTCTTGCCCACGGTCATGTGAGTCCGTTTCCCATTTCAAAATGTATAGTGTTTACCCATTCTTGCCTATTATGAGGCATTATGGGACATGTAGTGTTTCATATTTACAAATACTTGTTCGTTTGTTACCAATTTACTTTGTGACGGCGGATTTTACCCCAGTCTATGCAGCATAGTACAGAGTCAAGGCTTATGGTTCTGGAAATGTTTAGTGGTTTCTCAAGTTGTTCAAATTTTATCATTTTAATTTTTTATTTTTATTATTTAATTCGGAATAGTTCCGCATCACCCCTGTATCTTGAAGCACTGTTTCATAATCCTTGAACTTATACGGAATTTCAGTATTCCTCTGCTATTTTTTCTTCTTTGTTCAAGTAGTGCTTTATTGACAATCCTTCTTCAATCACATTCGCTTTCATTCACAGTGTGTGATAGCATCCAATGCTAGTTCACTCTGCATTGCGTTGTGCATTATTTCCATGAATCTTCTCCAGTTCGTTACTGCTAAGTCCATATTTAATCATGAAAATATTATGCAGGTCATCCTCAATTCATTACTGCTCAGTGCTCTTTTACGTGCTACCATTGTGCACTTATTAAAACAATAAAGTTTCCACATTTCGTTGGATAGTCCATTATTTCTATTCTTATGCATATGCCTGTGTCCATGTTATTATCCATTCTTTTTATTCCATAGGTTACTATCATTCGTACAAGCTAAGTGCTATACATTTTGAGGATTGTTTGAATATTGGGTTTCACCTTTCCAGTAATCCAAATCAGTTTTGACTCAGTTTGCTGATTCATGTTCACAATTCATTATTATGTTCCTTAGGCTATCATCTCTGTTGATAGTATTCTCTTCCTACAAATGGATGTGTAGTTCCTCGTCTCCATTCAGGCCATACATGATTTTTGTTTTGAATCTGATTATCATTCTCGATTCGAGCCTTCTTAACTTCAGAGTTCTGTTTCCTCCTCTTTCATTTATGGCAGTGGTTCCCAATCTGTGCGCCGCGGCACCCCAGTGCGCCGTCAAAGCTAGTCTGGGGCGCCGCACACCAAGCACACAGTTTGGGAATGTACATGAATTTGGCTGTTCATCATGTCTTTCTAAAGCACAGAGCTCTAGTTTCACTCCCTCAGCTGAAAAACATTTCAATCCGTAGTCTGCAGTTAAAATGTCAAAGCCAAGTTATTTACGATGCTCAGGGCGTAATTGCCTCCAGTTATCCCTGAAAAAAATGAATTAATGCACAAATACAAGTTTCATGCTAAGTTATATTCACAGGCTATCTGAAGTGTTCAAAATTCATAAAAGGGAGGCATGACATCTGCAGTATTCATTGAAGGTTGATGTTCGAGTTCATTGAGATTGCAGAAGAAGAAGTGAATATTTTGATGCTTATTTCTCTAAAAATAAATTAACATTTCCATAAGCGACCGAAAGCAAATGGAATTGGTTAGAAGCAGAAGTTCAAACTCAAAGGTCAGAAACTAAAGTGCAAAAAACATAGGACAAAGGTCAGAACAAATGCCCATAAATAAACTAATATCACTGATGAAACAGAACGTGGAGTCCTAAACCAAAAGAATCGAATTCCAAAAATGTGGCCAAACCAAGGTGACAGGAAAAACAGTGGTAAAGACAGTGTGTGGTGGGAGAGACCTGGGAGGGACGCATCTGGGAGCCCAGGGAGGAGCTGGCACAGCACTGATGTCATCGTCATCTTGGAGCTGAGAGAGAGGCTCAGGCAGCATGCTCCCGTCATCTCAGAGCCCAGAAAGATGCTGAGAGTGCATTATTGGGAACTAGGAGCAGCCTGCGGTGCATCAATGGGAGCCCTCAGCTCTGAGCCCTGAGCTCTCCTGGCAGGTACCAGGCCCTCCCCAGGGGGCATGCACACACAGTCAGAAGGCATGATGACACACACAGGAGGCCAGAACACATAGTCAGGAGGCAAGGACACACAGGCAGTAGGCAAAAACAGACTGAGGGCATGAGGACAGAGATAAGATGCAAGAACACACAGACAGAAGACATGAGACAGACAGCATGCATGAGAACGCAAAGTCTGGAGTTAGGAAGGAGCAGACAGGAGATGTCCACAAAACACACTCCTAAAGAGGACAGAGTGAAAAGGGAGCAAGCCAGACAAGGGTTTACCTGGGGTCATCAGACTGGAGGCAATAATGTGCAAAAACAGAAAAAACTAGACAGCAGATGCAGTCTTCTCTATCAATGCACCGAGGGTCTGAAATAACATTCCTGCATCTATCAGGGCCTCACAAACCCTGCTCAGGAATGACCTGTCCTAAAGACACACCTCTTCAAAGAGCACTACATAACAATGCAGTGACAGTTCACTTCTCCAACAACCCAGTGTCCCACCAATCAGTTGTTGATACTGCATGGGGCTCAGTAGTGGAGTGGATAGGAATGCATCTATGATTCTAATACCTTTATCGGCTTCATCCCAATTATTTTCAGGGAGAAAAATGGAAATACTCCGGAGGCTGGGCTTACATCCCCCACCCGTCCCAAAAAAAAGTAACAGAATGGGGAGCCGCGGCCAATGCCCAACAGGTCAAGGGAGCCGCAGGTCGAAAAAGTTTGGGAACCACTGATTTATGGGGACAGTAGTTAGTCCAAAGTATTTGATGTCTTGCCATCTTTTGTTTAAATGAGACTTTAAATGCTTCGCAATGGCATAGTTCATGTCTCCATTTTGAATGGCTCTAAGATGTTCCAAAATTCTCTTCTTTAGGGGACATATAGTGCTCCCTATGTAACGGAGTCCACAGTGACACTCAATCACATAGACTACATACGTAGTTTCGCATGTAATTCTTTCATTGATCTGGAAGGTTTTTCCCATGAAATCCTTCACCTCTCTCATGTTCTTCCCAATTTTGCATGCTTTACATTTTGTGCAATGTATGAACCCTCCTTGTTGTTCCATGAGCCAATTTTTCTTTATATTTGATACCAGATGGCTTTTGACCAGCTAGTCCCTCAGTGAAGGTGCTTTCCAATATGTTATACTGGGTCTCTCACTGATTTTTCCACCAATGTCCGGATCTTTCTTGATGATATTCCAATATTTGTTAAGAATATTTACAATTTTATAATTCTCTTTGCTGTATGTGAGTATCACTCTTATTTTATTATCCTCTTCCTTCTTTTCTTTTCTGACAAGAGTGTTAACCCATGCCAGAGATCTTGCCCGTTCCTTGCCTTGTTTAACATCATGATGTTTATAGCCTCTTTGTAGGAATCTTGTCTCCGTTTCCTGGAAGGTTTTTTCCATTTCCACATTGTCTGAGCAATTTCGTCTCATCCGTAGAAATTCCCCATACGGAATACTCTATTTCAGTTGTTGGGGATGAAAGCTAGTCCCGTGCAGTATACTGTTGGTCGATGTTGGTTTTCTATAGACTTTGGTCTTGATTTGATTATTGTCTATGTATACTGTAACGTCCAAGAATTGGATTTCCTTGTTACTGATGTTGTATGTAAATTGTAGGCCCACATCATTGTTGTTTAAGATGTTGATGTATTCCGTGAACTCTTCTTGACTACCACTCCAAATCAGGAAGAGGTCATCTATGAAGCGTAGCCAAAGTTCTGTTTTGGCTATGTGTTCTTCATTTTCATCTCTCCAAGCTATGATTTTCTCCCACCAACCCATGGTAAGGTTGGCATAGCTTGGAGAGAATGAAACCCCCATTGCGGTCCCGCAAATATGGGAGTATATCTGATGATTGAAGATGAAGATGTTGTTCCTCAAGCATAGTTCTATCATCTCCAATAGCATTCGCGTGTGCTTCAATTGCTGAACATTTCTTTGCTTCAAAAAGTAACTAGTGGCCCTCAGTCCCACTTCATGACTAATTGAGGTATATAGTGATACCACATCAATTGTGGCTAGATTAAATCCTTCTTGCCATCCCATATTGGCTAGGATCCTCAAAAAGTCCCCAGTATCTTTTATATAGGAGCTCAGATTCATGACAATTGGTGCTAAAAAGAAATCCACATACTCCGATAGATTTTCGTATAGTGAATTACAGCTTGAAATGATAGGTCTCCCAGGTGGGTTTATCAAGGTTTTGTGTACCTTCGGCAAAAAGTATATCGTGGGCATTACTGGACTGTCGTTTTTGAGGAAAGATACTTCTTAATCCGTGAGTAGCCCTTCACGATACCAATTGTTGATTTTAAATTCTAAATCCAAGGTGAGATCATTGATTGGGTTGAATGTTAGTTTTGCATAGTTCTTTTCATCATTTAGTTGTCTTAAGGCTTCACCAATGTAGTCCGTTTTATTTAGCAGAACTACATTTCCCCCTTTATCTGCAGGCTTTATTATTAGATCTTCATTATTCATTATTGGTGGTTTGATGGTGAATAATTGCACGTTTGCAATAAATCTTAAAAACATCTCGTGGAGTGCGGTGATTTCCTGTGTGAAAAAGTTTGTGAAGTCATATATATATATATATATATATATATATATATATGTTTGTCATGACTTTACAAAGTTGCAGTGAAATTACGACATGCAGTAAACTATCCCAGTCATCGGCAGATGACTAGGCGCACAGTAAAAAGCAAAATATAGTGACAGACATAAACAATAGACTAGTGATATAAACATTGCGAAGACAGCCCCGTAGTATGTGAATTATGTGATTTTTGGTGTTTGTGCAGATAAATAAATGCATATGTGGCGCTTAGGTAGTGCTTGTATCCCCGAGTGAAAGTGAAAAAAGGTTAAATCCTTTAATGTCAAGTTTGCAGGTTTCAGAAAAGCGCGCCGTGGGAAGTCCATATGTCAGACGCTGGAATCGCGTGTGTTGTGGCTAAATGGTTGCCAAGTGGCACGCGCTATATCAGTGGAACCGTGTGTGGGTATATTGCCACAGGAAGTGGGGGAACAAGCCTGAAGTGCCTCTGATGATGCAGCTGCTGATAGAAGCCAGGTTGACTGTCTGAGGTTTAGAAAGCATACATGAAATGCTTTCACATTGGATGCTTAGTGCAAGAGCTCATCACATGGATTGAGTCTGATCGTGTCAAGTCAAATCGCTCGTGTCTGTGCCAAGAAAACGGTACCTCTCGGTAACTGGTACTGCGCTGCGTGTAAGTAATGACATAGAGGGTCACTAGTGAATAAATCTAGCTAATGCGCGGGGGACGGGGAAGCCGGGAAAGTGCAGTTGTGTGTTGGCGTGTGATGACTGGTTGGACTCGTTGTGGGTGAAATTAGTGCATGTGAGTTAAAATCACATATAAGACGTGAATATGTAGATTTTTATCAATCAAAGAGACAACCTTGCAGGAGTCAGCCGACTCCCCATCAAAACCTGAATCGTTGTCATTGTAGTCTGGAGCGCAAAAAGTGGAGGAGGCAAGTGAATGAAGATACAGATGGATGCTGCTGAGTACTGTAATGCGAGGGCTACAGCACACTAGGCATGGAGAGCAAAAAGTAAGGAGATCAAAATAAATATGTCAAGATAACTATGACACAACTGGAGTAAACACCTGGGTAATCTATAGGAAGTTGTATAGATCCTCACTGAGGTTGAGCCCTGCGGGGGCCTGGGTATTCAGTTCTATTATGTACCTAGACTCCAGTTGTCGTAGCAGTTTTTCCCTGTTGCCACCCCGCCTGAGTGGTGGAACGCAGTCAACTACGCAGTATTTAAAGTGGTCCAGGTTATTATGGTGGATTTCTTTGAAATGCCTCGCGTCAGGGTATGTGGGGTCGCTGTTAACTATCGCCCTAATGTGTTGTAAGATACGTAAATGTACCTGGAGCTTGGTGTTCCCCACGTACCTGAGACCACAGCTGCATATGAGAATATAAACTGCAAATTCTGTTCTGCAAGTCAACCTTTGTTTGATAACCATTGGTTTGCTCCTGAATTGTGCTATAATTTGGTTGGTATTTGTACCAAATCTGCATGCCCTGCAGCTACTGCACTTAAAAAACCCTTTGACGCTAGATAACCAGTTGGTAGTGGTTGTTATTTCAGGGCTGTTTCTGACTATGGCGTCATGCATGGAGCTAGCTCTTCTGTAGGTGATGTCGGCCTATGAGCTACCATGGGTCCCAGTGTGGGGTCAGTCTTGATAATACCCCAGTGTTTGTTGATAGTGGATCTCAGTGCCTGTGCCTCAGTGTTGTGCGTGATGATAAGGTGAGTGGTGACGCAGCCCTCGGTGGATGGCTCTAACTGTGTGTCAGTACTGTCGGTGGTGTCTGTTGTTTTACCATGTAGTAGCACCTCTCTGGGTATAGAGTTAGCCTTGTTAATTGCTGCGGTGATGATACTCTCAGTGTAGCCTCTGGTCTTGGATCTCATGTGTGAATCTTTTTTGACAACTGATTAAGTCTGTGGTGTTGCTGCAGATACGACGCAAGCGCAGCATTTCTCCATATGGAATGCTGGCTATGAGGTGTTTGGAGTGGAAGCTGGTGGCATGGAGGGTGGAGTTGCCGGCTGTGGTTTTCCTGTGGAGGGTGGAATGCAGTGACATAAAGTTTTACATCAAGAAAGTCCACTGACCTAGTGCTCATGGTGGCATTGAACTCTAAGTTACAATCATTGCTATTATTCTCTTTTACAAATGCCTCTGCACTTTCAATGGAGCCCTCCCAAACCACAAACACGTCATCTATGTAACGCAGCCAGCAAAGGATATTGTTGGACCAAGCTTCCGAGTGTGTTACCCTGAGGACCCGCTCCTCCCACCAGCCCACATGCAGGCATACGTAGCTGGGGGAGAAGCAAGCCCCCATGGCAACACCTCTAAGTTGCTGGTATACCTTGTTGTTAAACATGAAAAATTTGTGCTGCAAACACCATTCGATAAGGAACATGATGAGTTCATTGTGCTTGTAACAAGTGATAGGTCTTTTGGCCAAGAATTGTTTACATGCGTCTAAACCATCATGATGGCGTATGCTGGTGTACAGCGATGTTATGTCTAAGGACATGAGGACGCAGTTCGGGAACCAGGGAACATTCTTAATTTTGAGAAGAAAGTCACTGGTATCTCTTAGGTAAGTGGGTAGATTGATGACATGCTCTTGAAGGAAGTAGTCAACATACTTGGATATGTTTTCGCAAAGGCTTTTACGTGCCAAGATGATTGGGCGGCCTGGCACAGGTGATGTTCCTTTATGAACCTTGGGAAGGAAGTAAAGTATAGGGAGAACAGGAAATTCATTGTTCAGGAAGTTGAACTCATCCTAACTCAGAACGCCTTGTGTTCTGTAGGTGTTGAGGCTTTTCTTCAGTTCTTTCCCACTCGCAACTACTTCCTTCATGTTGGCAGTCCTGTAGCACGTGGCATCGTTCAAGTGTCTGTGGGCTTCCTCCATATACATGTTCCTTGGCCATAAGACGATGTTGCCGCCCTTATCCGATTTGTTGATGATGATATCAGATCTATCTTTGAGCTTTTTCATTAGATTCATGTATTGTTTGTGCTTGAAATTGTTTTTACGTTTGGCGCAAGGTTTGCGCTTATGCAAGTCTTTAAGCTCCTCTATGATTACACCATTGTAAATGTCAATGGCATCTCTGGGCATGGTGGGTGTGAACGTGGACGGTTGCCGGAATGGACTGGTGATAGTGGTTGTAGTATCAATGCCAGCATTGTGTAGCAGCTGTTGTGTTGAGGCATTGTCAGTGGGGGACTCAAGTTCAGTCATAGTGCGGATTGTAGAAATGTCCGATACCACAAGATTACCATCAGTGCGGCCACTGGTATTCGTGCCGGTTGCTGGAGGATTATTGACATGTTTCTGCTTGAAAAATTTAATAAGTTTTAGTTTCCGAATGAAATTGAAAATGTCAATTCTTGTAGTTGTGTAATCGAAACTGCTTTCCGGGCAGTAGGTCAAGCCCAAGGAGAGGAGTTGTGTCTCCGCATTAGTTAGTTGTAAGTCCGAGAGATTAATGACGGTCTTGGAGTCTTACATTACTTGCGTCTCCAGTTGCCTCTTTTTTTGTTGTAACTTCCTTTTTGATTTCCACCGCTTTCTGCGCTCACGTCTTCTGCAGTTGCGCCTGCGTTTGGTTTCCTCGGTGCTCGTGGGAGCAAGGTTTGGCGCCTGTCCTGGACTAAAAAACCCAGTTCCTCAGTTAGGCTGTAGTTGTTACGTTGCCTAGGGTCTCTGTTACTCATACTGCTGCCATCTTCAGAGTCGGTGCCGGTTTCAAGAGCCGAACTTAAGTCTGATGTTGAGGCAGAGTCCGCTTCCTCATGGGTCAGTGCCGTTTCAGTTATCTGTGTGGTTGGCCTTGCAGGTTTGTTGAGTTTTTGTCTTTTGACAGAATCATATTTCCTTGCAAACGTAAAGATTTGTCCGCATTCATAGTCTGACTTGTCTCCCGCAAATTTGAAGGCCTTGCGGGTTTTTATCGTTTCCTCATGCTTTTTCAACCTTGTCATGATTTCTTCACGGCCTTTGTTGATTAGCTCCTTCTGATCTGAACTATCCAGTTCGCTATTGATTTTGTCAATTTCATTTTGATGGTGAATAATTGCACGTTTGCAATAAATCTTAAAAACATCGATTCTCGTGGAGTGCGGGATTTCCTGTGTGAAAAAGTTTGTGAAGTCACATATATATATATTCACTGAAAAAACCATAGGTTTCAGGCACGTTATAATTAGAAATTAGCATTTAAAAAACCTTAGAAATTCACTGAAAAAACCATAGGTTTCAGGGGCGTTATAGTTAGTTGGACATTTCACTCGTACAAAACCATAGAAATTCCCCCGTTATAGTTAGTTCAGCTAACTATAACTCGCGCGCCCGCAATGCACTGCTGATTACGTCACATATTACATCACTCATGACATGGTCAGTGACATCACTCATGACATCACCGATGACATGTCAAATGACATCACTGATGACATCACTGATGACATCATCCTTGTGATAGAGTGGCAGACCTCCTCTCACCCTAATATAACCTTTGATACACACACTCAAAAATACAAACTTACATTTTCAAAACAATGGACATACCAATACCAGTTACAACACACCTATTCAGTAATTCCAAGATCTACACACACATCCACTCATTCACCAACAGTCCCTATACAGTCACTCATACATGTACTCACTCATCATATGTTCTCATACACCTATACATCCTGTTACACACCGCCACTCATCCATAGAGTTACTCACACACATAGTCACACATGCAAACAAAGTATCAAACATCCATTTACTTGCATATACAGTTATACACACACTACCACACTTACTTCTACAGAAACTTACACATACTTACTCTCTTAAACAATCACTTATAGAAACACCTACTTATTTGTACAGGAACTCTTCCAATCTCTCACTCACACATATACTCACTTATATACACCAATACTCACATATACTAGTTTAAAACATATGTAGTTACTCATAAAGACACTATTGAGACAGTCATTCACTCACTAACCCTACTCATCCACCCTTGACCTTGCCAGGTAGGTCGCTCCCCCACCACACAGCTCCGCCTGTGTTGTCCGCCCACTGCTGCTGCTGGTAAGCTCGCCCCTCCGCTTGTGGCCTCGGTGCCCGTATTCCTTGCTTACTGTCTCTCCATTTTTCCTTCTTTGCCCCTCACTGCCCCATTGTACTGTGCCCGTATTTCTCTGTTTGTTTTCTCTCCCCATTTTTCCTTCTGTGCCCCTCGCTGCCCCATTGTACTGTGCCCGTATTTCTCTGTTTGTTTTTCTCTCCCCATTTTTCCTTCTGTGCCCCTCGCTGCCCCATTGTACTGTGACCGTATTTCTCTGTTTGTTTTCTCTCCCCATTTTTCCTTCTGTGCCCCTCGCTGCCCCATTGTACTGTGCCCGTATTTCTCTGTTTGTTTTCTCTCCCCATTTTTCCTTCTGTGCCCTCGCTGCCCCATTGTACTGTGACCGTATTTCTCTGTTTGTTTTCTCTCCCCATTTTTCCTTCTGAGCCCCTCGCTGCCCCATTGTACTGTGCCCGTATTTCTCTGTTTGTTTTCTCTCCCCATTTTTCCTTCTGTGCCCCTCGCTGCCCCATTGTACTGTGACCGTATTTCTCTGTTTGTTTTCTCTCCCCATTTTTCCTTCTGTGCCCCTCACTGCCCCATTGTACTGTGCCCGTATTTCTCTGTTTGTTTTCTCTCCCCATTTTTCCTTCTGTGCCCCTCGCTGCCCCATTGTACTGTGACCGTATTTCTCTGTTTGTTTTCTCTCCCCATTTTTCCTTCTGTGCCCCTCGCTGCCCCATTGTACTGTGACCGTATTTCTCTGTTTGTTTTCTCTCCCCATTTTTCCTTCTGTGCCCCTCGCTGCCCCATTGTACTGTGCCCGTATTTCTCTGTTTGTTTTCTCTCCCCATTTTTCCTTCTGTGCCCCCGCTGCCTCTCTCCATTCCTGCCGCTGCGTCCCCTGCGGCACCGCCCCCCTGACTGCCCATTCGCTGCCCCTGCCTCCCGCCTCCCAGCTGCTCCTCCCTCCCCCCTCCCCATATATGGCGGCCGCTGCGCGGCCGCGCCGCTGGCGCGCCAAAGGCGCGCCTAAGGCAAGCCCGTCTGCGCCCGTCCGCGACTGGACCGCGCCCAGCGCCAGAACCCCTGGACCGCGCGCCCCCGCTCCAGCCTCGAGGACCGACGCCGATACGATGCCACCACACTCCACGCCCTCAACCCCGGACGGACGCACAACTGCTTCAAGGCCGCCCCGAAACGCACCCATGGTCCCTTCAGCTGCCGGAACTGCAGCTACACCAGCCTCAGAGCCACCGAGGCGCCCGCCAAGAAGGACCTCAACCACCTCCGGTGCATCCTACTGAACACCCGCTCCGCACGCAAACACGCCGTCGAGCTCTGGGACCTGCTCGACACATCATCACCAGACGACGCCTTCCTGACAGAGACCTGGATGAACGACTCCTCCGCCCCCGACAACGCCATAGCCATCCCAGACGGCTATAAGATCACACGCAGAGACCGCATCAACGCAGTAGGAGGAGGAATCGCCATCGTCCACAAGAACACCATCAGGGTCTCGACCAGCACCGACGACACTCTCAGCACCGCCGAACACATGCACTTCCAGATCCACACGGACCCCAACACCACTCTTAGAGGCACCCTTGTCTACAGACCCCCTGGGCCCGACCCCAGTTCAGCGACTCCATCGCCGACTTCATCAGCACGCACGCCCTGACCTCTACCGACTACATCCTCCTCGGAGACTTGAACTTTCACCTGGAGAACAACAACGACAGCAACTCCACCACCCTGATCGACGGCCTCGCCAACCTCGGCCTGAGCCAGCTCGTCACAACACCGACCCACTGCGCTGGCCACACGCTTGACCCCATCTTCTCCTCAAGCTCCCACGTCTCCTTCAGCCACACCACGGAACTCCTCTGGACCGACCACCGCTGCATCCATTTCACCTTCCAGAAACCCACCACACACCACCGCACCCAACAGATCACACGCCGCTGCTGGAGCAAAGTCACCGAAGACCAACTCCGGGCAACCCTCGCTCTCAGCCCTCCCTCCGACCCATCCAACACCGACGACGCTGCCTGCAACCTCAGACGATGGTTGGACGACTGTGCCAACACCCTCGCCCCGCTGAAAAAGCTCACCTACAGCGACACCACCAAAAGAGCCAGCTGGTTCACCCCGGAACTCCTAGCTTCCAAGCGTACCTGCCGGAAACTAGAGAAGAAATGGCACAGCGATAAGACACCGGACAGCCACACAGCCCACAAAGACGCCATCCGTAACCACCACCACCTCATCAGGTCCGCCAAGAGAATCTCCTTCAAAGACCGCCTCGACAACAACGCACACAACAGCAAGGAGCTTTTCAACATCGTGAAGGAACTCTCCAATCCCAGCTCCAACACCAACGACATCCCGCCGTCGCAACCCCTGTGCGATTCCCTCGCCACCTTCTTTCACCGCAAGATCGCCGACATCCACGACAGCTTCAACACCCAGACAACCCCAACTAAGATCGATACACCAGACCCGCCACACACCATCGACCACGACCCCCTGCCAGCCTGGGCCAGCGTGAACATCGAGGACACCATCAAGACCATGAGCACAATACACTCCGGCTCCCCGTCAGACCCTTTCCCGCACCACATCTTCAACAAAGCCAGCAGCTCCATCGCACCCCACCTGTGCAACATCATCAACCTCTCCTTCGAGACCGCAACCTTCCCAGAGAGCTGGAAACACGCAGAGATCAACGCCCTACTCAAAAAACCCAAGGCGGACCCGAGAGACCTCAAGAACTTCCGGCCCATCTCTCTGCTTCCGTTCCCAGCCAAGGTCATCGAGAAGATCGTCAACAAACAGCTAACCCGATACCTCGAAGAAAACAGCATCCTGGACCCATCCCAATCAGGGTTCCGCAGCAACCACAGCACTGAGACTGCCCTCATCCCCACCACCGACGACATCAGGATCCTGCTGGACAATGGCGAGACCGCAGCCCTCATCCTGCTGGACCTCTCCGCCGCCTTCAATCAATCAATCACAGAATTTGTAGCGTGCACTACTTACCCGCGAGGGTCTCAAGGCGCTGGGGAGAGGGAAGGGGGGGGATGCTGCTACTGGTCGAACAGCCAGGTCTTGAGTAGCCTCCTGAAGGTCAGCAGGTCTTGGGTCTTTCGTAGGCTTAGTGGAAGGGTGTTCCAGGTCTTGGCGGCGAGGTGTGAGAAGGATCTGCCGCCGGTGGTTGTTCTTCGAATGCGGGGGACGGTGGCGAGGGAGAGGTCGGCGGAGCGGAGCTGGCGGTTGGGGACGTAGAAGAAGAGTCGTCTGTTGAGGTAGGCTGGGCCAGTTTTGTGGAGTGCCTTGTGTGCGTGGGTGAGGAGTTTGAAGGTGATCCTCCTGTCGACACTGTCTGCCACCGCACTCTACGCGCACGCCTCCACGACGCAGGGATCCGAGACAAGGCCCTGGAATGGACCACCTCCTTCCTCGACGGCAGAACCCAGAGAGTCCGCCTCCCACCTTTCCGATCCGAAGCCTCCGAGATCATCTGCGGCGTACCCCAGGGATCGTCCCTCAGCCCAACACTGTTCAACATCTACATGGCCCCGCTCGCACGCATCGCCAGACAACACGACCTCAACATTATCTCCTACGCCGACGACACTTAACTGATCCTCTCCCTCACCAAGGACCCCCTCGCCGCCAAAGCCAAACTCCATGACGGAATGAAGGCCGTCGCCGATTGGATGAAGATCAGCCGACTAAAGCTGAACACGGACAAAACGGAGGTCCTCATCCTCGGCTCCAACCCCTCAGCCTGGGACGACTCCTGGTGGCCAACGACGCTGGGAGCAGCCCCGACACCCACCGACCACGCACGCAACCTGGGAGTCATCCTCGACTCAACGCTCTCCATGACCAAGCAAGTCAACGCAGTCTCCTCCTCCTGCTTCAACACCCTCCGCATGCTTCGCAAGATCTACAGGTGGATCCCGACAGACACAAGAAGAACAGTCACCCAGGCCCTCGTCAGTAGCAGACTAGACTATGGGAACACCCTCTACGCGGGAACCCCGGCCAAGCTCATCAAGCGACTACAACGCATACAAAACGCCTCCGCACGACTGATCCTCGACGTACCACGCCACAGCCACATCACCCCTCACTTGAAGAACCTGCACTGGCTCCCCGTCGACAGGAGGATCACCTTCAAACTCCTCACCCACGCACACAAGGCACTCCACAAAACTGGCCCAGCCTACTTCAACAGACGACTCTTCTTCTACGTCCCCAACCGCCAGCTCCGCTCCGCCGACCTCTCCCTCGCCACCGTCCCCCGCATTCGAAGAACAACCACCGGCGGCAGATCCTTCTCACACCTCGCCGCCAAGACCTGGAACACCCTTCCACTAAGCCTACGAAAGACCCAAGACCTGCTGACCTTCAGGAGGCTACTCAAGACCTGGCTGTTCGACCAGTAGCAGCATCCCCCCCCTTCCCTCTCCCCAGCGCCTTGAGACCCTCGCGGGTAAGTAGTGCACTCTACAAATTCTGTGATTGATTGATTGATTGATACAGTCCTGCACACATGCTGTCTTCAACACATACAAACAGTGAGTCACTCATTCATGCATCTATGCACTAAGTAATACCCCCCACCGAACCATACAGACACTCAGACACTCATACTGATACTCAAAAACCAACTAATAACCCATATAGACACTCATGTAGCTACTCACCAACCCATGCAGCCACTTATACACAAAGTGAGAGACTGATACAGATATTTTCATATTTAAACATTACTCACTAACCCATGTATTCACTGAGATACACTTAGTCAGTTATACAATCAATTTTACAAAAAAAATCATCCATTTAGACACTTATATACCCATTTATTCTTCCATCGACCTTGAGATATACATATATAAAACATATTTAATTTTCAGAAAAACACACATTCACTGGATGATGTCATCAGTGATGTAATCAGTGATGTCATTTGAGATGTCATCAGTGATGTCATGAGTGATGTCACTGACCATGTCATGAGTGATGTAATATGTGATGTCATCAGCAGTGCATTGCGGGCGCGCGAGTTATAGTTAGCTGAACTAACTATAACGGGGGAATTTCTATGGTTTTGTACGAGTGAAATGTCCAACTAACTATAACGCCCCTGAAACCTATGGTTTTTTCAGTGAATTTCTAAGGTTTTTTAAATGCTAATTTCTAATTATAACGTGCCTGAAACCTATGGTTTTTTCAGTGAATTTCTAAGGTTTTTAAATGCTAATTTCTAACTATAACGTGCCTGAAACCTATGGTTTTTCAGTGAATATATATATATTTATTATACTATGTATACATGTTAAAATGTCTCGGTCCCCTGTTTGCCTCGGTGGCACGGAAAAAATGGGTGGAACTGATGTCAGCACGCCGACGAGGTCCTCTTGTGGCTCCGATGACGTCATACGGTGTCGCGAGCAGAGCCGTGCTCGTTTACGTGGGAGAGCTAGGAAAGAATTTCCATGGAATGCTGGTGCAGGGGATATTCACATAAGTGTTGAGGCTAGTCCTTTGGGAGCAACTGTTTATGTTGCCACTCCAGAAACCGAAACCAGTGATCCGAGGGCAGAGGCCCTGCAGATGGCACACGAGGTGGGGTGCCCAGTCGTGTGCACCGGCGGGGCAGCGAAGTGACAAGCACCACAACCCACAAAAAAGGTAACGAGGGCACTGAATAACACAGGATCTTCTCTTTGTATCTGGCAGGAACAACAAAGTTAAAATGCCCTAGTACCAAAATGTAGAATTAGTGCTACAACGGTCTTCAAGAGGACCTGCGATGCCGCTTCTGCCTCCCATACCCTGGAGGCGGCACATGGGTCACGCGGTACGGTCATACTGCGGTGGGACGCACACTCGTTGACCTCTCATAGCACTGCTCCACACTTCAGGGAGGACGCTTTCCATTAGCTATGTTTTCTGATGACTTGTCGCGCTGGCCCCGTCCAACACCAGAACTCCTTTAGATCCAAACAGACTCTTCCACTCTCTCACCGGAAGTGAAACCAGGCCACGCGGACACTTTCACAATACAACAGCCGGGAATGCACTTTTCGGTAAAAAAACACATTCCTTCCTCCTAATTAATCAAATAAGCGTCTCACTGAAGAACAGGGGCCAGCTTCGATGGGTAAACAGCCATTACAACGACTTTTTACTTTGCGATACCATTACAACGCATGCATTACCACGCATGCGTTGTACATCACGAAAGTCATTACTACGCATTTTTAGAACGCATGGTCATTTACCACGCATGCCTTTACAACGAATTTTGTTGTAAAGGTATGTATGGTAAATGACCATGCGTTCTAAAAAACATGTAGACGATCCATGTCGTTGTAAGGAAACAGAGGCTGTTCCGTTTCCGCACAACGACGTGCACCGCCCCTCAGAGATGACGTGAAGCAGGAACCACGAGGAGTGAGGAACCATGAGGGGTGAGAGGTAAGGGGGATTGGGCATGCGGTGGGGGTTTCTTTTCTAGGGTTTAGGGTAGTGCAGTGGTGTTTGGGTGGTGTAGGGGGTCGTGCTGGGGGTAGTGTTTTAGGGTTTAGGGTAGTGCAGTGGTGTTTGGGTAGTGTAGGGGGTCGTGCTGGGGGTAGTGTTTTAGGGTTTAGGGTAGTGCAGTAGTGTAGGGGGTCATGCTGGTGGTAGTGTTTTAGGGTTTAGGGTAGTGCAGTGGTGTATGGGTAGTGTAGGGGGTCATGCTGGGGTAGTGTTTTAGGGTTTAGGGTAGTGCAGTAGTGTTTTGAGTAGTATAGGGGGTCATGCTGGTGGTAGTGTTTTAGGGTTTAGGGTAGTGCAGTGGTGTTTGTGTAGTGAAGGGGACATGCTGGGGGTAGTGTTTTATGGTTTAGGGTAGTGCAGTGGTGTTTGGGTAGTGTAGGGGTCATGCTGGGGGTAGATTTAGGGTTTAGGGTAGTGCAGTGGTGTTTGGGTAGTGTAGGGAGTCGTGCTGGGGGTAGTGTTTTAGGGTTTAGGGTAGTGCAGTGGTGTTTGTGTAGTGTAGGGGATTGTGCTGGGGGTAGTGTTTTAGGGTTTATGTTAGTGCAGTGGTGTTTGGGTAGTGTAGGGGGTAGTCCTGGGGTAGTGTTTTAGGGTTTAGGGCAGTGCAGTGGTGTTTGGGTAGTGTAGGGGTCGTGTTTTAGGGTATAGGGTAGTGCAGTGGTGTTTGGGTAGTGTAGGGGGTCATGCTGGGGTTAGTGTTTTAGGGTTTAGGGTAGTGCAGTGGTGTTTGGGTAGTGTAGGGGGTCGTGCTGAGGGTAGTGTTTTAGGGTAGTGCAGTGGTGTTTGTGTAGTGTGGGAGGTCATGCTGGGGTATATTTAGGGTTTAGTGTAGTGCAGTGGTGTTTGGGTAGTGTAGGGAGTCATGCTGGGGGTAGTGTTTTAGGGTTTAGGGTAGTGCAGTGGTGTTTGGGTAGTGTAGGGAGTTGTGCTGGTGATAGTGTTTTAGGGTTTAGGGTAGTGCAGTTATGTTTGGGTAGTGTAGGGTGTCGTGCTGGTTGTAGTGTTTTAGTACTAATTTTTCTTTCTACAGCACTAACCATAATTTCTATAACAAAATGAACCCCCTCATTTTGTTCCTTTTTAAATTAAATGTTCTAAGTGTTACCAGTTTATTCCAATCAAGATGGCTTTAGGTGTGCCATAATTTTGTCATAAGTAAGACTGTTAGCGCTCTAGTTGTTCTTTAGAACATTGTGGGAAGCTGCAGTAGAACACAAAGGCATCAACTGACAGGCTGCTCCTGTCGAAATATAACAGGAAGATATTTGAGATCACACTTGAAACATGTCCTAATTTTTCTTTCTACAGCACTAACCATAATTTCTATGGCAAAATGAACCCCCTCATTTTGTTCCTTTTTAAATTAAATGTTTTAAGTGTTACCAGTTTATTCCAATCAAGATGGCTTCAGGTGTGCCATACTTTTGTCATAAGTAAGACTGTTAGCGCTCTAGTTGTTCTTTAGAACACTCTGGGAAGCTGCAGTAGAACACAAAGGCATCAACTGACACGCTGCTCCTGTTGAATATAACAGGAAGATATTTGAGATCTCACTTAAAACATGTCCTAATTTGTCTTTCTACAGCACTAACCATAATTTCTATGACAAAATAAACCCCCCCGTTTTGTTCCTTTTTAAATTAAATGTTTTAAGAGTTACCAGTTTATTCCAATCAAGATGGCTTCAGGTGTGCCATAATTTTGTCATAAGTAAGGCTGCTGTTAGCACTCTAGTTGTTCTTTAGAACACTATGGGAATCTGCAGTAGAACACAAAGGCATCAACTGACAGGCTGCTCCTGTTGAAATATAACAGGAAGATATTTGAGATCTCACTTAAAACATGTCCTAATTTTTCTTTCTACAGCACTAACCA
Source organism: Calotriton arnoldi (assembly GCA_963921515.1). Classification (NCBI taxonomy): domain Eukaryota; kingdom Metazoa; phylum Chordata; class Amphibia; order Caudata; family Salamandridae; genus Calotriton; species Calotriton arnoldi. Next base: position 2,347,950 of record CAWUFW010002128.1, on the reverse strand, counting down.
TAATTTCTATGGCAAAATGAACCCCTCATTTTGTTCCTTTTTAAATTAAATGTTTTAAGTGTTACCAGTTTATTCCAATCAAGATGGCTTCAGGTGTGCCATAATTTTGTCATAAGTAAGACTGTTAGCACTCTAGTTGTTCTTTAGAACACTCTGGGAAGCTGCAGTAGAACACAAAGGCATCAACTGACAGGTTGCTCCTGTTGAAATATAACAGGAAGATATTTGAGATCACACTTGAAACATGTCCTAATTTTTCTTTCTACAGGACTAACCATAATTTCTATGACAAAATGAACCCCATCATTTTGTTCCTTTTTAAATTAAATGTTTTAAGTGTTACCAGTTTATTCCAATCAAGATGGCTTCAGGTGTGCCATACTTTTGTCATAAGTAAGGCTGTTAGCACTCTAGTTGTTCTTTAGAACACTCTGGGAAGCTGCAGTAGAACACAAAGGAATCAACTGACAGTCTCTGCCCTTGTTGGATGTACATGTTTTACTGAGAATGTCAGACATCATTCTCACATGACTGAGAAAGATAATGTGAATTTACAGAAAATATGCTCTCATTTTAGCTTCTGGAGCACCTTCCAAAACTGTATGGGACAAGCATGTGAAAATAGTTTTCTCTCAAACATGATTCATGATATCCCAGCAGAAGGTTTTTCACAGGGTAAAATCACCTTAGAACACACCACAATTCCTGAAATTAGTATGGTACCATCAACAAATGAATTCTAATGTAACTAAAGTCTGTTATCACCCTTTATAGTTCTCCTTTTGGTAACCCTCAAAATCTTCGATTCACTACAATGCATTTCAATGGGGTACTATCATTTATATTGGTCCCAAGATGGCTGCCAGTAATTCCAGGATGAAGTGCTGACAGCCAATCAGATCTCACGATGATATGTGTGGTTAGGCTCCGCCCAGATATATATGTGTTTTCTTTTTCAAATTTCTCAGGAACTACTGAACGGATTTACACCATTTAACCAAAAGGCACGACTCTGAACCAAGGGCTACCTTTTTGCCAAATTTGGTGTAATTCCGTTCAGCAGTTCGGGCAGTAGCTGCGACTAAAGGTTCCTAAGGAAAATTGAATGGGGAAAACACGTTTTGGGACCCCCTTTTCTCGGCCCCCGCTTTACGAATCACCCGAGACTTTCAGGATAGGAGCGGACCGGAGCGCCCCAACAAGTTGGAAAATTTCGCGAAGATTCGTCAACCGGCGCCAACGTTATTTCAAATAGAATGTTGTGGATTTCATATGGAAAATAGGTCCTAACTATAACTATCTACTGGCGACCGCCAGTAGATAAAATATATATATATATATATATATATATATATTATCTACTGGCGGTCGCCAGTAGATAGTTATAGTTACAACCTATTATCCATAGGAAATCCGCGACATTCTATTTGAAATAACTCTCTTGCCGGTTGACGTATCTTCGCAAAATTTTCAAACTTTGTGGCCCGCTCCGGTCCGCTCCTACCCTGAAAGTCTCGGGAGATTCGTCAAGCGGGGCCGAGAAAAAGGGGGTCCCAAAACGCGTTTTCCCCATGCAATTTTCCATAGGAAACTTTAGACACGGCTACAGTCCGAACTGCTGAACGGAATTACACCAAATTTGGCAAAGAGGTAGTTCTTGGTTCAGAAAGAACCCTTTTGTTAAATGGTGTAAATCCGTTCAGTAGTTGCTGAGAAAATCAAAAGTAAAAAGATAGTGATATCTATGGCCGAGTAGGGTCCGCGTACCCTCCCGATCACGAGCTGCATGTTAATTGGCTGTCAGCTGGCTGTCAACATTCCGATTCAGGAAATGTTGGCAGCCATTTTGTCCCTCGGTAGAACCGAGGGACAGAAACAAGTGCGCAAAGCGCGCAAAGGGGGCAGGGTAGAAACACCCTGACCCCCTAGGTTTGCTCAGGGGGTCCCACAAGGACCCCCTGGGCAAAAAAAAAAATTTTTTTTTTTTAAAAATCGGCAGGATGCGCTCAGGGTGCGCGAATCCTGCAGAAAAAATAAAAAATCGAAGCGCGGTCTCCCGCGCTTCGATTGCATTTTGCCCGCGGGTGGCCCAAGTCCCGGGGGCATGGTGAGGGGGGTTAAATTTATGTATGGGGGGCCTCAAAGGGCCCCCCAAGCCCCGGGGACTGCCACCCCCGGGGCTTTCTTTTGAAAATGGTGCGGGAGGGCTCTGAGCCCTCCCGCAGCCCCGGGACCACCACCTCCCGGGGCTTCTGTTTTTGCCATTTAAAAACCTGTGTGGGGGGCTCCAGCCCCCACATGCCCCGGGGACCGCCACCTCCCCGGGGCACTAACAAATTAAAATGGGGGTCCGTTTTGGACCCCGAAGCCCCGGGACCACCACCTCCCGGGGCTGTGCTGATGTAGGGAGGGGGCCGCGCGGCCCCCCTCCTGGAGCCCTTGATGGCCCTGGGGACCGCCACCCCCCAGGGCCGGCTCCTGCAGTGTCCCGGGGTGCCTACCCCGGGACACTGTAGTTTGCTATGGCAGGACGGAGCCTCGCGGCTCCCGTCCTGCCATAGCAAACTGCTTTGGATATTGGAAGAGAGAGCAGGGAAACCTGCTCTCTCTTCCAATATCCAAAGCACATTGCTTTTCCACATGGGGAGCTGCATCTTAGCAGCTCCCCATGTGTAAAAGCAATGCCGGTCTCCCAAGGGACGCGGGGAGCCGGCGGGACTGTGGGGGGATTGGGGACCCCCCCACAGTCCCCAACGGAGAGGGCCAGCCCCGGGGGATGGGGTCCCCGGGGCAAGTAGTGGCCCGGGAGGGGGCCACGCAGCCCCCTCCCCAAAAAATAAAAAAATAAAAAACGGAAAGGCCGGCCCCGGGGATGGGGTCCCCGGGGCCATAAATGGCCTGAGGAGGGGGCCACGCAGCCCCCTCCAAAGAAAAAAAAAACGAGGCCATGCCCCGGGGATGGGGTCCCCGGGGCCAATACAGGCCCAGGGAAGGGGGGCCACGCGGCCCCCTTCCCGTTTTTTTAAAAATATTTAATTAAAAAAAGGGGTAAGGCCCTGGGGGATGGGGTCCCCAGGGCATAAAAACTGGAAAAAGGAAGGGGGCCACAGAGCCCCCTTCAGGGGCCAAATTTTTTTTTTTTTTTTTTAAACGATCGGGCCCGCAGGCCCCGCCCCTTCCTTCACCACTCTGCAAACGCGCCCTGGCGCGTTTGCAGATGGGGAAGTAATTCCCGTTCAATACTGGGGTCCCTGGGGCCAACTAGCCCACCAGGAACCTCCAGTATGCGTCAGGAGCTGCCTTGCATAGAGGTGTACAGAGGCCACGCCCTTTTACACCTCTCTGCAACGCAGCTCTGTGGCGCTTAATGGAGGTAGCTGGTGGGCTAGTTGCACCCCAGGGACCCTCAGGATTTAAGGGGACTTAATCCCCGACTTAAAACGCGCCACGGGGCGCGTTTGCACAGTGGTGAAGGGAGGGGCGGGGCTTCAGGTGACATGTGTGCAAACAGGCCCCGTGGCGCGTTTTAAGATGGGGAATTAAATCCCCTTCAATCCTGAGGGTCTCTGGGGGCCAACTAGCCCAAAAGGTACATCCAGAAAGCGCCACAGAGCTGCGTTGCAGAGAGGTGTAAAAAGGGGTGTGGCCTCTCTACACGTCTCTGCAACGCAGCCCCCTGGCGCATACTGGAGGTTCCTGGTGGGCTAGTTGGCCCGTAGGGACCCACATGATTCAAGGGGACTTAATCCCCCAATTTAAAACGCGCCACGGGGCGCGTTTGTTCAGATGTCACCTCAGGCCCCGCCCCCTCCCTTCACCATTGTGCAAATATTCTTCTAAAATCATCCGAAATACGAATTCCGATTTACTCACCTGTTATAAGGAGAGACCTCAGTGCTGCATCTTTTAGCCCAGTACTGGTCCTGAAAAGTCATTTTAACCGTACTTACCAGTAACTTGAATTTCCTTCCATAGGCTAACATTGACTGGTTTCACTTGGAAATTCTTCTAAGTGTGGAGTTTTGGAACTTTAAAATATTCATCTAAAATCAGCCAAAATACGAATTCCGATTTACTCACCTGTTATCAGGAGAGACCTCAGTGCTGCATCTTTCAGCCCAGTACTAATCCTGAAAAGTAATTTTAACCGTACTTACCAGTAACTTGAATTTCCTTCATAGGCTAACATTGACTGGTTTCACTTGGAAATTCTTCTAAGTGTGGAGTTTTGGAACTTTATAATATTCCTCTAAAATCAACCAAAGTACGAATTCCAATTTACTCACCTGTTATCAGGAGAGAACCCAGTGCTGCATCTTTTAGCCCAGCACTGACCCTGAAAAGTAATTTTAACCGTACTTACCAGTAACTTATATTTTCTTCCATAGGAATCCATTGTCTGGTTTTCAGCAGAAAAGTTTCAAAGTGTCGATTTTCACAAACTACAAATATTCCTAAAAAATCGCCTGTATGACTTAAACGCATTCTTTCAACTGTTTACAGGAGATGCACCAGTGCTGGATCCAGGATCCAACACTGAGTAAGAAAAAGTAACGATAACAGTTTTTAACTTCTAAGTGAATTTCCTTCCATAGGATTACATTGGTGATTCTATGAGAAAAAGTTTCTAAGTGTGAACTTTTAAAGTACAATAATATTCCTTAAAAATCACGACTGTAACCAAAACGCTTTTACTCAACTGTTTACAGGAGATGTCCCAGGACTGAATCTAGGATCCTGTCCTGTGGTTAGAAAAGTAATCCATAAAGTAACTAATTGCATTTAACTAGAAATTCACATTGAGCTGAATCTTGCATTGTGTTTGAAAATGTGTTGCCCATTGCAACTGTAACTACTGTACTTAAAAGTCTATTGCCTATGTGCAAAGTATTTAAACTAAAGTAATTCATTCTGAGAAAGTATTTTTTGTAATGTAATGTATAATGTAATTACAATGTAATTTAAAAAATAAAATATGTAAAAAAAAATTGTTTCTAAAAATGTAGTAAATCAGTATGAAAAAAATGTATATAACAATTAATACATTTAAAAATTGACATTTACAAAACCTTTGAAATTCACTGAAAAAACCATAGGTTTCAGACATGTTATAGTTACAAATTAGCATTTAAAAAACCTTTGAAATTCACTGAAAAAACCATAGGTTTCATGGACGTTATAGTTACAAATTAGCATTTAAAAACCTTTGAAATTCACTGAAAAACCATAGGTTTTAGGGACAGTTATAGTTAGTTGGACATTGCACTCGTACAAAACCCGTGAAATTCCCCCGTTATAGTTAGTCCAGCTAACTATAACTCGCGCCCCGCAATGCACTGCTGATGACGTCACATATTACATCACTCATGACATGGTCAGTGACATCACTGATGACATCACTGATGACATCTCAAATGACATCACTGATGACATCATCCACGTGATAATCTGATGCACCTCCTCACACCCTAATATAACCTTTGATACACCCACTCTAAATTACAGACTGCCATTCGCAAAACCATAGACACTCCAACACCAATAACTACATACCCACTCACTGATTCTTAGGTCTACGCACACATCCACTCACTCACCCGTACAGTCACTCATACTTACGGTCACTCAGTACAGGACTATCATATGCACTCATACTCCTATATAGACACTCAAACACCGCCACTCATCCATAGAGGTACTCACACACCTAGTCAGTCATGCAAATAATTAAACACACTACCATTTACTCACCTATACAGTTATACACACACCAGCTCACTTACTCATACAAATACTAGCACATTCTTACGCTCTTATACAATCACTGATACAAGCACACACTCATCCATTCAGCCACTATCACAATCACTCACTCTCGCTTATAGCTATTTATATACTCCAACACACATATATACTGCCTTTCACATATGTAGTTACTCACACATGTACCACTGGGACATACATTCACTCACTAACACACTCTTACACACACTTACCCACCCATACAGTCTATCACAGATGCACTCTTGAAACCATCCACCCAGTGAATCACCCACTCACACATCTATGCACAGAGTTGCACACACCCTCCCACACAAACACTCAGGCACCCATACAGATACTCAGACAAGCATTCAATAACTCATATAGACACTCTTGTAGCTATTCACAAACACATGCAGCCACTTACACAGCAACAGACAGACGGATACAGACGTTCACCCAGTTTAGTCACTAACCCATGCATTCAGTAAGATACGTTAAATCACTCACTTATAGAGTCAGTCACGCACCTACTAAATCATCCATACAGACACTTACACACCCACTCATTCTTCAATACGTCTTTTCCTATATATATTAAAAATATTTAAACTTTACAGAAACACACAGTCACTGGATGATGTCATCAGTGATGTCATTTGAGATGTCATCAGTGATGTCATCAGTGATGTCACTGACCATGTCATGAGTGATGTAATATGTGACGTCATCAGCAGTGCATTGCGGGCGCGAGTTATAGTTAGCTGGACTAACTATAACGGGGAATTTCACGGGTTTTGTACGAGTGCAATGTCCAACTAACTATAACTGTCCCTAAAACCTATGGTTTTTTCAGTGAATATATATATATATATATATTTCAAATGAACCTTGACGCAAAATCCAGATCCAAATTTGCACGAGATAAGAAAGACTATGAGATGGGGAGAGTATTCACTTTCTCTAAGCGATTTGATACTTACAAGAGACAAGCATTGGTCGACAATACTTCCATTTCACACAGGCAAAAAAGGTAAAAGACAAGGTCCATAAAGAACTGTTCCAGTGGAAGAGAAGAGGTCTTATTAGTAAAAATGAATTTATATTCCTAAAAAACGAACATCCAACCACACCTATTTTATATTTTATTCCAAAGGTGCATAAGAACATTACCCCGACTCCTGGTAGACCAATCATTTCAGCACAAAGGAGCCTTTTAGAACCGATCTCCAAATTTGTTGACTACTATTTACAGGAATTCGTTCTCAGTCTTCCTTCATTTATCAAAGATACTGGTGACTTTCTAAACAAACTTAAAAATATTACTTGGAACAGTGAATATTTATTGATAGTTATGGACATAACATCTTTATATACAAATATCCGCCACAGTGATGGTATTAATGCAGTTTCATATTTTTTGGGACAACGTAACATATTGTTTCATGAACATAACAAAATGATTATTGAGATGATTGAGATCTGCCTCAACAACAATTTCTTTCTGTTTAATAAATAGGTTTACCATCAACTGCGGGGAGTAGCTATGGGGGCATGTTTCTCCCCCAGCTACGCATGTTTACATGTGGGCTGGTGGGAGGAACATGTCCTCAGAGGTCAACATAAAGCTATTTATGATCAGCATGTCCAGTATTGGTGGAGGTTTATTGATGATGTGTGTCTAATTTGGAAAGGTTCAAGAACCGCAGCCATGGATTTTATAGACACCATCAATACCAACACTCTAAATCTAAATTTCACTGCGTCCATAAGTACCTCCAGTGTAGAATTTCTGGATGTATTAATTTACATTGAGCAGGGATCCCTTCAGACTAAACTACATAGAAAAGATACAGCGAGGAACTCAGTTCTCCATGCGAAAAGTTCCCATCCCAAACATCTTATCCGTAGTATTCCGTATGGGGAATATCTGCGGATTCGCCGTATTTGTAGTACAGACAAAGAATTAGAAATCTGTCAAAATGAAGCTACACTCAGATTTCTAGCGCGAGGTTATAAAGACAAAGATTTGATTTTAGCCCGCACTAATGCCAACAGTCTGTCACATGATCATTGTCTAGATAATACTATCAGCCAGGCAAATGATGAAGTCACCAATGATTCCCCTCATGAAATTAGACTGATTACCACATATTGTAGACAACAAAAACAGATCAGAAAAATTGTATATAAAAATTGGCCTATTGTTTTAACTGATCTGACTCTATCCCAGATTTTACCCCCTCAAACTTCATTGACTTTTAAAAGAGCACCATCCATGAGGGATGTTTTAGTTAGGAATAGCCCAGAGGTCACTACGTCTAACACTTGGTTGTCACCTAGGTGTGGTTTCTTTAAATGTAGCTCATGCTGGGCTTGTAAATTTGGTATCAACGTGACACGACAGCTTTCAGCAACATACCGGTGAAAATACAAGATTATTATACTTGCCGCACAGATTTTGCTGTCTACGTGCTCAGTTGTACTTGCAGTTTAAAGTATGTAGGGAGCACCAAGCTCCAGGTACATGTCCGCATACTTCAACACCTCAGAGCCGCAGTCAACTCCTACCCAAATTACCCAGTAGCCAGGCATTTGAAATTAGTACACAATAACATCTTAAGTGATTTACAGTATTTTGTAATTGGGGCAGTTCCCAAATCCATTCGTGGGGGAGACAGAGAAAGACAGTTGAGACAATTAGAATCCAAATTTATATTACAACTCGATACAAAGATGCCAAATGGTCTGTGGTGATCTGGCTATTGTGTCTCTTTCTGTCCTGAACTATGTCAATACAAGAAGGTCTATATCTCACAGTTTGTGATTTAAGTATATTTTCTGCAATACATCTCCAGATTTCTTTTCTCCTTCTAATATGGTTTTAACGGATGTGTTTCCATACACACTGCTGTCATGGTTTCAAAATGATGTGTATGCTCAAGCTGGGCACTTGCCTAGAGTGTATGCTGCTACGATGATTGCTCACAGAACTATGGGTTTCTCCTGTGGCTCCGGGAGAATTTTTAGTTGCATTATAAGTTTTAAATTTTGCTTTGCACTAGCACATTTTTGCACTTTTCATGCCTGACAGTGTAGCAGTTCATGTGATTTGTGAGAATCTTTGATGGACTAGTGTTGACGCTATTTTTGCACATGAGTACTTGATTACATTTGCTATTTGCACATTTTCCTTTAAACATAAAAAGGTATTAGTCTAGGTTTATTAAATATTACCATGATGGTTTTATAGTACACTACGTACTTATGCCTGGACCAAAGATTTTATAACATTATGTTCTTAATTAACTGTATATCAAATTCCATTATATTTATGATTCTTTATTTATATTGGGTTTTAGATATTTATTATCAATAGCACTATGTACCATTGTGAATTTGCACTTTAGAGTCTGTTGTCCATTTCTGTTGTGACCACGTAACATGAGCGCAATTGTTTACAGGTGTGATTTCATTTTTTTTCACTATTTAAATGCACTTTGCGAAGTAGCGCGTCATGTGATCAAGACCGATCTGTTTCGGTCGAAACGCGTCATGCTGAGGCACTGGCCAGGACTGACTAGTCGCCGTGTAGATGCCATTTAAATAAAGCACTGCATTGAAAATTGTTCCAGTGAGTGGTCCGTACCTGTTTTCCTTCGCCAGTGGATGGTGGGGATCAAACCAGGATTTGTATATATATATATATATATATATATATGAGAGCCCGAAACGCGTATGGTGTGATTGGCGACACTGTAGCTGTAACCACGAAGGTTAATGTCTTCCAGTCCTGCAATAAAGTCGCTATTTTGAACGCTGTGTGTGGCACTCTCCTGTGTTTGAGCACCTTCGTCTGGAATATATATATATATATATATATATATTTCAAATTAACCTTGACGCAAAATCCAGACGCCCAGCCTTGCGGGTCGGGGCTCGCTCGCAGGCGTCACTGCTTCATATTCCATATGCACAATCCTCCCAACTAAGGCAGAATGACGAGCCATGACGAGCCAGTCCTCCATGACGCGTTTCGACCCCATGGGTCTTAATCATATAGATAGCCAAGTTGTTGGTTGTTCCGGTTTTTAAACACCTAGGTGTGAACATAAACAAAGGACTTCAACTGCGGTCACCAAAAGGCATAAGATGTGAATCACTACATAAAGCAGAGTTGTGGCCTTTTATCTTATGCAGCATAGTGCGTTACTCTGCCACATATGAAATTGATTTCTTTAAAGGCAACTGTGAGGAAACGTACTTAGTGCTTTTAAGGGGAAGTTTGTGAGTCTGCTGAAGGTCGTCATAAAAAGAATTCAATTGTTGGAACTTTTGGTGCGATTACAAAGTATTGTGGACAATGAAGTCCGTGAGTAACATCAAATAAAAAGAAATATCAAGAAACCCATTGTGAGGTCAAAGGAGAGAATTAGTATGCCCTGAAGTTTCGAAAACATTGTGTTTGATGTAAAAACATGACATTTAAAGTGTTATTATTCAATGCGACTGACCGCAGTTGAAGTCCTTTGTTTATGTTCACACCTAGGTGTTTAAAAACCGGAACAACCAACAACGTGGCTATCCATATGATTAAGACCCATGGGGGTCGAAACTCGTCATGGAGGACTCTCTGTAAATAAAGAATATTGGATTATACTCCGGTTGGTGTGGCTCGTCATTCTGCCTTAGTTGGGAGGATTGTGCATATATATATATATGTGATTTAGCATGTGATTTAACACGTTACAACATGGCGGCCATGCAACTTCGGCATTCACACTGATCTGAGTACAATACATTGTCCAACCTCAGTTTCCCATGCTGTGTATGTAATGAGGACGTTTTGCACTGTGCACTTTGTGTGATCAAGGCCGCTTGTAGGCCGAAACGCGTCACGTTTTGATTTATGATGGAATAAATCAACCTGTTCCCAACACTTGGCGTGGTCTCTGAGAGCGCGATCGATTGACTTTGTGCATGTATATCTATATATATATATATATATATATATATATATTAGTTTCCTGATATCTTAAGCAGCTGATGGGATATCTCTCCTGGCCCTGCACCTTTTTGTGTATTATTTTCTATTTTTATCCTGTATGGGAAAATATGTTTTTTGTTTTTTTCCTAATATGTGTTGGTTATGAATTAAGTAGGCTTGATTGGATTTTTTCTTGCTATATCTTGAGATCAGTCACCTACTTATTTCTACATATATTATTGAGCTGTTACACTGAGTACGTTATCTAAACCTGGGTTGTTTCTATTTCTAGATATATCAACCTGTATCTGTTTTCTGCTTTTCTATATACTGCCCAAGGGAAAAGGGACTCTACCCAGGTAGTTATATTTAGAGAGAATAACATTAGTGGCGGGTAAATGGGCTCAACACATGTACATATATGGTAACACTTATATCTTGTTTCTACCCCGGAATTCCATACAATTTGATCTACCAGAATATCCGTGCAGGACATTCGACAGTGACATATCTCCTTTTCCCTTGCCTTGTTTTATTTCCCCTCTTCCCCCATCCCCACTGTGTTGGCTTTGACATTGTTGGGCTGGCCCCGGTGGGTGTGGGAATTTGGGACCCAGCATCAGACTTTGCATTATGGCTCCTGAAGAAAACAAGCCTTTAATAGAGTTATAAACTCAACTGAGAAAAAAATCTCATCTGTAGAAGACGAACCTGTACTATCTAAAAGATCTCATGCTTGGATGGTAATAGGTTCATACGGTCTCCTAAAGCCTCAACCATATTTAGGGGATCTGTTCAGGCTAAAACCTAAGCTCAGACTGCTGAATCTGCTCTTGGGAGATTTCGAAACCACACGAAGACTAAATTTATGGCCATCAGCCCACACAAGTGTTTTAGAAGCTCTATATTCTTGGAGGGAAAACCACCAGATAGGGTCAGTGAGTTTACCTACCTGGGGATTAGCCTCACTAAATCAATGTCTTGGGCCTTGTAGTTTGAGAGAAGCAGTTTGAACCTTACCCAGCATGCAACAGCTATTTTAAAAATGCATCGGGCATCCCAAGATAGACAGATATCTCCTGCTTTGAAAGTGTATAGAGCCAAGGCAGAGGGCAGTGCATTGTATGAGGCAGAAGGGTGGGGTAATGTTGACTTGACCATGTTGGGGGTGCTTGAGAACACCTTTATTAGAGCCCTCACACATTTGCCAAAAAATACCCCACTGATACACCTCAAACGTGACCAGAGACTTAAACCGATATGTCACAAAGTCCAACTCAGACCATTGTTATTCTGGCGACGCCTTAAGTATACTGCAACGCTGGAAGGCTATTACCATTCTTTTCAGGACATAGCTTCTCACAATAGGGCTTGTAATATCAAATGCCTCTCTTTTGTCAAAGATATGCTGCATAAGGTAGGACTGGGCGAATGTTGGTCTTCTTGCCCCCTTTCAAAGCATCTATCAAAGCTATCTCTTAAAAAAAGGCTTTCTGGGAATATATGTGGACTGATGAACTCAGTCACATTTCGGAGGGATCCCTCGTGGATACATTTTTAAACTTTAAGATTGATATGGTCTTTGAGCCTTATTTAGACTATATAACCCCGATAGCTGCCAAGGGTATATATCTAAAATTTCGATATGGCACTCTTCCATTACAGCCGCTTCGAGCAAAATGGAACCCAGATGGTGCTGTGACTAGTACATGTCCATCATGTCAGTAGGCAGAGGAATCCTTAGCACATTTTACATTCTTCTGTCTATCATATATGCGCCCTAGAAAATCCTGGATCATTCCATTATGAAAACAACTTGGATGTCGGCAGTATCAGAATGCTTTACGGCTGTTGCGCACCGACTCCAGTCAGGTGACTGTTTGTGCCGTCTCTAAATGCTTATATTGGAGCTGGTGCATTAGAATGAAAGTGTTGCCTTGAATTATTTTGCATAGTACAGAGGCCAATCTTTTAACCTGTTTATATGATGAATTTTATCTTTCTCTTTTAAATTTCTATTTTTTAACAGGGCTTTTTTTATAGAAGATATTATGATTGGATTTCTTAAGGCTACTGTTCCTCCCAAATATGTTTCTCTTTTTAAATACTTTTAAGTGATGGACCTTTTACTCTTTCTATAAGCCATTGTCTGTTTTAAAATTGTGATATGTTTCATGGTGCTACCTGTTTTTAATATTGTATGTATACTTGTCTTATTTGTTGTGTACTTTTATGGTTGTAAAATACTGCTTAAGGTATTTTGATGAGGATTTCCAAACCTGTTATAATTCTCCCGCGTGGAGGCGATCCTCCACTGAGATCACTTGCTGGCTTTCCAATTATACAAAAGAGGACATTTGTCATATTGTTTGTACTTGCCCTGCTCTAAAGATGGAACAAAATGGTCTGCTGAGACAGTTCTTTAATAGGAATAGCATACACACTTGTCGGCAGGCGATAATAGCCTGTCTGCAAGGAGGGAATGCATTGTTCTGTGGAAAATATCTTACATTTATATGTATAGCTGAAGCTAAATTGGCTAAGATAGATCTATAAAGGAGCACTTGATTATCATGGCTAGGTTTTGCTGTTTACTATTCCTGACTAAGTATTTACGTTATTCTGAAATATTATTAAGCCAGTCTATTAAAGCACTTCTTTCCAGAGTATTTTGTATTACTAAATGTATTTATGTGATTAGGAGATGATATTAAGCCCACGCTCTAAAGCACTTATTTGCACCACTAAAGGTATTATGCTTTACTGGTCTAGTATTCCTTGTATAAGGAAATGAAATTAAATTAAAGCACTTATGCACTTTCAAATATTTTTTGAGTAATTGTGTTAACAATATAAACCGGTGTTATGATTTTATTGAGTATTTTAATGAAGGCCGATTGCATAGAGATATAGAAAAAAAATTGGATTTTACTCAAGCGATATTTTTTAAATTGAACAATAAAGATTACTTACTTACTGAAGATATGGCTCTATCTGTCATCTTAGTCACTGGTACGTTTCAGTATTCATCATTTAGACATTAGTGCCAAGGCACCTTCGAGTGTTCGTTTGCACTCCATAAATATTAAAAATAGATAATAAATTGACATTTTTATTTATTTATTGAGTTTTTTTATATAGCGCAAACATGACCATTTTGGGTATTAGAGCGATGCGCTCATTAGAGGCAAACAGATAAGCATATACAAGTGACCCTTTCCTGACCCAAAGCGTTGTACATCGGGAAAAGTAAACACATAGGAATATACAATTGCGGGAGAACAGCAAAAGTCAGTACAAGGACGGACGTAGGTTCACGTAAGTAGAGACTTGATTCTGAAGGGCCATTGGAACATATGTAGAGTGTCATCGAAGAAAGTAAGGAAGGATATGTAATGCCGCCCAATAGTCTTATCCATGGGCAGGAGGGGAAAAGGTAACATCTTCATTGGGGAAGGAATCTGATTAGTAGTTGTTTACTCTTCGTTTTATAAAACAAAATCAGAACAATAGGGCTGTAGCACTCAGATCTGAGGTAACATCATTTCTAGGTCAAAAGATATAGATGAGGGTCTCAGAGAAACAATTGCTGCTGCTTATAAGTCTGAGAAAGGATGTAACGCAATTTCCAAACAATATAAAATCTAAGATTCCACAGTTAGAAAAGTAATTTCCAAACAGATAAAGTTAATGACAGCGACCTATCTCCCCAAGAGAGGGTGTCCTTGTAAATTCACTCCAAAGGCTCCTTGAGATCACAAAGAACCCCAAAGCTACATCCAGGGACCAACAAATCTATCAATAAGGTAAATGTTGCATTTCATTATTCTACCACTACGAAAACACTGAACAAGCACGATTTTGGTGGAAGAGCAGCCAGGAAAAAACATCTTCTCTCAAAAAGGAGCACTGCATGGCTTTTGTTTCGAGAACAGCATCTGAATGAACCACAAAACGGCTAGAGCAATGTTCCTGGGAGAGATGAGGCAAAAGTGGCGGCGTTTGACTGTTATGCACAACATGTTAGGTAAACCTATCGCATATCACCACAAAAACTCATACCATCTATCAAGGACAGTCATGGAAGGGTGAGGATGTGAGCCGCTTTGAAGCTGCAGGATCTGGACACCTCACATACATTGAATCCACATGAGTTCCTCTCCATACCAGAACCAAACGTTTAAAAGAGAAAGGTAAGACCGTACGTCTAACAGATAAACTGGACCATGCCACACAACAATGAGGCAAAAAACACCAGTAAGTCTATGATAAAATTACTTTGAAAACAAAAAACAAAAAAATCAGTGATAAGTGAAATGCCTGAATTAATCTCAGCCACTGGTAATTACTCACGCCGCATTCCAGTCCATCTTTTGTAGCCCAACGATTCCGCCTCAGCCAGGAATCAGCCATATGCAAGTCAGCCTTGGTCCTGCTATAACTGGAACAATCCAGTCTGAACTTCAAGGCCAGGTCCACTGATAAACTCTTACAGAGAGCATTTACTTCAAGCCATTGATGTTTAAAGTGGTTTCCATATATTACTTAATCATGGGCTGCACTTTTCCACAGAAGACTACTGAACTCTGGCTGTGTTTTTTTTGTTTAAGAAATAATGACAAAGTTGACACACAAGGTCAAATGTATCCACTGTTACAATTAGGTGAGGATTAGATAAAGGTTATATATATTCTAATATGTAAAACCATGGAATCTTACGAGAGTTTACTTTCTTTTTAACAAAACTGCAAATTGCTGCGTTCCCATTGGTCAAAACAGCCTACTCCTTAAGACTGTAAATGCATGTCTGATCCTCAACTTGAAGGGCACCACTCCTTAAATGACACAATTAGATCGAACTTGCTTCATTTTATTTAGTTTTTAAGGCATACACCTTGCCTTAAAAACTAAATAAAATGGCACACCAAAACGTCCTGCAATAGTTCATATAGCACCTCTAAATTTTTAACACATTTATGTTAAAGTTATGCATTACAATGCACAATTTGCCTCAGTTTAAAAAAAAAAGGCGAACTGCCTGAACACTCCTAGAGGGAGTGAGCCTCGCTGGCTTCACTCGCTCACTCGATTTAATTTGAACAAGGTATTTACACCCTACCACTTTCAAAATTCAGCAGCCATCACTGTTTAGATCTTTTTATAGCTAATGCATTTAAACCTATTACTTCTTGTTGGAAAAATACATCTCAACTCGCCTATAGTTCTTGATGGAATGGAATATGTGATTATTATAGTACCAACAATGCTATTCAGTTGACGGTGTGAGATAAAAAATACCTTTTGGTGACCTTTCTCTACTTTTTGTCACATATTCATCCAAAATGGCATCCTGTTATTCAATAAATAGTTTTTGGCCTTCAGTAATTACTTAATCATGTATTCCTTGTATGGTGTGTGCTATATATCGTATCTTCTCTTTTACTTCTTTGTTATTATCTTTCATTGATACTTTTTGCTCCCTTTTTGTTCTTCTCTGTCCTCTTTCTTTTCCTTTTACAGTTTTTTTGATTTCCTTTCTTTGTGACCTTTATTTGTAATTGTTCAACATGCTTATTCAAGTTTTGTTATTACGTTCCATATTCTCATTACATGGATTTTGCTTGATCAATTGCAGTATCAAATCTTATTGTCAAGTTACTCCTGGCCTGATTTTGGGATACAGAGCATGTAACGTCACCATGGAGGAGTATTTTACTCCTGCCATGACGAGGGTACTACGCCCACCAAATTTATAGATGTCCATGGGCCCACAGGACATCTCTTGTTTTTCCAGGAACCACCGAGGGATTTTGTTTTTGAAAATAAAAGAACAATGACCTCCTCGCCATGAGAGTTCTTTCCCTGGAGTGTGGGTGATTTAAAGGTTTTTGCTTTTACATAGTGCCACTCGTGTATGACAGTATTATAAAGCAAAAACTGTCCATGTGTTTGCCCACACTTAATAGGGCTGATGGACACATGGCCAAACCTCTGACGGCCCTTACTCTGTTGACCTGTCTGAGGTACATGTAGGCAGTGAAGACAGAGTAGTCGCCGCCGTCTACATATTGAAGGTCCGCCCGACTCTAAATGAGGTCAGCAGAGCTTCGCTTTAGTGGAGAGGGTACTCCGTCTAAATCAGACCCTCAGTTTTAATTTCTATCAGTATACCTACATTGTACCCACTGTCTTATTAATGTAGGTGTTTCCCATCTTGAATTATATTTTTCTTGTTTGTACTTTATTCTCTTAAATAACAACAGCATCTTAAACTAAATGAATATCAATTACAAATCATCTCAGTTATTCAAAGCAGTCAATGCCAATCTACATTAAACAAAATGAAAACTGGTGCATTAAAATTGGCATAAAAGTAGGCCAAAATTAACCAAGACCACCAAGGCATGTCTTAAAATAGTCAAGTATCTCAGAGCTAATGCAATGTGATGGTGATAATGATAATAATACTAATAAAAATAATAATAATCATTATCATCATCATCAGAATAATAAGTGTTCTGAAATCAAAAACAGTGTTACTGAAAAAAGTTTACACTCTGCTTGTCAAACATGGCCAGCTTTGGACTTCATGCTTCCAGGAATATTCTGCGAGTTTCCAAAAAATATTATCAACACTGATACCATTGAAAAGGCGTTTCCATCCATTCTCTGCATTTACATCCACAGGTAGGCATTGTTGGAAGTAAGCTACTCAGCATACTAACTGTTATTGCTCTTCAGAAAATCCAAGCAAGCTGGAAAGATTGCAATCCACTATACTAGTCCCACTGGTGGAACTTCAACTGTCAATACCACAAACTTAAAAGCAAAATGATGGACAATGACCCAACACTCTCAAAGCTAACTACCATATGGGCTCCTCTAGTGATCTTCTTTTAAAAAAACAAAGTTTTTAGAGACTTTTATTTGATACATATGCAGAACATAATACAGTAAGATAGAAAATAGTCAATAAGCATATAATAATAATGTTAAGGCCTAGAAGAGAAAAAACTGAAAAGAAAAGGAAAAAGGGGGACAATGGGGAGGAGAAACATATAACATCAAACATAGCAAAACAACTATACATCGAAATTCCTAAGTGCATAAATATAAGATTGAACCAATAGAATATAATTGATTAAACAACAAAATGTATCAAATTCATGGAGGTTTCGGTGCTTCTTCAATATAAGGGTTATGTGAAAATTACTTATTGGCAGAAGAGTTTAGGAAATTTGTTATAGGTAACCAGAGAAGATCCCTCTTAATAGCAAGAGTAATCGGATGTACATATGCTCTATCCAATCTGTGATTGTGACAGACTCCATACCACCATGCCCGAAAAGATACAGAAGGTTCATCTTTCCACGACTTGGTAATCTGTTGAAAGGAGATAGCAAGGAGTAGATCAATTATACGCACGGCATTAGCTTAAGATGACCAAACCTCTGAAATGCACCCCAGGAAAGTATAAGTTAAAGAAAAAGGGACATGTGTGTGAAAAATAGTGTTTATCTGTTGCCAGATTCGTATCCAAACTCTGAATATCCCTTTTAAGCAGCATCCCAACAAACGCCCTGACATAGACGAAGAAGTAAGGAAACTACCTTGAGAACAAAGTATTACTCCAGAAATTATATCCTTTTATACAAACTTGCGCTTTTATGCCATTACATATTTCTAGTGTCCCGAACTATCTACCTACAATCCCCTCTAACTCAATTTAGTTCAACTCAGTCTCCCCTTCATTTGTTATATTCTACTTGAATATACTCATAGTTGAAACCCAACATAACCTTCCCCTTCACCAAAACGTTTTCCACACGTGCACTCCTATGTCTTACACTCTAGTACTCAGTATCATCAGCTTCTCTCAGCTGTTCTCACTACCTCTCTCCGGCATGTGTCTGTGTGTAAATCCCTTCACCAGAATTTATTTTTTTCGTGTAAATTTTACTTAGAAAATTATTAAAAATCATTACTTTATAAATAAATTATATTAAATACATTAATAAAATAATTTCATATGTTATGGTTACTACTGGGCTCAGGTGAGCATCTGTGGTCGGTACTTGGGCTGGCACTGCTAAATATTTATCGGTGATTTGGTATCTGATGAAGATGCTTAGTGCCCTACAGGGTTGGACTCTCTCACACAGTAAAATCAAATACTACAATAGGTGAAGGGTTAAAAGTACTCTTTATAAGGTTTATGGTAAAATAAAATTCCAAAGTCAATTAAAAAGTGGGTGTTTTTTATTCCAATTGTATTCTACATTGATACAATTTCATCTTAATTCTATTCCTGCTAGGAAAGTGTTCTACTGACTATTTCTTTTCATCTGTATAAGCTAGGGAGCTCTATTAAGGCATTTGTTTTTGCCATTGTTTGATTAGATTTCATATATGAGTAGTATGACAAATAATGGTCAGTATGGATAGCAATACCGAGGCTGCGTGCCAAGTCGTTTCTTCTATGTATGGTCCTTCTACATACATATAAAATGAATTGAAGGGGGGCGTGTCCAAGATGGCGGCGTGAGTGGACGTGCCTGCCTGGAGCTCCGTCCCTGCCGATTTCAAATCACCTGATATAGCTTCCCCACCCGATCCCCACTGCGCTTAAGGGGGGCTTGGCTGCGTCCGACAGCAGGTGGTACAGCTGTTGAAGCCGGACGGGGCTCAGCGGCTGACTTACGGTGCCGGTGCTGGGGCCTGCTGCGTGGGCTCGGGAAGCGCCTGTTGCAGCTTCGGCGGCCGCCCAGGGAGCTTTGCCGGAGTGATCCCCGCAACGAATACGGCAGGACGGAGAGCCGGCGCCCATCCGTTGCACACACTCCAGCGGTGAGGCGAAAGGGGAAGCGAGGGGGAGCTCCGCCCTCGAGTTGAGGATCTTCTGAGGCGGCCGGACCCGGGGGCGGCGCCATCGGGGCTACTACGTCGGAGGCCCGGTGCACTGGAGAGGCCTTGGAGACGCTGCCATAGCCTGGGGTGACTGCACGACCCTCCCAGTGCTGCCCCAGGTCTGCACTGCCCCGCTGGTGTCATCGGCTAGGCCTCTGGAGCTCCGGGTGCTACCTGGAGGTGGAGCCTGCCTGAAGCAGTAAGGTCTGCGGCCTGCAGGTGCGTGCACGGCCGAACCGGCCTTGCAGTTCCATTGTGCGGAGGAGGGCATCTCGTGGGGCGGAGCCTTGCCCCTGGGGCCCCCTGGACTCTCCAACATCTGGGCCTACCCGTTTATGGGTTACTGGCGGGCTGAGCGCGATCCCCGGGCGGGCCTATGACTCTCAGACTGGGCATTGTTGAGGCGTAACCACTCCCACATGAGCCTCTTGTGGACTCTTCAGTGTACCCGGGGCCCACAGGGACAACTCATTTAGCTTGCGGCTTCAATCTCCTGGTGGCTGTCCTCGCTGCCCCTCTATTGCCTAATAGCCCCTGGAGGGGGAAAGGGTGTGGCCCTCCGGCCTACCGCCAGCTGCCTTCCTGCTGAGCTCTGCTTTATTGGCCAACTTCACTTCCCTGGACCCGGTTGTGCAGGGAGCACCGTGGGCTGCAGCGTTCTCCCCTGGTGCCCTCCTCCGATTGCCACTTACTTCGCTGCGATACCAGATAGCTATGGCGACCGCCAAGGCCAAGAAGGACCGCACAGTGAAAGAAATGCTGCTTAGGGGTCAGTCGGACTCTCTTCCAGAGAAATCCCCAGTGGAGGAGCCTGGGCCGTCCAGAGGCGCGGAAGGAGGGGAAGGTGGAGTAACCCGCGAATTCGTAGAAGCACTTTTTGCCTCCCTTAGTGACGACCTACAGTCCGTTAAAAAAGGCCTTGCATCAGAGATCAGAGAAGCACGACGGGATATCGACGAAGTGGGGGAGAGAGTGGCAGCATTGGAGGAGGGCTCGCTGACTAGGGACGCGGAAACCGATGCATGCAACGAGAAATCATCCGCCTGCAGGACCAGCAGATCTATCTGCAGGCTCACGCCGAGGACCTTGAAAACAGGTCCTGGAGAAATAACATATGCATTAGGGGGCCCCGACCGGCGACGAAGGTACTGACCTGGGGGGTTATGTGCAGGAGTTGTTCGGGATCGTTTTGGGGAGAACGCCTCTGGACCTATCAGACTGGACAGATGTCATAGAGTTGGCCCTCCCAGAGCGCTGCCCCATCCACCTGCGGACATTCTGGTCTGTGTACACAACTTCAAAGAAAAGAAGGCGATCCTCAGAGCAGCTCACGCAGACCAGAAGCTTCAATTTCGTGGGCACTCCCTCCAACTATTCCAGGACTTAGCAGCATCGACATTGTTAAAAAGAAAGGATTTCCGCCCGATCATGAGCCACCTCCGCTCTCAGGGAATATCCTGCTCCTGGGGCTATCCATTTCGACTCATTTTCCAGTTCAACGGCAGGGTCATCCAGCTGCGCTCCCTCTCTGAGGCCTATAAGACCCTCGGGATCGCACACCCGGATTCTCCCTCCCAGCGACCATTTACGGACGAGAAGACACTCCGTGGGGGTGGCCATGGCTCCGGGCGTGGCCCGAGATCCACCTGCCACGGTCCGGATCCGGTGACCATGGCAAAGGAGCGCTCTGAGGTGTTGCGCTCCCTGTCCGGAGGTGACCCTTAAACTATGGATTCACTCCCTGGAGGTGATGCACATTCCTAAATGGGTGGCTGATACCTGGGTTGGGGCGGAGGCTCGGCTCCATCTTGTGAGGAAATGCCCGCCTTCGCAGTGACTATACCCCTGGACTCAGACTTTCACTTCTTGAAAGACTCTATGACCTGTTGGTTTGTTACAATTTTCTACATATGGTTTAGGGTTTGGGATAATGTTTTGGGGCTCTCCTTCCGAGGTAATCTGTACAGAAACAAGGTGGGGCGCACATTTGTCGATGTCTCCCCCCCAGCTTTTGCGTCCCCGGTGACCACCCAGTTAATTTCATGGCTTGCTTCCCTACACCAGCGCTGCTCCCCGGATACCCCACTCCATGGGGGTGAAACTACTTAGCATAAATGTAAAAGGCCTGAATAACCCCACCAAACGAGCTGCGATCCTCTCCCTCCTAGAACACTCGCAGAGCGACATTTGCCTGCTTCAGGAGACTCACCTTGTAGCGCAAGACACTCATATAATGCACTCCAAGAATTTCCCAAGACAGTACTGGTCGTCCGATAGGGGGAAGAAGGGCGGGGTGGCAGTTCTATTCTCTCACCGCTTCCAGGGCTCAGTCCTAGGTACTTGCTTTGAAATTAAGGGCCGTGTTTTGGCGGTACGGGTGCAGTTGGGGACGTTCCCCTTTACCATTGCTTCGCGCCATGCCCCTAACAAACACCAAGAAAAATTCATAATAGAGGCGCTAGCAGGGGTTCTCCAGTTCCCAGACTGGGCTCTTTTCGTGGGAGGGGATTTTAATTTAGCAATGGATGGGGGATCTGATCGCTCTGTACAGCGGGTGGGACAGACAGGGACATTCACACCGGAGGGATTGGCATGGCTGACCAATGTGGCCTACATGACGTCTGGCAACTCCAACACCCTGAGGAACTGGAATTTACGTTCTTTTCTGCAACGCATAAGTCCTATGCATGATTAGATCACTTTTTAGCCTCCTCAGCAGCCTGGGAGGTCACAACAGATTCTTCCATCGAACCCCGCTCCCTCTCTGACCACGCAGCTATCACGCTTACTTTCTCTATCCCCACCGACATCCCCCATGACCCACTTGGTGCCTCCGCGAAACCCTGTTACAATCCTCTGACACAGTTTCCTAAATAAGGCAAGTGATCACTGACTACCTGGCAGTCAACGACATTGGGGAGGTCCCGCTGTCTTCCATATGGGAAGCTCTTAAGTTAGTCACCAGGGGTGCTCTCATAGCGCAATCTGCACATGAAAATAAAATCAGAAAGGACAAGCGGGTGGAATTGGGGAACAAAGTACGAGAGCTCGAATCCATACATAAGCGTACCGGTGCCCTCCGGGTTTGGCACGACCTAGAGCAGGCCCGGCACCAACTTAAACGCCTTGATCTCGACAGGGCCGAGTACGGCATGCTTCGCCTTAAACACAAATTTCACATGGGCTCTAACAGGAGGGTCGGATGTTAGCTCACTGCCTTCGTAGCGCACAACATGCCAATACAGTCAAAACCATTCAGACCCGCTCGGGCCGGATTTTGCACGACGAAACAGGTATTGCAGCGGATTTTCAGGCATTTTATTCAGATTTATATGCGAATGACCACTCTGTGGCCCCTGATCCATCTCCCTACCTCCGGGCCGCAGCGGTCACCCCATTACCCTCGCGGAATAGGACGCCCTCGACCAACCCATTAGAATTGAGGAGGTGATCTCTGCAAATTGCCAGAATAAACCACTGAAAACCCCGGGCCCGGATGGTTTCAGTGCGATCTTTTACAAGACCTTTTGCGCGGAGCTTGCCTCCTTCTTGACCCGCCTCTTTAACTTTGGCCGAGTCCAGATCACTTACCGATTCCATGCTGCAGGCGTCCATCTCGGTGATCCTGAAACCAGGGAAAGACCCCGAGCTTTGCATCTCTTACCACCCGATTTCTCTGCTCAATGTCGATGCGAAACTATTCACTGGAATTCTTGCACATCGCCTTAACCCACTGATGCCGGGTCTGATTGATCCCGATCAAGCTGGGTTTATCCCCTCTCGTCATTGCGGAAACAACACTAAGCGTTTGTGTCACCTCATTGACAAAGTCAATCGGTCTCGGGAAGAGGCCCTCTTGCTGGCAGTGGATGCAGAGTAGGCGTTCGACAGAGTGCACTGGCCCTACTTGTTCGCAACCCATAAGCACTTTGGGCTGGGAGATCGGTTCTTGAATTGTATTCGTAGCATCTATAACGCGACCAGGGCATCGGTTCGGGTGAACGGGGTGAACTCGGAAGGGCTGCGAGTGGAACAGGGCACAAGACAGGGTTGTCCGCTTTCCCCGCTTCTGTTCGCCATATACATGGAACCCTTGGCCCAGAGGTTACGGGATAGCCCCAAGGCTGTGGGCATTAAGTTTGGGGTCGACCAACCTCTTATCAGCCTGTATGCAGATGACATAATTTTTTCCATCACCCAGCCTTTTTCTTCCTTGGACGTGATCATCTCCGAGCTTGAGGCGTTTGGGGCAGTCTCGGGTTTTAAGATTAACCTGTCCAATCGCAAATATTGAACCACACTGTCCAGCCGGAGTCGGAACAAGTCCTCCGCGCACGGTATGGGTTTCAATGGGTGGATGCAGCGCTCCCTTACCTGGGCATTACACTCGACAGGAACCTTCTTAAAATGGTCTGGACTAATTTCTCCAACCTTGGAGCCATGATACGTAAAGATCTTGACCGTTGGCGTAGGCTGCCATTGTCGTGGTTGGGCAGAATTGCCACAGTTAAGATGAATATACTCCTGAGGGCCCTGTACATCTTCCTAGCACTCCTGCTTTCCCCCCCGCCCGGAGAACTAAAGCAGCTTCAGCAGTGCATACATCGCTTCATCTGGGGAGGGGCGAAACCCAGACTGCAGAAACAATTACTGCAGCGCACACAGCTGGAGGGTGGACTCGCAGTCCCCAATGTCCT
Organism: Calotriton arnoldi; assembly: GCA_963921515.1. Lineage (NCBI taxonomy): Eukaryota > Metazoa > Chordata > Amphibia > Caudata > Salamandridae > Calotriton > Calotriton arnoldi. Next base: position 2,323,596 of record CAWUFW010002128.1, on the reverse strand, counting down.
ACGGTATTTTCAAGCCGCCCAACTTAGATTCCTGGTGGAATGGAATCGTCCCATGACCGACAAACACTGGGTCTTCATGGACCAGACCAAAGCGTGCGCACATATCTGGAGGGAAGCCTGGCTTCCACGAACCCATAGATCGTGGGGTCTATACTCATCCCCGGTAACGCGCACTACGGTCAAGGTCTGGTACAAGTTGGTGCACTCATCAGGCCACTCGTCGTTCCCCTCACCACTGACTCCATTGTTCGCCAATCCGGAGTTTCTCCCGGGCTTATCGCCTCCGGTTGCACAGCGATGGTTGGTGGGTGGATGTAAGAGGGTGGGTTGTCTCTTCGACAAGGACGGCCTCATTCCCTTCGATGAGCTCAAATCCCAATACTCACTGTCGGATCTAGATAGGTTCACACACACTCACCTCGTCCACTGGGTACTTGGCCCCAATGTACGCCCCAATACAAGTAGGCCCACGACTCCTTTTGAGAAATGGTTGTTTTTAAAACCTGACGACAAGAAACTTATCTCAGAACTTTATCGCTTTTTAACAAAATCGCCACATAAACATTGGACCCCGGCCCAAAAACGCTGGGAAGCAGAACTGGGACGTGACCTTTCTGATAAAGAGTGGGGAGACATATTTTACAGGGCTCATCACACTACATTCAACATAGGTCACACCAAAACAGCTTACAAAATCCCTACCTATTGGTACTATACACCAACTCGCATAGAAAAGTGGAACCCACTTTGTGATGGCCAGTACTGGAGGGGCTGCGGAAACCCAGGGTCACTAATGCATCTGCTGTGGAACTGTCCCAAGCTCACGAGGTTCTGGGAGCAGGTGCTGAATGACATAGACGAGGCCTTCCAGACAGAGATCCCACGCCTCCCCGCGTACTTACTCCTGGGTCTCCCCAACGCCCTCACTTACCCACTTCGGTCCATTAGAGGCCGACAGATGGCCTTGGACCTTAACGCGGCCCACAGGCTTCTCCTGGCACACTGGGGATTGAATAAAATCCCAGACCACCGACAATGGCTCCATTACTTATGGACACTGTTGGGCATGGAACGTCTGTCTTTGCCGGCCTGCAGTGACCCCTCAACCTACACGAAAATATGGTCCCCCTTCATTACCATCCTGTCTAAAGAATTCAGAAAACTGACTTGCCCGGCATACTTGCGTATCCTCAAGCTAGTGCCACCAACATAGGGACTGACCAGGTCAACTTGGGATGGATCCCGATAGTAGTGGGATTTTCCTATCTTCCGCTTACTCTTACATGGGCATCCTCAGAAGGAGAGAGGGTGGGGAGAGGGTTAGGGTTAGGGAGGTATCCTACTTTAGTTCTGTAAGTTTTCTTTTGTTTTTCTTGTGTTCCCACTAGCGAGCGAGGCTATGGTTTCTTTACCTCGCGTTCAGCATGAAGAAGACAGTTGAGTTGTTATTCCTCATTGGGCGTATTAAATCTTTGAACATTGTTTATCCACTTGGAGTGCACCCTGACGCGGCCGGCCCTTGTTGGGTTGTAGGCGCACCGCTGTGTATTATCCCCTCCCTCGCAATGTTCCTAGTTAACACTCCAAGGGGCATATTAGCAAGAACGGCGTTAAAATTATCGCCGCTTTAGCGGCAGGAAACTGCCGCTAAAGCGGTGATAATGGGCTTGATAATATGCCCTTGAGAATACCAATAGAAGCCCATGTTCTGCTGTGATCCTGGGCTTCTATTGGAATTCTCAAGGGCATATTATCAAGCCCATTATCGCCGCTTTAGCGGCAGTTTCCTGCCGCTAAAGCGGCGATAATTTTAACGCCGTTCTTGCTAATATGCCCCCAAGTCTATTTGCTCCTATGCTTTCGTATACGCGATTGGCCCAGAGGAGTTTGCAAGCAAATTGCTGTTTGAAATGCTTGCTCCAATTCTTCTTGATTATACTAATAAAAAGATTTAATCCATAAAATACATTGAAAAGGATAAAAAAAATACTGCAACAAAAAATACATTCAAATGAATTAACCGTTGTTTAAGTAGTGATAATTGTAGGATGGTTGTAGAGGTGTCGAGGTTGTGACAAACACTAATAAAAAAACATTAGAAAGGTACCTGGACGAGGTAGTTGTCATTGATGAAGTGACCACAAAGTAGTGGTGGGCGATGTAGTGATTGGCGACATAGAAGCACACCACCGGGGCAGGCTGCCAGTGTTCAACGTTTGCCCAAAAAGACTCTATGCCGTAGTAAGCATGAAAATACAGTTTTTCTTTAAATCATGTTTATTGGACACCATACAACTTAAAAACAACAGATATTGAGAGCACAATATGGAAATACTGTTTGTATCAACAGAAATGCTCCAGGAATCAACAGTGTGGTGGAAAAGTAGGGCCCGTGGACTTCTCAGTGCTAGAAATGGTGTTGCATCTGATGGAGCAGGGTAAATGAAATTTTTTTTAACCTCCTAATATTTACGTTAAATAAATTAACACACATGTTCGTCTTAGTGAATAACCAACCATGTATGTTACATGTAAAGGGTTAAAGGTAACACGCTATATATGTGCAAACGAATTTACTTACAATTGTTAACGTGGATAACATAAGTCTGACAATTGCGTACTAATTAGAATAATAAATGCATGATTTGTGCTTGGAAATAAACTGTGTAGTGGCAAAACAAAGCGTTGGTAAGTAAGGGATGGCTTTATATGTCGCTTTTGCTAGGTAATACCAAATTGGGGTACGTAGAATGACGGGAGGGAAACGAAAAGGCTTATATTCTTTATTCTTAACTCTGTTTTGTTTATCTTTATAATAGTGCGCTTAGGCCTGTTGAGCAGCGAAATAAAATGGCCGCCATGAGTTAGAGTACGCAGGCGCGAGAGGGGTTAGGAAAGAAAGAAAGGCCGTGAACAAGAGGGATCATGTGATCATTCCAAAAGCCTAGGATGGAAGCGTGGTCAAGGCTGTGATGACCTTATCGCATAAACGTGTGCCAAAGCAAGACAGCAAAAAGCATGAGAAGTCGCAGTGAATAAATGAATGGACAATAAACTGACCGACTGAAAAGTATCAGAAAAAGATACAGTTTGAAAACCATGAACTAAGGGATGATGTCGTGAACCCGTGAGAAACGACAAAAGTATGAACATGCCACAAAGAACTGGTTGAAACAAGGATATTCATAATGAGATGTATACTGACCCGAATGGACCAATTAGAGAGAATCTCGCCATAAAGATGTTACATTTTCACTTAGTAAGCTAGTATTAGGGTATAAGAAGACCTACTCTTGGAGGGGAGGGGTTAGCTGCTGTTGGTTGTTAGCTGCTATTACTGCTGCTGCTGTTGCCGTTTTACGAACTGATGCTGCGGCTGCTGCTGCTATTTTATATTTTTGATTGAGCATGAGACGCTGCTATTGGAGAACCTTTTTAATCCTAATAGATTTTTCCATTTAAACTATTAGATTTTTATTCTTAAATTACTAAAAGGGAAAGGAACGAGAAGGCCTGTTTTCCAGGACAGATAGATAGATCCTTCGGGAGTTATTGCTGTGACGAACTTTATTTTTCCATCTAATAGGTATGCATTGCAATTTCAATTTATTCTTATAATGATGCTAAATGTAATAATCTGAATAATAAATTTGAAACTTATTCATGCTTCTAAACTTTATATAAACTTTATTATCTTTAAACAATGAGTCAGTGGTTCTTTAGCTCAATGATAAATGTAAATGTTTAAAGGTTTATAGTGGTTGAGCTGGTCTTAATCACCATCAACTGATTCCTACTAGTTGGTCCATCGACCAATGAGCGGAATACCTTAGAGCTTGAGAAGTGTAATGTCGTCTTTATAAAAAGGTATCCCGTCTCCTTCCAGCATATCATTTAACTGTTTTTCTCCTAGGTAAGAACGGATGAAATCCAGGGAATAAATGAGTGAGTGAATGTATATGCGGTGTTATGGGCCCCACCGTCATATGGATATAGTTGTGTTTAAGAGGAATATTTGCACCTGGACGTCCAAAGACATATAGGAGAAGAGATGTTATTGATAGCGCTGGATCAGATTTCTTGGTAGCAGAGTTATGGTTACTATAGATTAGCTTGGTGATTATTGATTATTGATTATTGATTATTTCATGTCTAACATTCTATGTTGAGTCGCGTTATGTTATATGTAAGTCAAAGTTTTAACGCTTCCGGGAAGTAGGAAGTGGAACACGTGTGGCAAGAGAAGCCACATGGAATAGTGCATTGTCTGAGTTCATATTGGTGATAACACAAGTTGTGTTATGATAGGGACATTTTCTGTATAAAAGGTGTGTGAGTGAAATAGCAACCGTTTTTCTTGTGAAACTCTGGCCTTAATTCTCAGGAGCAGTGTAGTCTCCGCATGTGTTTTATCCCCAGAGAAACGGGTTTACTCCTTGCTTGAAAGAAGGGTAAGGTAGAGGGAAGTGCTACACTTATCGAACGAAACTGTATTCTTGCAAGCTAGAATAGACTGTCACTTTTGTTTAGCGAAATCAGACAATGGAAATGTGTTTTTAATGTTGTAATTAACAAAGAACTGTTGAAAAGTAAATTGCCGATAAATTTTGTAAAGGAGGGGTCAGGAGCAGAACGGACGTAGACAAAAGCCGCGCTGGGATTGGACAGTGCGCTAGTCATACAAAACTGACGTAGACAAAAGCCGCGCTGGGATTGGACAGTGCGCTAGTTACAGAAGCCGCTCTGATTGGAGCGTTGGTGTGAGTCGCGCTGGGATTGGTCAGATAAACCAGTGACGTATAAGCTTAGGATTGGAGCGTTGGTGTGAGTCGCGCTGGGATAGGTCCGAATAACGCATAGAGAATAGTGTTGAATCGCGGACTTTTGAGAAGGGAAAGAAATTGTGAATCATGGCTTATTATGAGTATGGTAGAGAGAAAACGTCGTGGATATCTAAAGTTAAGAATTTTTTTAAGAAGGACAAAAAGGTAGTGACTAGAGAGGGACAAGTAATTCCTCCGCCGAAGTCACCAGCTTCGCACATGATGTTGAAGTACGGATATCATACCTGCATATGGTTAGAAAATTGGACTAAATATACTAAAAATGATGGAGCATTGGCTTTTCCTGAGAATGGTTCATTTAGTGTAGCTGTACTTCGGAATTTGAGAGAGAAAATGGCAATGCTTGAACCTAAACCTAGACCGACACAGTTTGAAGCATTAAGTGAATGGGAAGATGAGATGTATGAACGAGAAAGATTCAGAGGATTAAGAAATCATGAGTTTGTACCCGGAAGGTTGTGGGGAGTGAATCATGAGGACAGAATAAAGCGTTGGAGATATGCTAATATGACAGGAGGTTTGTTTCCGGCTTTTACAGTTGAGGAAGAAGCAAAGAGAAAGTGTACAGAGAAAAAGAAGCATGTGGTTACTGAAAAGTATGGGTATGGTGGTAGTGAGACAGAAGATGAATTGCTGGAAGATATTCTAAACAGAAATCCACCTCCATACCAACAGAATTCTGCGGTGGTGACACCTAATGCACCGCCAATGGAAACTGGGAGGAATAAAAATCCAGAACGAGGATATGAGATAAATAGGTCACAAGATCAGTTGAAAACTCCACAAAATGAGAAGACAGAAAGTGACAATACAACTGAATTGGCAAAAACCACAAGAGAATTAACTGAAAAGATAAGAGAATTAACAATGAATATGGAAGCTGTAACCGTACCAGTAACGATAGGTCTAGTAATACCAGTTTTTGAGAATCAGAAAATTGAAGAGCATTCTTTAGTCATTCCTATGAATTCACACTTGCAAAGAAGGAAAGAAGGGATGGAATTTGACAGTGAAGGTGCAAGAAACTTGGTTAGTACATATAGACCAAGCCCACCTACTAATCTAACGATAAATGAGAATGAGTTTAGGAGAATACCTATGGTAACTGAGTCTGCATCAGAGACACCAGAAAGAAGTAAAAATTAGATAGAATTAAATAGTACGCCTGTAGGTCCGACTTCAGATGAATTGAATGAATGGATGAAAACTTTAAAAACGAAAGAGACAGAAACAAAACCATTAGATGTAATTAGGTTAAAAATAGACATGGAAGAATTGATCTTAGGGACAATTGGCACAGAAAAACTGAAATCTTATCAGGATGACGAGATTATGTTCTTATGCATGAGCATTACATGGAGAGCTAGAAATTTACATGACAAATTAGAAGAAACAGCAAATGAACTAGGAGTAGAATTTGTAAAAGTGAGAACGTTGCAGAAACCATATAGAGTAGATTTTTGCGAAAAAGATATAGAGAATTTGAACACATCAGGAAGATTAACCCAAATAAAAGAATTAATTGTTTTACTGAGGAAATGGGGTGATGTGGATAGATGGAGAAGCAGATGGACTAAAAGGAATGAGAAAGTGACAGACAAAGCGTCTTTGGCTTTTGCGGTGACAGACAAGGAATCGATGGTAAGGGAGTACCCGATGAGAGAAACTCCAGGAGGTAGTTATGTGCATGTTCCATGGTCTAGACAGGATATACTGTCATTTACAAATGACTTCCCAAAATTGAGAGAGAAGCCAGTAGAATGGTACAGACAAGTGGAGAGATTTGTTAAAGTTTCAAAGGTGTTGTGGATAGATTTGGATGGGTTGTTTGACATAGTAGTACCAGCTGATTTGTGGACAGAATGTAAGATTACAATTGATTGGCCAACTGTAGAATATCCAAGAGATACTAAAACAGGAGCGCCAGGACCAGAAGTGATGAGGAAATATGATCAAGTAATTACCTTTTTGAAGAATAAGATTGGGTAATAATAGACAGAACCACACAGGAAAGCAAAGAATCAGTACACGCATACTATGAGAGGCTACTGTTAGTTTTCAAACAGTATAGTGGCTATGAGACATTAAATGAGAAGGATATGAGTCATTTTGTATATAGATTTGTTTATGGTTTGAAACCAGAGATAAGTGAAATGATTAAACAGCATATGATTTGTTGGCAGAATAGCACAGTTGATGAAGTTTTGAGGTATGCTAAATATTGTAGTGATAATATTGAGAGCAGACAGCGTAAATTGAAAGAGAAAGCAGTGTGGGCACAAGTGAAAGTTGCAGAGAAGCAAGAAGCTCAATTGAGTAATCCTGTTAATGAGGCAGGACCGACTAGGTTTAAACCAAATATAGGTAAAGGAAAAGGTCAAATGAGCATAGAAGAGGCAAAGAAAAAGTGGCCATGCCACAACTGCGGAAAGTTAGGGCATTGGAGAAACAAGTGTAAATTTCCTCCAAAACCTAATACGGAAAATCAATCATTAAATCCACAGGTGCAGAGTGAGGTAGTTACCCAACAAAGTCAGGTGCCACAACCACCACTTCCCAAGAGTGTTAATCAACAGAAATACAGTGCAGAAACAGGATTCTACGGAGGAGAGCAGGTAACACAATTGCAGCGCGCAGCTGCCATATCTCAGTACTGGCTACGACAGGATGGTGATGAGTCGGATGAAAGTTTATGACGGTGCCTAGGAGAGGAGGAAGAGTGCGTGCTTGGCGCAACTCTAGAGGTAGATCAAGCAGGTCCATTTGTGGATGGAGAAGTGAATGGTGCAAATGTAACATTCCTTGTGGACACTGGAGCTACCCGTTCTACTGTTAGGTCAGTGGAAATTCCAAACCTTCCTCTCTCAGGTGAACATATCCAAGTAGTGGGTGTTTCGAATAAGCAAATTAAGGCGCCTCTTACTAAATTAGTGGAGGTAAAAATTGGTCCATTTAGTGAAATGCATCGATTTGTGGTATGTGATTGCAGTCCTGTGAACCTATTAGGACGCGATTTGCTTTGCAAGATGAACTGCACCATCTATTGTACGCCAGATGGAATTGCATTTCAGACCCCAGATGAAGATGTATTGTATAAAATGACCATGGTAAAGTTAGAATCAGAAGCGAACGATTTATTTCCCATATTTGATGTAGAGAAAATCCCAAGTGAACTGAAAGAAACAGTGAAACAGGAAGTGTGGGACTTCACGGGAGAAGATATAGGGTTAATGAAAGAAGTAGACCTGTTAAACCCTGCTGTAATTCTATACCAGATTCCACGCGAAGCAGAATGGTACACAGTTATTGATTTGTGCCATGCATTTTTCTCTATTCCATTACATCCAGATAGCCAGCCATTATTTGCGTTCAGGTTCGGAGAGCATATTTTGGCATGGTGCCGAATTCCTCAGGGGTATACAGAAAGCCCCTCGATCTTTAATCAGATTCTAAAGAAATCATTGGAAGATTTGAAAATGCCAGAGAAGTCAGTGCTGGTTCAGTATATTGATGACCTACTGGTGGCATTAAAAACAAAGGAAGCATGTGTTAATGATACAATTGCTTTGCTGAATCATTTAGCAAAAAGAGGACATAAGGTGTCCCCATCGAAGTTGCAGTTTTGTCAACAAGAGATCCAGTATCTAGGGCATAAGATTGAGAAGGGAGTGTGAAAGGTAACGACAGAAAGAATAAAAATAATCCAAGGAATGAGAGCTCCAATGACACAAAGAGAGGTAAGAATGTTCCTAGGAATGGTTGGATATTGTCGACAATGGATAAGTGGATTTTCATTAATTGCAAAACCATTGCAGAGATTGACAAAGAAAGATGTAAAAGATCCATTTGAAATGAATGACGAGGAAATGAAAGCATTCAGAGAACTAAAAAGGAAACTGTGTGAAGCTCCGGCATTGGGAATGCCTGACTATGAAAAAGATTTTGAGTTGTATTGCAGTGAAAGAGATGGGTGTGCGTTTTCAGTCCTGGTGCAGAGACATGGAAACATGAAAAGACCCATTGCATATTTTTCAGCTGTTTTAGACCCAGTAGCGAAAGCGTTGCCTGGATGTTTGAAAGCAGTTGCTGCTACTTGTGTAAGTCTGGAGCTAAGTGAAGGCATAGTGATGGGATATCCACTGAGAGTATATGTCCCTCATTCTGTGGAAATTCTGTTGACAAGAACCAAAACCCAATACATGACACATAGTCGGCTGACTAGGTATGAAAAAGTAATTTTGAGTGCAGACAATGTGACCATTGACAGATGCATGAATGTGAATCCTTCAACATCATTGCCAGATGAGGAGAGTGTGATTGAAATGGATGAAGTTGATCATGATTGTCTGAATGTACTCGAATATTGTACAAAACCGAGACCTGACATACGGGATGAGCCTTTAAAGGAATCAGATTATATTCTGTTCGTGGATGGCTCTTGCTTGAGAACGAATGATGGAGTTCTAAGTACAGCATATGCAGTTTGCACAGTAGCTGCTGTAATGGAAGCATCTTGTTTGAAAGGGATACGTTCTGCCCAAGTAGCGGAGTTGATAGCTCTAATTCAAGCATGCAAGTTGGGAAAGAATGTTCGAATAACAGTTGTCACGGATAGCCAATACGGCTTTGGAGTGGTGCATGACTTTGGCCAGATCTGGTCTCAGAGAGGTTTCTTGACGTCTGCAGGGTCACCGATAAGAAATGGTGAATTTGTGAAAAAGTTGCTTGAGGCGATACAGCTGCCTAAACAGATTGCGGTAGTGAAGTGCAATGCACATAAAAATGGGGAAGACTACATAACTGTTGGTAATAAGTTTGCTGATGAAATTGCACAGTATTGTGCTAAAAATGTGGTCTCATTGAACCGGAACCAAGAAAGAGAGCATATTTCATGTCCTTTGCTTTTTACTAACCCTGTTGAGACATGGGATGAGGTGAGACAATTACAGGAAGCAGCAGATGATGAGGAAAAAGATAACTGGATAAAAGCAGGATGTAGAAAACATGAGGAAAATGATGTTTGGGTTTACCGGGATGAAAGACCCGTTATGCGTGATAGCATGATTTCTGACATGGCACGGATGTACCATGGACAAGCTCATATTGGGAGAGATTCAATGATCAGACTTTTTAGACAAACATGGTATAATCCTAAATTCAGAGCCATAGCTGAGAGTCTTTGTCAAAGGTGTCTTATTTGTCAACAGCTAAATCCAGGAAGAAAGACAGTAGTGAGTCTAGGGACAATAGGACGAGAGGGAGGTCCTTTCACGAGAATGCAAATGGATTTTATTGAAATGCCTCCGAGCAATAGACTAAGGTATGTCCTTGTAGTCGTCTGTTTGTTTTCCCGTTGGGTGGAAGCATACCCGACCAGAAGGAATGATGGAATTACAGTAGCAAAACTAATGCTGCGAGAATTCATTCCAAGGTATGGTTTTCCAGTAACGATTGAAACAGATAGAGGAACACATTTTCAAAATGAATTGGTTCAATTGATTTGTGAAGCACTTAGTATTAAACAGAAACTGCATTGTGCATACAGACCAGAGGCTTCTGGAATAGTAGAGCAAGTGAATGGAACAATTAAGAACAGACTAGGTAAAATGTGTCAAGCCACAGGACTCAAATGGCCAGATGCCTTGCCATTAGTCTTAATGACAATCAGAAGTATACCGGAAAGAAAGACAGGACTCAGTCCCCATGAGATAATTATGGGACGAGCAATGAGACAAGCACATGTACCTGTCAACAAACTACTGACTATAACTGATGATCTGGTGCTGGATTATTGCAAAGGATTGGCTGATGTGGTACGTTCTGTGTTTCATCAGGTTGGACCGGATGCGACCACTCTTGAAAGAAAACCGGCTCACGATTTGAATCCAGGAGATTGGGTCCGCATAAAAGTCCATCGAAGAAAAACTGTTTGGTTCCTCGCTGGGACCAACCACGACAAGTGATCCTGGTGACAACAACTGCAGTCAAGTGTGCTGGAGTGAAACACTGGGTACATGCCAGTCACACCATCAGAGTTCCAGATCCTGAAGCTCGACCTGTGAGTCGACATCTAGAAATATCAGATACCAGTTCAGCATCTGATGTAGAGGAAGAGAGGAACAGGGCTCCAGAATCTGAAGATCGACCTGTAAGTCGACATCTGGAAGACACAAGTGCAACGACAGGAGGAGTGGAGGAAATAGCAGAAGTTCCAGAATCTGAAGATCGACATGTGAGTCGACATCTGGAAATATCAGACACCAGTTCAGCATCTGATACAGAGCATTCGGATTGTGAGGAAAATCTGAAAAGAAATTGGAAATTTGATAATATAGAAGAAGAAACTGAGCAAAAAGACAGTAACAGTGAGCAACCAAGTACAAATTGTGGTGAGAACACTTCCGAGACAATATTAATAGACGAAGAAGGGAGAGTTTCAAATAGAAAGTTAGAAGAATCGGAAGATCCCCGAGGAGCAATAGGGACAGGTCGGCGAATAAAAGAACAGGGAAATCTAGACACAGATAGAGAGATTGACACAAATTCGGAAGAACCTCGAGGAGGGACAGGAGTAGGTGATCAAAAGAAAACACGAGAAAAACCGCAAATAAATGAAAGAAATGAAATTATAAAATTTAAGATAAGAGACAATAAAGGAAGAACTGAAACAGAATCAGAAGAAAGTGGAGAAGAAGGAAACAGGAAACTAGAGTCGAGAAAGAGAACTTGGAGAACAGAAAGAGAGGAAAAAGAAAGTGAACCAAAAAGGCCAAGAAAAGGAGACAATTGGCCCAATGAAGTTAGAAAACTGAGATACAAGATCATAAGGCTAGATGGAAAAAGTGCAGAACAAGTAAATGAGATAACAAGTCAAAAAGAACCAGAGAAACAAGGTGGAAAACACTTGCAGAAAACAAAAAGAATAAAGAAAGCAAATCTGAAGTATAAATCGCCTGAATGGTTATACATTGCATAGACTGATATCAAAGAAGAAGAGATCACTCACGAGAACCCGGAACAAAGCTACAATTTAATGGGTGAAGGTGAAGTGCAACAAATCTAAAGAAATTTGAACGAATTTCTACCGGACTGGACAAAACACTGGATTTGACAAGAAAGAGTTCTGAAAAGAATTAAAGAAAGTACCAAACAAGACAAAGTGAGAGCGTAGGGTGGCTAAGAGGTCATTTCTGAGGTGTGGTGACACATTTTCTGTACATACTATATAATAGGTAATAGAACAAAATGGTAGATACTAAAAATAGAACAGGTAGATGTGAGTTCTTACGTAGATGGTGTAAGATGTGCTTCTTTTGTACAGGATTATTAATGACCGTATGGATTATCTTAGCAATCACCATTCCAATAAGATTAGCTGTAGAAGAAACGTCTATATTAAAGAATAACACAGAGAAAGAAAATGGAGCTAACATGCAGGAAACAGCTATATTAAAAAGTAGTGCAGAGTTGCATAAGGACAAATCAATAACAGATTTTTCAAAAAATGTTTTTACTAAATTATTATATGAGTATGTAGAAACCATGGATGTGAGAGATTGTTATGTTTGTATGCAATTACCTGCGTCTGTTGCAGAAGGTGTGACCTATCATCACCTTCCTTTGACGTATGGAATAACATGTAGTGTTTTAGCAAGTCTATTTTACAAGACAGGGAGATTAGAATACTATTATACTGACATAGATAAGATTTTTGCAGAGATTCCTATAATTTCTGAACTAAACAAAGTAAAAGAAGCAAGGATGTTTGGCGAATATTTTTTAGAAGATAAAGTTCTAACATTAGATGATATAGTTAAAAACAACCTTACCTGTGAGCTAAGAAATGAAGAAAAGGTGTTTTTAGAAATGGTTGAAGATAGAATGGTAAAATTTCAAAGAAAAGTGATAGAAGAGACAAAAACACCTCTTTGGGCGTTTGAGGAAGAAAATCATGACAAGAAAAAGACAAATGCAGCTATGTCTCTGGATTGGCCCCAACAGGGAAGGTTGTGCATTAGAAGAAATAGAACAAGATATGATAATTATTTCGTGGGTTCCAGTGATTGCCAAGACAATTATAACATTTTAGGAGGTTGGGGATTCAAAGGGGGAAAAGATCCAATATTTCCTGGGATCTATTATATTTGCGGTAACAGAGCTTATTACAGGCTGCCGGACCATTGGTATGGATCATGTTATTTAGGCCTGGTCTTTCCAAAGATTTTTCATGTAGACAAAACAGAAAAGGGAACACACGAAATGGTAAAGACATTTACACGTAGGAAAAGGGAGAGCTTTCAGAAATAGTAGGTGATGGTTTTGGAGCATTGATACCAGCAGTGGGAATATCTTTGAATGCATTTAAAATTCGGAAATTTTCCACAGTAGTAGATCGTTTATCTACAGATACTGCTGGAGGGTTCTTTATGGTAAATACCGAAATGGTTGCCATGAGAGCTATGGTGATGCAAAATCGACTTGCCCTTGACATTCTTTTGGCAAAAGAGGGTGGAGTCTGTGGAATGCTGAAAGTCCAACATTGTTGCACTTACATTCCAGATAAAAGTGAAAATATACAAAAGTATATTAAGAATATTACCAATTTGCACAAAGAACTTGTTCCACTGGAGGTTGAAAATGCATTGGGAAAACTTGGTAAGAGTTTTTCCTCAGTAACAAATTGGTTTAATAGAATGAGTAGATTAGTAATAGAATTGAATTGAAAATAATAATAGTAGCGACCATGATAATCATAATAGTTTTAGTACTGAAGCTAATCATTACATGTATAAAGAGAAGGAGAAGGCAGAACAAAATAGAAAAAGAAAATAAGATAAACAAAGAAAGAGAAAGAGAAATGGGTGAAATAGAACTAGAAGAAATAAAAGAAAACATGTATAAGAAGACAAAGAGACAAGTTGAAAGGGATACAGTTGTGTAAAACTAACAAAAACAAACGGACAAAGAAATATGCTATCTGATAGAATTGTATAACATGGGTTTTTTGTGGTGATATTAAAAATCACCAAAGGGGGAGTTGATGGAGCAGGGTAAATGAAAAAATGTTTAACCTCCTAATATTTACGTTAAATAAATTAACACACATGTTCGTCTTAGTGAATAACCAACCATGTATGTTACATGTAAAGGGTTAAAGGTAACACGCTATATATGTGCAAACTAATTTACTTACAATTGTTAACGTGGATAACATAAGTCTGACAATTGCGTACTAATTAGAATAATAAATGCATGATTTGTGCTTGGAAATAAACTGTGTAGTGGCAAAACAAAGCGTTGGTAAGTAAGGGATGGCTTTATATGTCGCTTTTGCTAGGTAATACCTAATTGGGGTACGTAGAATGACGGGAGGGAAACGAAAAGGCTTATATTCTTTATTCTTAACTCTGTTTTGTTTATCTTTATAATAGTGCGCTTAGGCCTGTTGATCAGCGAAATAAAATGGCCGCCTGAGTTAGAGTACGCAGGCGCGAGAGGGGTTACGAAAGAAAGAAAGGCCGTGAACAAGAGGGATCATGTGATCATTCCAAAAGCCTAGGATGGAAGCGTGGTCAAGGCTGTGATGACCTTATCGCATAAACGTGTGCCAAAGCAAGACAGCAAAAAGCGTGAGAAGTCGCAGTGAATAAATGAATGGACAATAAACTGACCGACTGAAAAGTATCAGAAAAAGATACAGTTTGAAAACCATGAACTAAGGGATGATGTTGTGAACCCGTGAGAAACGACAAAAGAATGAACTTGCCACAAAGAACTGGTTGAAACAAGGATATTCATAATGAGATGTATACTGACCCGAATGGACCAATTAGAGAGAATCTCGCCATAAAGATGTAACATTTTCACTTTGTAAGCTAGTATTAGGGTATAAGAAGACCTACTCTTGGAGGGGAGGGGGTTAGCTGCTGTTGGTTGTTAGCTGCTATTACTGCTGCTGCTGTTGCCGTTTTTACGAACTGATGCTGCGGCTGCTGCTGCTATTTTATATTTTTGATTGAGCATGAGACGCTGCTATTGGAGAACCTTTTTAATCCTAATAGATTTTTCCATTTAAACTATTAGATTTTTATTCTTAAATTACTAAAAGGGAAAGGAACGAGAAGGCCTGTTTTCCAGGACAGATAGATAGATCCTTCGGGAGTTCTTGCTGTGACGAACTTTATTTTTCCATCTAATAGGTATGCATTGCAATTTCAATTTATTCTTATAATGATGCTAAATGTAATAATCTGAATAATAAATTTGAAACTTATTCATGCTTCTAAACTTTATATAAACTTTATTATCTTTAAACAATGAGTCAGTGGTTCTTTAGCTCAATGATAAATGTAAATGTTTAAAGGTTTATAGTGGTTGAGCTGGTCTTAATCACCATCAACTGATTCCTACTAGTTGGTCCATCGACCAATGAGCGGAATACCTTAGAGCTTGAGAAGTGTAATGTCGTCTTTATAAAAAAGGTATCCCGTCTCCTTCCAGCATATCATTTAACTGTTTTTCTCCTAGGTAAGAACGGATGAAATCCAGGGAATAAATTAGTGAGTGAATGTATATGCGGTGTTATGGGCCCCACCGTCATATGGATATAGTTGTGTTTAAGAGGAATATTTGCACCTGGACGTCCAAAGACATATAGGAGAAGAAATGTTATTGATAGCGCTGGATCAGATTTCTTGGTAGCAGAGTTATGGTTACTATAGATTAGTTTGGTGATTATTGATTATTTCATGTCTAACATTCTATGTTGAGTCGCGTTATGTTATATGTAAGTCAAAGTTTTAACGCTTCCGGGAAGTAGGAAGTGGAACACGTGTGGCAAGAGAAGCCACATGGAATAGTGCATTGTCTGAGTTCATATTGGTGATAACACAAGTTGTGTTATGATAGGGACATTTTCTGTATAAAAGGTGTGTGAGTGAAATAGCAACCGGTTTTCTTGTGAAACTCTGGCCTTAATTCTCAGGAGCAGTGTAGTCTCCGCATGTGTTTTATCCCCAGAGAAACGGGTTTACTCCTTGCTTGAAAGAAGGGTAAGGTAGAGGGAAGTGCTACACTTATCGAACGAAACTGTATTCTTGCAAGCTAGAATAGACTGTCACTTTTGTTTAGCGAAATCAGACAATTCACACATATGTGATGCTACGTTGGCCCCAACATGATAACTTATATGCAACGCATACTTCAGGACGTGGCGGTCCTTTAGTCCCCAGTGTGATGATGTCATGTAGGCGCATGAATACCACATAACACAGCAGGTGTTTTGTTATATTTTATTTTACCATGATAAGATGGCAGACAACAATCTAGGACCGGTAAATATAAGCAAATAGTGCTAATTTGCAGCATCCATGATCCAGGATGGGTGGGCGAGCCCGGGAGAAGAGAGGGAGTGGGATCCAGCAACTAAACACGGTAATGAGTGCCAACCATGAGCAGGGAGGGGCAGGGAAGCAATGGAAGAGTGGTTATAAAAATAAAACAAAGCTGAACACAAATCATCAACATTAGGAAGGCCAAAGCAGAGTGGGATATAAATCAAAAGAACAAAGTAGCTTCTCAATGTCATCCATGGAAAGATAGGAGGAATCAAGTATCAAAAAAGATGGCGAAGAGCTATGCTCCAGGGGAGGGACATACACAAGAAGAGAGGCTGCCCACTGTAAGTATATTGTATTGTATTGTAATTACATATATATAGCGCTTACTACCCCTGACAAAGTGTCGAAGAGCTTTTTCGGTGAGTAGCACGCTACTCTGGAACCCATAAAGGATTAGTGGTGAATTAGTATAGCAGCAATAAACATTTCACAAAAAGTGGCCAAATCTGTCTGCAGGTGAAACCTAAAATTTTAATTTTATTTTTCACCTCTACCTCCACTCCTCTGTAATGAACATTAATGGCGATCTTTGCAACAGACTGTCCACACGTTCTCCTTGCAGTGCTTTTGGTGGTAATTATTAATCTTAAAAGGATGAGAGCATCACTGAAATGTTGCACATCTTTAACATCTGTGTATGTGTTGACGTTTGAGGTGAAATGCATGTACGAGGGGTGCAGACAATCACAAGAAACATTTATTATGCTTTGTGGATCTCTACCAGCCACTGAATTAAACATAGCAAAGGAAAACCTCATGAGGAGGCAGTTGAAAACCAGGAAAATGTAACATTGATGCTCTGGTTACTTACAGGGAATCTTCATTAGCCTTAGTCCGTAAAGTACTTGTCACAGCCATTGCTCATGAGGTGGACCCACTTCACCACAGGACTAAAACCAGGAAGTTAGAGTCGGTATGTTCTTGGTCTGTCCCTTTAGGGGTGGTTTAGGTCATAGCCAGACCACAACCCTTCCTAAACTGCCAAGTTCTCTGAGGCCAGCAGCTCTAGGGAGGGAGTGTAGGCCATAATGACTGTGACGAGGATGTTACAGACTAAGGATAATGAAGATTACTGGTAAATAGCCAGAGCATTATCTCCACGCCCTACGTCCTCAGCCCAGTCATTGTTCATGAGGAATATCAATGCTTTAGGCATACTCCCACACCCGAAACTGAAATGGGGCGATCCAGAGGAGTGGGCTCCAGGACCTCCTCGCGGTCCTCCTCTGTGATGGAAATGGACCAGCAGGACTCCCTCATGCACCAGAACCCGATGCCGGAGGACAGGGTGGATGCGATATTCCAAGCTATTGAACGCTCCAGGGTTTCACTGGAATCCAAAATTGATAGTGTGACAGCAGACCTCACACTCTTACATGCCGATCACAGGAAACTCTCTGACCACGTCACTAATGTGGAGCATGACCTAGCTGAAATACAGCCCACCGCAGACAGTATGGGGAAGCAGATGAGGGAATATGAACTGCAACTTTGCCAACTGGAGAACAGGGTGGAAGATGCGGAAGAACGCTCGAGACCCAACAACGTCCGCATAATCGGCCTTCCGGAGGGAGTAGAGGGCCAAGATGCAGTAGGGTACATAGAAAAATGGCTAAGGGAACTATTGTCTGCAACCTCATAGTCTTCTTACTTCACAGTCGAATGGGCACTTGGTGTCCCTCTTAGGAGGCCTGCTCTAGGCTCAAACTCTCGTCCATTCCTACTTAAAGTACTTCATTACCGTGACAGAGATTCAATCCTGAGGGAAACTTGGAAGCTGATCGGAGATCCGCGTAGAAAACACTGAGATAATGTTCTTTTCGGACTACACCATTGATGTGCAGCGCCAATGCAGCTCTTTCTTAGCAGTGAAACAACAACTCAGACAGATCGACATCCAATACTCCCTGATGTTCCCTGTCCGGCTCCATATGATAGCAGATGGTAAAACTCAATTTTTTGAGATGCCTCAGGACACATGGGACTGGCTGAAGTCATCGGGGAAGTTCTCGGGCCCAAGACCAGCTGATGGGAGGTGCACGCGAGAAGGCGCCATGAGAACCAAGGAACAGCATAAACGATGAATCAGAACCCGTACGCCCAAACTGGCGGCAGTGCAGATAATAAGAGAGTGCCAGCATGCAGTCAGGGAAGCAGAATGGATCTCGGACCTGACTAAAGACTCCAACAGAAAAAAGGACGACTCCTCGCTCCACTGATGATGAAGGTTCGTCGGCAGTGTGCCCCTCTGACACTAACTCTCTAACTTTGCCGAATATTACCCCAAAAACATCGGAAGGGATTATCTAATGCACAATACCATATCCTTTCATGTGTGGGCTGCTTGTTGATATGACTTTGTCTGCATCTTGTTGACTAATTGGTTAATGCTGGATGTGGGTAGGCAGGGGGATGGTATTGATGTTCGAAGGGATGGAAAGGGAGGAGGACCTGCGGGTGCGCCTGACTACGGAGATGCTCCGGGCACTTACTTTTCTAGCAACCGATAAGAAGACCGCTGTTGGTAGTCAACTTATCTAATCATTGGGTGACCAAAATGCATTTAATTGTGCTCCTAAGTCACACCCCCTCTCATCCACGCCTGTTAAGCTGTTAATTTAGTTCATAGATAATACAGCTATTGGTTTGGGCAGTCCCTCGCGATTGTAAGGTCCACTCTTTTGGTATTGTGTGTTGCCATGTTGGCATTTTGTTTCAAGAAAAGTTTGCTCAGGCGCTACTACACTCGACTGATACAGATCTCAGATAATATCCTTCAGTATGATCACATACAAGCGTGTTCTTCTTCACAATTTACATACATGAACACACTACTGACATGGCATCTAAACACATAATAAAATGGAACGTGCGAGGATTACACACTCCCTCTCGTAGGTACACATTCTACGCTTATCTAAAATGACATAAAGCATAGATAGCTCTTCTACAAGAGACCCACCTCACACGCCTAGAGATACACAAGCTCCGAAGTAGTTGGGGGGGGTCACATCTTAGCCACGAATTACTCAGCATTAGCTCAGGGTGCACTGATTTGGGTTCGCCCTGGTACCCCCTTCTTATAGAGGAGGAGGAGGTAGACACGGAGGGGATATATGTTTTTCTAAAAGGTAGACTGGATGAGAGATGTATACTACTTGGTAATATCTATGCTCCCAACACTGAACAGGGGCCCTTCTAGAGTAAACTGTCCTCCATTCTCTCTAAATGGTGCGATCTGCCATGGGTGTCTTGGGGGGACTTTAATAACGTGTTAGACACTACACTGGATCGCTCATTCCCACTACTGAGAGGTACGGCTGCGTCCATGGGGGCCTCATTGCTGAGGGGCTGGGCCTGTGGATGGGGACTGGTAGATATTTGGAGACACCGCAACCCCACCACACAAGTATACTCCTTTTATTCTGCGCCACACACTCTCCATGTCCGCATAGATAGGATATTGTGCACATCTAATCTACTGGCGTATGTGTTACAGTCAGAGTATCTAGGTCGCACACACTCGGATTATAATCCGCAGTATATGTCACTGGCGTGGGATGTGCAGCCTTCTCCGATTCCAGGGTGGCGGTTACAACCTGCCCTGCTGGAAGACTTGCCTTTCCGTGAGTCCCTCCGCACTGCTGTAGAGCAGTATTTTGAGCAGAATGCAGGCACAGCGTCTTCCGTTTCACTGGAGTGGGACGCGTTAAGATAACACTGAGTGGCAGCTGCCTGGAGTTGGGCTGTGGGATGTGACGTCAGGTGGAGCATGAACTCCTAGGACTGGAATGGGAATTATTATCATTGGAAGCACCCATGTCCTCAGATGCCTCCCGCTCTTTGAAGATGGAGAAAGCGAGGGCATCACACACAGCTTTAATTGAAAGGCTGAGATGCCTTAACTATGCTGCACATTCTGCCAGGACACATGCGGAAGCTGATCGAACCGGACCCTACTTGCCTGGCTAAGCAGCTAAGCATTCCCATCACAGCATTACAATCCCCCACCAGGTTACTGAAATACACCCAACATGAAATACATGAGGAACTAGTCCTCCACTTTACATCGCTTTACCAATCATCTGCGGAGGCCTCTAACTCAGAACTGAATGATTTCCTAGATGGTCTCTCGTTTCCCACACCTACTCCTAACCAACGCATGGACCTTAATGCACCCATAACGCTGGAGGAAATACAGGGAGCGATCCGATCCCTAGCCTCGGGAAAGGTGCCGGGCCCGGATGGCTTTCCCTCTGAGATGTACAAGGCCTATTCGGACCTCTTGGCACCAACACTACAGAGGGTCTACGAAGAGGCAATACACTCATCACGTTTGCCGAGCTCCATGTGCGAAGCTCTGTTGGTCACATTACTGAAGCCAGACAGAGACCCAACAGAGCTGGACTCATACCGTCCACTAGCACTACTAAATGTGGATTACAAGATATTGGCTAGTATCCTCGCGGGGAGGTTGGCACCATTGGTTCCCCATCTGATCCATGTGGATCAGAACGGATTTTTCCCGTATCGATCAACTATTCTCATCCTACGCCGGCTAATTCGAGTCATGAGATATGCTCCCCAGGTTATGCCTCGTTCCGGATGCATGGTGCTAGATCTGGAGAAGGCCTTTGATACGGTTGAATGCCCATTTATTTTTAGTGTCCTGCCTTGATACAGGTTGGGACCTTATTTCATGACGTTAGTGAAGTTGCTGTATAATAACCCAGTTGTGAGAATTAGAACCTGGAGCCTAGTATCACAACCAATATCGGTTAGGAGAGGCACTAGGCAGGGGTGCCCTTTCTCCCCTCTTCTCTTTGGCCATTGAACCATTGGCATTGGCCATGTGAGCATTGGCAAACCGGTGGGGTATCCATCTGGGAGATGAGGTACATGCCATTTCTTTATATGCAGACAATTTGTTATTATATATTAAAGATGTAGGAGAGATCCCGGATATCATATCCACTACTCTGGATCAGTTTGCTCAACTTTCGGGATTGCAGGTAAATTGGGGAAAGTCATGCCTATTCCCATTTGATCCCAGCATTCCTGACCCGTCCCTTACCATAGGTGGTATCCCGGTCACCTGGCAACCAATCATGTTCCGTTACTTAGGTGTTAGGATATATCATGCTGATCGTGACCTACTCAACAGCAATATTACTTAGGACATTACATTGCTACCATCCCAGATGACCTTTTGGATGGTGCTCACTCTTTCAGTAGCGGTAGAGTGTCGCTTATTAAGATGGTGGTGCTTCCTCGCCTCCTCTATTACTTTACTAACTTACCGCTCTATCTCCTGGCATCTTTCTTTCGACCTACAGAGCTAATGTGACGCAATTTAATCTGGAACAAATCACGAAATAGAGTAGCACTCACAAAGGTGTATCTGGCATCGGATGGGGGAGGATTAGCAGTACCTAACTTAGAACACTATTATTTAGCATCTCAACTACAACGGGGGGCTCGCTGGGTGGCGGACCAACACCTGTCAGACACAGCAAGTAGGGAAGCCCCATATACGGTCAGTGCCATTCTCTCTCTGTTTCACCCCTGCGGTAGGAGGACTGGTCCTCTTCCCCTTCTGTTGCAGGTGGCCTACAGTTGTTATCGGAGGTCACTGTTCCTCACCAAGAAGGTCAAACCCTACGCCTCAGCAATTTCATTACTGGGGACACCCAGGGGAGATGGAATAACCACCCTGACTGATCTCACTTCCTGGCATGCAGCGGGGGTACACTTGTTGGGAGATCTTTATCTAGATGGAGCACTCATGACGTATAATGATCTCACACAAGAAGAAGATTGACTCCTGGGCACTGTCTCATGCACGCCTCGTGGATTAGCCTACTGCGCCACGGATGGGGAGACATAACACAAGAGTTACAGACAAACCTCATACTCCAATATATTCATGTTATGGGAGAAGGCAAACACTTAACTCACTGGTTTGCAGATGCGTTCTGTTTAAACATTGCACAGGACCAGACCCCGCTCCGCATGAAATTAAAAGCTGACCTAAGTCGCCCATGCTCAGATAATGAATGGAGGACAATCCTGGCAAATCCCACATATGTCCCCCGTAATGCTCGGTTCAGATTAATTCAATATTACATAGTGCATAGAGCGTATCTTACCCCAGAGAAATTAAATCGCCAGCATCATAGACAGGACATGACATGCCCTAGATGCTCTTGCCTGGACGCAGATCTACTGCATATGCTATGATCATGCCCTCTACCACAACAATATTGGGAGGGGGTGATACAACACCTGTCTAGCTGCACAGATAGCCAACTATCTAACACTTGGGAGATATGCATATTGGGTTTGTTCAAGAGAGACAAGAAACGCAGAGCCTCGAATCGCTTTCTAAATCTGGGGCTAGTGGTAGCCAAACGATTAATGACGAGGCGCTGGAAATCAAAGGATCCACCACCCTTACAGGCTTGGCTTTGCTCAAAAGCAGAGGGCGTGTCCCTTCGCAGGGAAGACACCATGGGGATGTAAATTTCCCATATCAGATAATTGGATTGCATTTCTCGTGGCTCTCCAAATGGCTCTACACCTCTACTCACCAGGAGACGATTCATAACGTGGGGCACTGGCACTCAGCAGAGGGGTGAGCCTGAACTCTTTTTTATCAAGAGGCTAACACAGTGATGTAATATAGCACAGGTTTCAGAATGAGAGAATGTAAGATCAAGAACTGCTTGTTATCTAGTTGGTCTGACATAATCATTATATGTTTTGGGAAGGGCAGTTGGGGTAGTGGATGCCTGAAGTTAGTTGGTTTAAAGGTTTGAGAATGTTCCGATCTAATGAAGCTCAGATGCTATCAGCACTCGGCAAAGCCTGCTATAATATGTTGGCCTGTTACATAACAGGGATGGGACGTTATTTGTACCTTGGCACACATGTCTATATCTTGTTATGCTTATATATCAACCCAGGATATAATTTTCATTTCTGACATATATGCTGTAACTAAGCGTGTTTATCTGTTAATGCAAAACCCAATAAATAGATCCAACAAAAAAATGAGGAATATCAATGCTAGGCTGGCCAAAGAGTACAAATTCTACAGAAACCATTATAACTGCACAAAACTTTTTTAATAGTAAAATTCGAAATAAAATATCAAATAGTACAAATCATACATCCTTTACTGATTCCAAGACTTTGTGATCAAAACCATCAACTGACATTCCTACACTACACCCTGAATTCTAGAGTGTTTTTAAAAAGGGTTGAGAAGTCACCCAGATCCCTGCCCAATAGATTTCCAGTAAGGAAACACCCTTAAAATCAGCCCAAGAGGCTGGCACACCTCTCGTTTATCTACCTTGGACTTTGTCAGGAAGAGGAACTTTGGATAGCTCATAAGACACAGAAATGGTTTAGCAAATTCAACTACTTAGGGAGATCCCAGAGGCTTTATTACCTTGGTCAACTCCACCAAACTTTAAAAAAAAGATCTGTTTTGCTTTAAACCTTATTGTGATCTAAATACACTAGTATCCCACTCCTCACATCCAAAGAATGAATCAAGATTTCTTCTCATGATGATGGATTAGGAAAAAAGTGGGACAAATGATTTCCTGCTGTTTATGAGGCAAAGAAGAAACTTTTGTAAAAAAACCTGGGGCAGTTTTTAACAATCCCATCCTCCAAAATCATTAAAGCTGGTGGTTTGCACAATAATGCACCCAATTCTCCTAATCACCTTGCCGAAGTGATTTCCCAAGAAAGATCACCTTTAAAGCAAACCTCTTAAGTTCTACTATGGTTAAAGGTTCAAAAGGAAAACCTTGCAATGTCTTAACCCTTTCCTTGCTCAGGACGGCCGGCAGCCGTCCTGAGACACGGTGGGGTGTGCGCAGGACGGCTCCCGGCCGTCCTCGCAAATGCCAATTGAAATCCCTCTGGTGCGGGCACCAGAGGGATTTCTTTTACCCCCCAACAGCCTCGGTAGCTGGGGAAGCTCCTGAGGCTGTTTGTTTGGTTTCCCTGAAATGACGATCAGCGCGCACGTCGCGCTGACGTCATTTCAGTGAAACCGAAACTGAAATGAGCCGAGAGGCTCATTTCAGTTTTGATTTCTATGTGCTGAGGGGGCTATTTCTGCCCCCTCAGCACGCAGAAAGTCAGGAGAGGTATCGTTGGAAAGGGGAGAATCTCCCCTTTCCAATGCTACCCCTCCCTAGTGGATCCCTGCTTGGGGATCGCCCCAGGAGGGTGATCCCCAAGCAGGGATCCACCCACTAGGCACCAGGGAGGGGGGAGTGGCCCCTTGGGCAAGGGCCTTTGCTCCCCCATATTAAATTGGGTAAATTCAGTCTTTTTGCCCCCCCAGGGTGAAAGATGGGGGCAGTAGCCCCCAATCGGCTCTCCCGGGGGGGCAGAAAGCCCACTAGATACCAGGGATTTTTTTTTCTATTGAATTAGGGGTGGGGGCTGCCCAATATGGGCATGCCAATGCCCCCACACCCGCAAAATTACAGTCTTTCTGCCCACTGGACGCCAGGGATTTTTTTTTCTGTTGAATTTAGGGGTAGGGGCTGCCCAAGATGGGCATGCCAATGCCCCCACCCCCAGAATTCCAGTCTTTCTGCCCCCCCCCGGTGGGCAGAAAGCCCACCAGATACCAGGGATTTTTTTCCCGCTGCAATTAGGGGTGGGGGCTGCCCAAGATGGGCATGCCAATGCCCTCCCCGCCCGCTGCAAAATTACAGTCTTTCTGCCCCCCCTGGGGGGGCAGATGGGGGCAGTAGCCCCCAATCTGCCTCCCTGGGGGGGTAGAAAGCCCACTAGATGCCAGGGATATTTTTTTCATTGAATTTAGGGGCGGGGGCTGCCCAAGATGGGCATGACAATGCCCCCACCCCCGCAAAATCCCACAGTCTTTCTGACCCCCTGGGAGGCAGATGGGGGCAATAGCCCCTGATCTGCCCCACCGGGGGGGGCAGAAAGCCCACTAGATGCCAGGGATTATTTTTTTATTGTTTTAGGGGTGGGAGCTGCCCAAAATGGGCATGCCAATACCCCCACCCGTAAAAAAATTCCACAGTCTTTCTGCCCCCCCCCCAGAGGCAGATGGTGCAATAACCCCAAATCTGCCCCCGGGGGGGGGGCAGGAAGCCCACTAGGCACCAGGGATTTTTTTTATGGGTAGAGGTGGGGGCTGCCCAAAATTGGCATGCCAATGCCCCCACCCCAAAACAAATGGCCACAGCCTTTCTGCCTCCCCCAGGAGGTAGATGGGGGCAATAGTCCCTAATCTGCCCACCGGAGGGGGGGCAGAAAGCCCACTAGGAACCAGGGATTTTATTGTTTTATTTATACGTAGGGGTGGGGGCTGCCGAGAATAGGCATGCCAATACCCCACTGCCAAAAAAGGCTTTCTGCCCCCCCCCGGAAGGCAGATCGGGGCAATAGCCCCTTATCTGCCCCCCGCGGAGGGCAGAAAGCCCACTAGGCACCAGGGATATGTTCATGGGCATGCCAGTGACAAGCCCCATAGGCAAGGGTCGCTCCCTTTTTTTAGGCACACATTTTGTCTGTTTCCTTGATATTTTTATTCTCATCTACACCCAAGCAGACCCCACTAGAAACCAGGGAGAGTTTGTGTGTGTGTAAACTGGAGTTTGGCAGATTGTCTGCGTGTACTGACCTTTAGCTGGCATTTTGCTGGTGGTGTGTGTGGACCTGCACTTGGCTAATGGTGTGGGTGGACTCGAACTTGATGACGGTGTATGTAGATTGGCGCTTGCCTGGTGGTGAGCGTGGAGTGGCGCTTGGCTGGCAGTGCACTTGGACTGGTGATTGGCTGGCTCTGTGCATGGATGGTGCTTGGCTGAAGGGCCGGACTGGCTGTAGCGGGCACCTGGCATTTCCCTGGTGGGCCGGAGGGGTGGGGGCCGGCTTTCTGGCCATGGGGGGTGGTTTTGTCACTGGGGGCCGGTTTTGAAGCAGTGCTGCAATATCGGGCCCCAGTAACAAAAGTGGGAGCAGGGCTTTTTACTAGCACGCCCCCCCCAGGGCCGGTCGAGCAGCGATCTGCCAGGGCTGGTTGCTGTTCCCAGTCCAGCCCTGCTTGGCTGGGGGTGTGCGGGGATGGCGCTTGGCTGGCGGAGTGCGTGGGTGGCACTTGGCTGGTGGTGTACATGGATGGCACTTGGCTGGCAGTGTGTGTGGATGGCACTTGGCTGGCGGTGTGCATGGATGGCGCTTGGCTGGCGGTGTGTGTGGATGGCGCTTGGCTGGTGGTGTGCGTGGATGGCACATTTCTGTGTGGGTAAGTTGTAGGATCACCGGGCAGGCACAAATTTCCTACTACCCAGCATTCCCCTGGTCTCCCGAGAAAAATGATACCTCACTTGTGTGGATGCCCAAAGTAGCGTCAGCCTAAAAACGTATAAACCAACTGCCCTTTTAGACCCGCTTTGGGCCCCCCTCAATTCTACACATTTTTGGCCCTTCCATGAAATAGGCACTGGCCCATCCACACAAGTAAGGTATCATTTTTATTGGGAAACTGAGGGGAATGCTGGGTAGTAGGAAATGTGTGCCGTGTGATGATCCCACAACTTTCCCACACAGATATTAGAGGAAAATGTGACTTTTAGCTAAATTTGAGGTTTGCAGCGAATTTTTGGAAGGAAAATGTTCTGGGATCAACGCAAGCCACACCTCCCTGGACTCCCACGGGTGTCTAGTTTTCAGAAATGTCTGGGTTTTTTAGGTTCCCTTAGATGTCTGAAAGCCCGGGACCAAAAACAAAGGTGCCCACCTATCTATCACAAAACTACCTGGTTTTTCAAAGGGATCACCTGCGTTTTTGGTCCCGGGCTCAGAGGCCATCTAAGGTAACCTACCAAACCCACACATTTCTGAAAACTAGACAACCAGGGAAATCCAGGGAGGTATGGGTTGCATGGACCCCCCAACGTTTTCCTACCCAGAATCCCCTGCAAATCTCAAATTTAGCTGAAAAATCCAATTTTTCTCAAATTTCTGTGTGGGAAAGTTGTGTGATCATAGGGCTGACACAAATTTCCTACCACCCAGCATTTCCCATGATCTCCCGATAAAAATGGTATCTCACTCGTGTGGGTGGGCCAAGTATCCGTGACTGGCAAGGGCCCAAAACGTTTTGAGGAGACATCAAAATTACCTATCACAAAACGACCTGGTTTTGCAAGGGCAGTCACCTGGGTTTTTGGCCCCGGGCTCGGCGACCATATAGGGAAACCTACCAAACCCACACATTTCTGAAAACTAGACACCCGGGGAAGTCCAGGGAGGTATGGCTTGCATGGACCCACCAACGTTTTCCTACCCAGAATACAACAGGGGGGACCCCTGGGCAACAGCCGCGAATGGTAGTGGTCGCATGAGTTTACCGGCCCAAGGAGGGAGGCCGAGCCTTCCGATGCTGCGGAGGAGGCGAAGGGCACAGAAGGAGAGGAGGCCCACTTTGGAGTGTCCCAGGGGACCAAGGGGGCCTGATCAACACCCTAAGATGCCTGCCGCGCCCATAGACGGTAGGGGGAGCAACGGCAGGTAGTGAGGACAAGGGCTGTAGGCCCTAGCCTATACTGCATGTGACCCTACTCCGGTGAGCTCCGGCTGCTCATGCCACCCGCACCTTGCTTGTCGTGGGGCAGACTGGCTGAGTACCGCTAGAGCTGAACACCGTGGGACCCCTGGGGACCACTGGTCCACTAGAGAGCTGTCAGATGGACATAGCAGTACTCCTGGCCTCAATATCGACACGTTTATGGCCCCTACTGGTGGACACAAAGGGGTCCAAGTTAAGGAAACTCAGAGGGCCCAGGCAGGAGGGGACACCACAGTAATCCTTCAGGCAACCCAAGACTCACGCTCTGCCCTTGAATCCAAGATAGAGGAGGTGCGAGTGGATGTGGCTTTCTTGCCCCAGGATCTCCGCAATACTATGGCAAGGGTCTCCGAGGCTAAGGGGCACATCTCCGAGTTGGAGGACATGGTTCGTGACCTCAGAACCAAGGTGTCTTGACTGAGCTCAACCTCCAAAATCCTTACTGTCAGAGCCGAAGATGCCGAAAACTGAAACCGCAGTCTCTGCTTTGTAGGGTTTCTCAAGGGGGCAAATGAATCGACACCTAAAGTATTTTTGGAACAATGGATCACATCCTGGATTGACTCTAACCCACTGTCGTCTTGTTTCATAATTGAATGGGCACATAGGTTCTTGGTCCAGCATCCCCCTTCCCTGGGGGCCCTACTTCGTCCTCTGATTGTCAAGATCCTGAACTACCCGGACAGAGATGCAATCTTGCGGGAGGCGAGGTCTAAGGGCCAACTTATGTACCAGTTATGCCGGGTGATGGAGTTTTCTGATTATACTGTTGTGTAGTTCCCACTAATCCATAGGATCTGCACGTATGTGGAATGTGGACAACATAAACTTTGGGTGAGGTGCCTAGACTGATTCCATGCACCCCCGTAGTATATGTTGGCCTGGGGACCAGCTAGCTCACAGTGCCACCATAAACCCCCTAACCTAAACAGGGAGCAAATGGTTTCTAGCAACCACTGAACATGACAACCCTGGCCCCGCAGGGATCATGGGAACAGATCTAGAACCCTTTCGCTCAGTCACTTGTGTGCTCTTGTTCTCAGAGAAGTATACAAAGAAAAAACAATGAGACGTTCTTCAATATATTTATTGAACCAAAGTTATTCTTGTATAGAATACATGTGCTGTGATTATCAGTAGACAGAAGCATATGAAAGTGATTATGAGCACCAAAATAGTAAATAGTAAATAGCAGGTACAGTTCCACCATGGTGCTAAAACAGTGTATATATGCAGGCATATAAAACAAGATAGTAATCAGGCGTACTCCTACTATGCAATCCCTACACTATGTGCGTCTAGGGTGTGTGAGTATGTATAGCCAAGAATCTCCACACGGGATGATCCAACCCCATTACCTGGTGGAACAGAATGTAGGACCCCGTGTTGGTCAGAAACTGGACACCCCACACAAAGGTGTTAGGCAGCTGCTTGGCGAAGCCTCAGCATATAGGGACCTCTCGATGTCAGCAGAATTGTCTCTTCTGTCAACCCCTGGAAATGCTTTTTTATTTATAATAAAAAGCATCCTGCAAGGCCTTGTACACGGTGATCAGGGCATCATGATAATGTTGCACAAAGCGAAATGTGTAAGCAAAGCACTTTCAGAGAAACAAATCCAACATTATCATGCACACAAATATGTGCAAAAGGTTACAGTAAAACGTTATTGTGCAGAAAGCTGACAATGTAAGACAATGTGCTGCGTTGCTGCGTTGGACTAACTCAGGCACATAACAATACCATACAGCACACAAAAAGGCAACCCAATAGTCCATTGTGTGCTTGGGTAACTGTAATCAAGTGGGTAAATGTGCCAACAAGGGATTCACTTAGAAACAAAATTTCAAATACAATTGCCATTACTTGGTGATGTCTATAAATGGCATCTTAAATCAATGGAATATCATTTAACTTATGCAGAGTAATTTGAAAAGAAAGAAATCAATCTGATATGCAGGTGTATATGTTTTCAGATTTGTGTTAGAGAAAATAGGTATTCAAACAAATAATGACAGGGGTTCAAAAGAAAATCTCATAGTACATTGACAATGTTTGTTACACTGCATTTCCATGTTTTTTAACATATGTACTTTATACCCACTTTCTTACATACAACTAGAGACTGTTTTATGAAGACACAAGACTTTTAATAGGTGTTATCAATTTTCAAAAGAGAGTTGGGTTATGCGTCGACATTTCGGTCTCAATTGTTGTGCTGCTACAAGACCATCTTCAGGACAGTATTTTTGAATGCAGATGAAGGACCCCCTATGAGGTCAACAAGTTGGTATTTGCTGGGACTTATAAGGCACTGAGCTGTAAAGTCAAGAGGGTCTAGGAAACTGAAAATTCAGTAATCCAGAAACATTGTGGTCCCAGAAAGAACTGAGTAATGTTCAGCGATGCTTTTGGTACGTAGGCAGATATTATTAGTGCTTCAGCATATGAGCAGACCCGTATTTGTTTAGATTAGATGAGAAAACAACATTATCTCATAAGGCTGTTCGGCTGTATGTGCCGAGGAGCAGACACTCGAGAAATCTAAAACGTGCCATTTAGTACAGCAGTTTAAATGTGAGAGGTAAAGATGGGTACCGTAGTGCGAGAGGTCCCGCATGAGGAGAGAATGGGTACCGCAGCTGTAAGATTGAGTTGAGCGCTTCAAAAATGACCTGTGCTTTAATTCCGCGTGATTTGGCGATTAATCACCAAATCGTGTTAGACAAATATGTCCTAAGGCAGAGCAATTCTGTCAACTTCTCTGTCTCTCTCAGTGATGTTGATTGCTTGACGCTGACATTACCAAATCACGCGGAATTAAAGCGCAGGTCATTTTTGATGCGCTCAACTCAATCTTACAGCTGCGGTTTTACTTTTACTCACTTGATCCCTGATTATACCAGGCAGGTCTAAGCGCAGTGCAAATCGTATGACCAAGCGAAATACATGCTGTTCTTTCTGGCGCACTTCAGGGTCATCTTTGAGGGCAAATCCCATTTCTTTGATACGATGAATGAGGCTTGGAAATTGGTTGAGCGAGCAGCAGTGCCCCCTACGTTAAAACCGCCCGTCACTGTGGCCGGACCGTGTGGCCTGTGAACCCCAAAAGGACTCACAAGGGGCATGGCGACCACAGAAATGCATCAGCCACTTCAGACTCTGAGAAGGAGGATACACAGCCCCTCACCCAATGGAAACTGACAAAACTGGAAAGACCCAGGCTGAGGAAGCCAACAACTGAAATTACATCGAGGGGCGAACATGGAAACCTTTATTAGTTATACCACACCTCTTTATGTCAGCACAACCTTATCCGTCTATGATTATTAGAGGCAGGGAGCCCCAGGCTTAAGTCTCGATGACCAACTTCTGCTACTGCCCACTTTTGTACCGGGGACTGAAGTGGGGCGACAGATGCTTCTACAAAAAATTGAAGATCGACCAAAGGGAAAAAGGGAAACACATCGCACTTCAGATTTCATTATCAAACAGGAAGAGCAACCCAAAGCAAAGACTCAATTCAAAACGAAGAAAGTAGCTGGCTTAAAAATAAGAAATGCCCAGGTTACTGAGGACTCAGCTTCTGAACGGGGAATGGGCTTTGACGATGTTAGACAGCGCGGCAGAAGTAACAATAGCTCACCAGAACCTGAAGGATTTCTGGTGAAGGCAGTATTGAATGAATACATCACGGTGGAAACACCTGATACAAGAGTGAGTGTCCCACACAGTCTACATGAAATTAATCTCCAAATAGAGGGGGACATCTCAAGAAAAATTAAAAGTCTCTTTTGGGAAAATTTGACATTTGGATACGACATCCTGTTAGCAGAAAAAGATTGGCCGCTTGAATTTGTAATGGATTGCCCAAAAGGTGAAAGCGTCATTTTGCCTGCTTTTTCCGACCTCGTTCCTGTTTCATTAAAACACTTATACACGCAGGACTAGGCGCAAGCGCTAGCTCCGGCATTATACCGCAACCATGTAGGGTGGGACGTGGAGTCCAAACACCACGAAATCCCATTAAAAACTACTCCAACTACACAGAGACAGTACCTTATTAAAAATAAAGCAAAGAAACAGGTCAAAGAAATCTTAGACCAACTAGAATACCAAGGTGTGATTGAAACTTGCATTTCGCCAATGAATAACCCTTTGTTTCCCGTAATGAAACCTGACAACACATATCGTTTGGTTTTAGATTACAGACATTTGAACACATGCACAAAAACATTTACAGTTCAGAACGCACATATTGCCGCATTAATGAAAAACATTGTGCGGAAGAAATACAAAGCAACACTAAATATCTCAAATGGATTCTTCTGCCAAAATATAGCTCCTGAAAGCCGATATTTAACCGGATTTTCTGCCCTCTGCACTCAGCATCAGTTTTGTTGCCTGCCCCCATGGCTATGAGAACAGCCCCGGGTTATTCTCGGCAAGAGTGTCAGAGCTATTACAAACTTGCGATGAAAAGGCAGTGTCCTACGTAGATGATATTTGTTGGACCTGGCCCTTTTTGGCAGGTTCACCCCTGAACTTTTTGCCTGTCCCTTAGCCTTTTCCCTGTGTAGTGTTGGTGATTTTAGGCCTCTGGGCACTTTAGCACTGTGGCCCAGTGTAAAGTGCGTGCGCGCTGTGTGCGTGTGTGGTGAGACTGGCCTGCCCTCCCATAGGAATGCATTGAGGATGAGTGTGTCAGTGGTAATTTCTGTTATGTGAGGAGCAGTGTGGTCAAGTCTAGTATGTCTGAATTCGTGAGAATAAATGCTGCGCAATGGTGTGCGCAGATTTATGGTGACTGGTAGAGAAATGCCACTTCTAGAAGTTGGCATTTCTGTGTGCTCTGTGTCTGCCTGCCTGATGTGAATTGCATGTCTGGCTTGTGAGTGACAGGGGCTGGGAGGTGTGTGTGGCTCCAGGAGGGGCAGGGTGAGTCAGCGCAGGGCTGAATGGAGAGATCTCCATGTAGATGGGTGGGAGGAGTTGCACCTGGGACCTGAATAGGGCTGTGCCTTCCTCTACAATGCTGGCTCCACCTCCTGTGGTGCGTCTGATGTCCCTAGCCTACCCTCTGAAAGGAGAGAGGAGCTGAGCAAAACAAAGTGCTCCAAATCCCCCATAACCAGTTGTATCTGGTTCCCCCAAGCCCTGCACCTTGTAGACAAAGGAAAATGGTGTATAAAAGAAGGGGCTGTGACCCCAAGAAGTTGTTCTTGCTTTTGGATCCTGATTCCTGCAGGGCGTGCTGCTGCTGGGGCCCAGGAGGACTTGCCAGGAGGGCTGCCTCCCTGGGCCCAGCTATGCCCTGGAACCTTTTGCTTAATTTCTTTTAGCCCTGGGCCCTGCCTTGCCCTTGATGCCTGAAAGACTTGTGGGACCCTCCTGCTTTGCTAGAGTCCAGGACCTTCAGGACTTTGCCTGCGCCCTGTGAGCGCTTTGTTTCCAATTGCCCCAGAGAAGGAGCACGAGGGCTCCGCAGCGCTGAGCTGCATTCTTTTCCCGAGGGAATCCCGATGTGGGGATTCCCCCGGATGGAGGGGAGCTTTGCGGGTGCCCACCCCGCATTTCCGCTTATTTCTGCTTGCGGGAGCCTACCCCGCTTTTGTGTGCATCGAGCGGGTGCCTACCCCGCTTTATATGTTAAATTTAGAGGGAGCCTACCCCTCACTGCCGCCCAGAGAAGGAGGAACGGCCGCCGCGATCTCGCGGCGACCAGGAAGTCAGGCAGCCAATGCCTGGAGCGTGGCGGGACTTCTGCTTGAGGAAAGGAAGTCCCACTCGCCGCCGGAGATCCGCCCGGAGCCTCGCAGGCTCCATCTAAAAGTCCCGGGTCCCAGGAGGGGGCCCGGGTGAAGGGAGGAGTGCGGCCGGAGCAAGCAGCGACACCGCAGGCCGCCGCAAGAGAAGTCCCGGACCCGAGAGAGAGAGGGGACCGGGCGAAGTGAGGGAGAAGTCCTGAGCCCCAGGCGAGGGCCCAGGTGAAGGCGGGGCGAAGTCTGTGGCCAGGAGGGGCTCCCGTGAGCTGAGGGAGCCCCGCAATGTCCACGGAGAGAGCCGCAGCCACCGGAGAAGTCGGAGCAGTGCGTGCTCCATTCCAGCTGCCCCCGTGGCATGCGACAAGAGGAGGACGGTAGCCTACCCCGCCTCCACGAGCCCGGGTGAAGCCAGAGAGAGAGCCCGGTGAGTAAGGGATGGCTGGGGGGTAGACAAGATAGAGGCACCAGTGCCGGTGCCGATCTCATGAGCGGCCCCCGCCTGATAGGGGGCTGCTCCATCGTTTGGCCTCAGTATTTTCAGAGCCTACGTGGCTCCAACAAGGCAGGCATGTGTTGATGTGAGAGCCTGTGCGTGGCTCCACCATGTGCATATTTATTTAAAGCGCCAGTGCGCTCCACAGTGCTTGGGGACATGTTTATTTTTAGAGCCCGTGCGTGGCTCCAACGCTTTGTATTTGTTCCAGAGCCCATGTGGCTCCAACGAAGGGGGCATAATTTGTTTTAAGGGCCACTGAGAGCCCATGCCTCATTTATACATTTCCAGCTGCCCAGCAAGTAGTGGGCAGCTGCAACGTTTAGGTTATTCTTTCTTTTAGGGGACATGTTTTGAATTCAGGAGTAAGACGCACTCCTTCGCCCCCATCTTTTCCTTCACAGCTGCGCAGCACTTAGTGCCAGCTGCTACGTGTAGGCCTGCGCAAAGTGCGCACCCTTGACTTTCGCTGCTTTGGCAGCGCGCCCTGACTCTTTGGACATAGGGCATTTGAGCCCCTTTTTGAGATGGCCAGGGGGACTGTTAGGTTTAATAGGGCGCCAGGCCCTAATGTGATTTATGCCTCTGCTATGGTTTCTACTGTGAGGTTATGTGCTAATGTGATTTGTGTCCTACTATGTGGTGCTAGGAAATGTGATGCCTTTACTATGATTTACGCACCCTGTTTATACCTCTAATGTACTTTCATGATTATGAGGTTTTGCATAATGTGTTTATGCTGGTGAGGTTGGCGTATAAGGTATTTTGCGCCTAATGTGATACTGTGCATAATGTGGTTTATGTTACAGGCTGATGCTGAGTATAGTGGTTACCAGTGAGTACTGGTTGTACCTTTATGTTCACTAAGTGATGGTTCTGACAGTGGCCCACGTGGCCCTGTCATGTGTAAATAATCCCTTGTAGATATTGCCCAGTGCCAGTTGGCACCATGTGTATTATGTGAATACTATTCTAATGTACTATGAGAATACAAAGGCTATTTTTGATATAACCTTGTGTGGAGTTCCTTTTTGTGGTGTGCATAGTATGTTGTTGCTGGGTGTGTGTTGCGCAAACGCTTTACACATTGCCTCCGGGATAGGCCTGACTGCTCAGGGGGTGAGCAGGGGTTATCTTGGGTGTGTAACTCTCTTGCCCTGACTAGAGTGGTGGTTTCTGCTTGGCTTTGGCGCAAGCCTTAGCCAACCAGAAATCCCATTTCTAACATTATTTATCTGACGGACGATGAATTACTGGAACACTTGTGCAGGGTGAACAACATAATTGTTGGTTTTGCAATTTGGGCTACAAATTTAACTTAAAAAATCAAAAATTGCCCATCTCAGTGTCCTATTTTTGTGATATGAGCTGTCAAGTGAAGGCAAAAGCCTGGCCGAAATTTTTTTAGATTAATGCACGCTAATCCAGCCTCCAAAAACTCTGAAGGGTTTACAATCCATTTTAGGATTTCTAAATTTCGGCAGAACATACATTCACGACTAGCAGAAAGAGTCAAACCTTTCTACGACCTAATCAGACCAGATTTCACAGCAAACAAGTGGACTCAAAAACATACAGACACTCTACGTTCAGTTCAGGCTGACATGATAGCTTCAAAACACTTGCAGACACGAGTAAACGTCCGCAACCTGGTAATACGGGTTGTACCCAGGTTATCGGGGTATACCAATGAAGGTGAGACAGTTCAAATCGCGTACAAATCTCATTTGTACACAAATGCTGAAAATCGATTTGCAGCAACAGAAAAAATACTGACGGCAGTACAGACTGCTGTAGGGAGAGAAAGAGCACTAGCACAGGGGAAACGCATTGTCGTTCTGACCCCGATACCGACTTTAGAAGCAGTAACCAAAGCCAGCATTCCAAATGCGAAGGCAATGCATCCACGATGGATACAATGGGCTAATTCTCTCACTGCAACTGATGTAGAATACAGATATGATCCTACACTGAAAGCACAAGCATTTCTGAAGTACGAACAAGAGTACCCTCTCCCGAATGAAATCTTGCCTCTTGATCAGTATGAATACATCATTTACACTGATGGTTCTGCCCAACTGGCTATTGGAAGTAAACACAATATAGCGCTGCGTGTGCTATTGTGAAAGGTCGAATGCAAGACGGCAAGTTCCATCCCAACAATATGACTACGCAATCTCTGGGAGATTGTACAGCGCAGCTGGCAGAACTGAAACCCGTGATACTAGCACTACAGTATACGGATCGGGAATTCCCCACACTGATTGTGTGCAATTCGTTTTACTGTGTGCAATCTTACAATAAATATCTTCACTATTGGGGCCAGAATGGGTTCAGAGACTCCAAGGGTTGCACAATAAAACATAAATTGTTATGGGAACAAGTGGCAAAGCTGAAAGCATGCCTGCCACAGGCTCAAGTTATTCACACCTTGAATCATCAGCGTGTTGGCATACACGTTGAAGGGAATTCACTGGCTGATGAAGCCACCAAGGCGACAGTGCAAACTGCTGCTGTTGCCGCAATCACTCGTTCACACACGAGAATACACAGAGATATACTAGTAGCTATCAATGCCACAAAGAACGGCTTTGCCGTCCTGCCAAAAGGCTTTCCACTCAAGTACTCCTACAAGTTAGATGCGCACAACACACCGTATGCTCAAATTCCAGGAGTGGGGGATAGAGTAATACCCCACAAAGATCGCAGATTAGGTTTAATGCTAGCTGCACACGAGGGTCTGGGCTCAGCACAACCAGGAGTCACTGCAACAATTTCATTATTGAAGCAGCGTTACTGGTGGTCGGGGCTGACAAAACAAACAAAGGACTATGTCCTGAAGTGCGATATTTGCCAGAAGATGAAGGGTTCCACCGTTCATAGACCACCACAAACACCTTTACTGATTTCAGACAGACCTCTCGCATGTGTCTATTTGGACCACTGCGGCCCCTTAAATTCAGACGGGGCTTACAAGTACATCTTGGTGGCAGTGGATTCATGCACTAGATTCCTATGGGTTTGGCCTGAGCGCTCGGCTGACGCTCGAACTGTTATAAAGGATTTGCGAGTCTTCATCGGGACATACGTAATTGGCATGTTGCATTCCGACTGTGGCCCTGCGTTTAGCTCAAAGGCTTACAAGGAAGCCATGGAAAGTATGGGTGTGGGCTTGCGGTACTCCTCACCCTACCATCCCGGGGGAAATGCGGTGGTGGAGAGGAAAAACCGGGACCTATAGCAATCCTTAACAGAAAGGGTATTAGGCGCGGGTGGTAGTTGGGTCAATCACCTGTATGGGGTCCAGAGGGCACTAAATAATATAACCTTGGGAGATCGTTCCCCTTCTGAAATCCTGTGTGGAACAAGAATGTGGGTACCTGATCTCGATTGTGCCAGCACAGTGTCAGATGCAAAACCATTTGAACTGAATGACCGTTTGGCTGTTTTACAGGAACTTAATGAATTCCGAGCGTTACAAAGCAACGTGCACGTCAAACGCACCACCACTGGGTAAGTGAAACCAGTTCCGGCAAGACCTGCCTGGGTCCCGCAGATTGGGGACCTGGTCAGGGAAAAGATCGTGGACAGAAGAGAGTTTGGGCCATCTTACAGAACAGCTGTACCTGTCCTGGCGGTAGTGGGAACAAGAACGGTACTTCTTCCACCTCTTGCCGGCAAAAAAGAAAAAGATTTGTCTCCATTGATCTGATCAAACCGCATCATGTGGCCGATCCTCAACAGTAGGCCACGTGGGGTCCTGAGTAGCCGCAGATCTCCTCTTGCTACTATACATAAAGTTCAGATGGAAGGACTAATAACCTTTCAAGACTCCACTCCACAAAGTGAAGGAGCACCAAATAAGGGAGCGCAAATCACACCAGTTGAAATTGAAAAACACCAAGAAGAAACAACAATGCAAGTTGCAATTCGGCCCAATAATGATGTCTACATTAATGTGCCTTCAAATGACACATCTGCCAGTTCTACAAAACCTGCGGAGCTACTGAAGATAGATGGAACTGCGTCTGGCTACTTCATCAACTTCGATGATTTCTCTTCAGATCTAGGTGAACCTGATCAAACGCCACCCACTTCAAAGAAAGATAAAGTTAGCCAATTCTATCTTTTTCTCAAAAAGACTTACTTAGTGCCACCTTGGTTGCATATTTGGTTCGCAATAGGGGTAGTATACCTGTTAATTTGAATTGGCACAGTGACTCTCTTTTTTCTGCTTCTGAACGGACATTATCTCCCAGAACGCTCTGCGGTACAATCCGTGAACTTGGTCCTGAAACCACATACGTCATCACACCGTGAACAAAGAGACATCCCTGGTGAACATTACAGCAATTCCAATACCGGATAGTATAGTTTGGGATAAAGTTTCTTATGATGTAAATGGCCCCACTGAACATTTGAAAGTTCCACATTTGTTTAAAAAAAAAAATCTCTTTAAATGATTTCATTACCCCCAGTACACTATCTGATGATTGGGACATTGAGACTTTAAATACTATGCTTTCAGATTTAGAACAATCTGCTGCATTTTCTTACAGGGAATTGTATGAGGATACAACTGACTACGATACCATGTTTTGTTATCAGCATTATGGTCATCATTTTTTGCATAGAGCAAGTGTACCACGCACTGCTAATGTGTACCATCAATGGAAACATTGCCCAACACCACCAAAAGGTAGTTCTGCCACATTCGCACAGAAGTTCGCATACTTTTCGGGGTTCAGTACATCCGACCCAGAATCGTTTTACTACAAACTTGCACAGACTAATGCAACAGCAAAGAAAATTATGCTAACAAACACAAAGCTGATATATTCAGCACCTTTTATCTCCCAACTGTCTATACAGGGTTTCGACTACTGGAGAGACACCATAGACACAAAATCTATCTGGGGGACAACCGAGTGGCAGGTTCAGGGAACTGAGGCTTTATTCAGGGCTTGCCTCATACCATTACAGATGATTTTCCAGAACAGTGCCACAGACTACCTGCTATGGGTTTGCAAAAATCAAAGACCTGAAAACACCGAGCATCCCTTCACCCACACCTATTAAGGGTATTTCCAATAACACACTAACAAGTGAAGGTGTGGAAACTGAAATAAAGAATAAGAAATAATACCACAAATACAAGTCTCTTGTCAGCACAAATGATGGCACAATTTATTGGAGACCAACAAACAATGCAAATACGTGCAGCACGGAGACAGACAGCAAAATTACTGAATGTCCAAAGATGTGACGTGTCTGACAGTTTTTATAGGCCAAAACATAAAGGATGCAGCATCATAGTATACGTAACACAAATTAAGCATAGTCTAATTGACCAGTTAGCGAAGGCCTAAGCAGCGCCATACCAATTAAGGTCCGAAAAGTACTGTTGCTGACCACGTGTCCCAAGTGGGCAGCTTATGGGACTTTCCACGGTAATGCAATATGTTATGTTGGCATTTTTCATAACCTGTGTACCAGAAACATTTCGCAATATAATATGCTGAAGTGTGCACTATGCTAAAATATCTGTAGCTAAGCATTTCTATTTCGATTCTTTGTTGTGCAAGCCTTGCGTTACAGTAGCAGCTTTGCTTAAAGACAAAATGGCAACGTACAACCATTTTGTGTAATGACTTGTGTGTTGACTTAGCAGGGCCTAAGGAACGAATTTCAAGCATTTGGTATCACCAAAGAAAAGCAGGTTTCTACATGCCCCATCTGATACCAAATCACACCTGGGAGTCCTTCTCAGTACCATCTCTGTCCCTTCGTCATCGTGTGTGTGGTGTCTTTTGGCACTACTCTTTGGCATGCAGCGGGTACAGCTTGCAGTAAAGGCGGCACAGCACGCTGGGCAAACGTTGATCATGATACACAGTGTGATCAATACCGTTATTATTATAATGACCAACTCCAATATCCATGATCCCCAGCCTTGTAGCCATAGTATACATTTTTCCCACACCTCCCCGGTATGTATGTCGTGTGCTTCGTCTCTGACCCTATCTATTTCGTCTATGGCCTTGTGTATATTCTGACTGTTGTCAGGTATATACGAACAGCACTGCTGATGGATGACGTGGCAGACTCCGCCCTCTTTGGCCAGGATGATGTCTAATGCAACCCTGTTCTGTATCACAACTGCCCTCATGGCGGTGAGTTCTTCAGTGACGTTACCTAAGGCTGCTGCTGTTGAATCTGCGAGATCCTCAATCATCCTTGCTAATTGGTGGATCCTAGCTGAGGTGTATACCACACCTGCACCAGGGATCATTACCCCGAGTCCTGTCATTAAATCCTCTGTCCACTCTGGTGTCCTTCTAAGTCTTTTTGGATGGTGGCCCTTGTTCTTTATTTGCACTAGGTCGGTGAAGTGGGTCATTCGGGGCAGGATGGAGGCAAGGTAGCAACTGCCATACCATCCCGGGGGCAAATAGAAGTATGCCCATTGGCCACAGACAAAGAACAGTCCCTTATAACCTAGTAGTCCAGGTGAGGACCGCTGACCACTGTTCCTAATCTACGATAACCTTGTTATGTGTGTGCAGTTACTCTCGCCAACGAAAATTTCTCCCACTTTCTTTTCTTCTTGAATTCTCTTTATTTTGTTTATCCTATCTTCACATTCTATTAATCCCTGTTCTCCCTGTGCCATTTCCGCTACAGTGCACCCAAATGAAATACACTCCTTCCAGGCGTCCTTCTGCATTAATTTTTGTATGGAGCAGCTTTTCCCCTCCCGTGGTAATTTTGGTATTCGTTTCTGCGGTGTCACGTTGTCATTCTGGATAAAGGAAAGGGCGGAAACGAGTTGTTCTATTCTAAATCTTGGTATTTTCAACTCCCCTTCTTTCTCTGTTCTCATGTTCTCCCAATCTGCCCCACCTTTCCATCCCTCATTCCTGGGTGTTCTGTCAAATGTGTCTAGCATCTCCTTGTCTCTCTTTGTTGGTTGCATGTGCATACATGGCACTCTTTTCGTTTTGGGTGGTATTGTCCCTTGTCCTGTTGCAACCTTGCTGCTCTCAGGAGGTGCAACTACTGCGGACATGTTATGCTGAGTGAAGAGTATATCGCGCATCAGGACGCAGCCCACGTATTTAGAGACAGGTAGGACATTGTAACTCATGCTGTTCTGTGTGTCTGTAGGCAGGTGTGTGCAAACATAACATTCAGATATATTCATAATACGTACATACATCTTCACCATTTCAACGTATCTATTTCCGTTATATTCATCCCACAACACCCGTTCCCCTCCATCTCTATTGTCAACCTCCCCCAAAATGTCTTGTTCTGGAACATTTATCATCCTGTCATCAAATGTTGCATTTGTATCGCTCCCGTCCCCAACTTGGCCATTCAGGAATGGTATTTCAAGATCTTTGGCATATATTATTATCAATGCAGTCACTATTATTCCTGGTACTGGTAACAGTATTGCCAGCAGCACTCTCGGCCATTTCCGTCCTTCTGTCCTTGGGCGTGGCATTGTGCTTATCAGTGTGTTCTTTCGTGTCCCGTTGTCCTTACTGATGCCAATTGTTGGAGTCAAGGTCTCTTACTACCTCATCTCCTATTGCTCGGAGGACGGCAAGGTATATCCCTGATTTTAGTCCTTCGGCGTCAGGGCCCGTATACACACCTGTGGGGGATGAGAAATCCGGGAACTGGAGTGCGCTGCCCAGGCAGGCAAAAGCAATTTTACTTTGAAGTGGGATCCTTGGCCAAGAGCTAGATAATATTTCACGTTCTTCTGCGCATGGAGCCAAGAAGGTGATATGTACATAAATTCTATCTGGCGTTTTGTTTACTGTATGGCCCAATATTCTATCCATCCGTCCGTTAACTGTTCCGTTTATAGTTGGATATCTCTGATGATGCCTATTCCGCTATTCTCAAGTGCATGTACCACAAACTGTAAAATGTCAAGGCGTGTTTCCTCTGTGTCTAGTGCTGATGGCTGACCTCCGAAATCTGGAAATGAAATAACGTACAGTATTAGAAGTCTCAGATTACTCAGCAGCGGGGGGTTTGGCACAGATAATCTTTGAACACCTGTTATCTCTATTCCTGTGGACCATACTCGTAACACTGATCTGATTGTTAGCCGCAGCCGTGTTCCTTCTACTTGTATCGTTATTGACCTGAAATTTCCCGTTTGTGTGTAATCTCCCGTTTGTGTTACTGACATTTGGTGTCCTTATGACACTGTTCACTTGGAGCTGTACCTGAAGCTATTGTCTTATGGTATCTAACTAGCAGGTTCTGTACCGCCTAAGTGTCTTTTGGTACAGACGCCAGCAACGCTAACTAGCGAGTTCTGTACCCCTATTGTTCCAATGGTACAGTAACTAGCAACACTACCTAGCAGGGTCTGTACCGCTATTGGTATTGATACAGACTCCAGCAACTCATGGAAACGAACCGTTGGTGTTTTTGTTGCGTACTGTCAGAGGTTACTAGCACATGACAGTTGGCACTTTTGAAGGAAACTGTCATCTTTGGAAGGATGATACCTGGGGCCTGGCCTGCTGTGCGCAGCAGGGAACTGCCTCTGGTATGTTGTGTCTTCTGTTGGAGGCCTGGCCTGCAGCGAGCAGGGAACTGCCTCTTCTTTAGTTCTGTTCTGTTCTTTGCTGTCTGTTGGAGCGAAGGTTGTACCTGCGTGGTGCCTCGGATGCCACTGGAAGTGGTAGCGGAGCTTGCCCTCTGCCGTCTGGCCCTGCTGCTTTCTTGGTGTGGGAGCTGTGTATCCAAGATGTCAGCCCTTCGCACTTGACGGCTGTAGCAGTAGTTAGGAGCACCTGGTGCGGTCCCTTCCACCTTGGCTGGAGGCAGTGTCGTCAGGTGTGGGCTTTTACCCAAATCCAGTCACCAGGCTGCAGGTCATGTGGCGGTGGTGTCGTTGCCTCTGGAAGAGCCTGCAGAACCTGGCGATGTAGATAACGTAATGTCTCTGTTAGTTTCTTACAATAGCATAACAGCAGATCATCTTGTATTGATAGTGGAGCAGTGGACATATGGCCTGCAATGTTCATGGGGCGGCCAAATAAAATCTCGTGGGGGCTTAAACGTGTTACCCTATCTGGCGTGCTTCTCATTGCCAATAGGGCTAGTGGTAGTGCGTCTACCCATGAAAGCTCAGTTGACGCACAAATTTTGCCTATCTTGTTTTTGAGTACCCCCATTCTTCCTCTCCACAGCACCCGCTGCGGGTGGGTGATACGCACAGTGCAACTTTTGTGTGACTCCAAGCCCTTTACATAGTCCCCCTATGACATTGGAAATGAACGCAGGTCCATTGTCAGAGGATAGAAGGGATGGGATCCCAAATCGTGGGATCAGGTCTTTTAGAAGGCATTTTAGCCACTGTGGATGCATCACAGTTCTTTGTTGGATAGACTTCTGTCCACTTGCTGAACATGCATACTATTACCAAAACATATTTGTACTTCTGGGTGGGGGGCATGTCTATGAAATCCATTTGGAGACACTCGAAGGGTCCGTGGGGCGGTGGGAAATGACCAGGTGCAGTTGGTGTGCCCTTTCCAGTATTATATTGTGCGCAAACAGTGCATTGCTTACAGAGTCTTTCGGCTGTTTGGCGGAACTTGCAGTTGTACCAACATTGGGAAAACAGTCTGATCATGCCGTCCCGGCCCACGTGGGAGGGGCCGTGAAAGAGGCGTGCCATAGAGGGGAGCATTGATGAAGGTAGGCATATTTTTCCATTTGGTCCTGTCCATAACCCCTCCTTTGTTTGCACACACCCTCCTTTCACCCACTCCTCCTTCTCAGTTATCTCTACCCTTTCCTGAATGTGTATAGGGTCGAAATGCAATGAATTGTTGTCAGCCTCTGTGTCTTTGTTGGTACTTATTATTTGCACCATTGCTAGCTGGCAGCCTGTCAGCGCTATTCTCTTTGCTTCCCCATCAATGAATGCGTTGCCTTTTGAAACATAGTCTTTGGAGGAAGTGTGTGCTGCACATTTTATGATAGCTATTTGCAAAGGTAATAACAAGGCTTGAAGGAGGTCACTGATCAGTTGCGCGTCTTGTATTTGTTGGCCAGCTGATGTGAGGAATCCCCTCATGGACCACAGCTGGCCGAAGTCATGAACCACTCCGAAGGCATACTGGCTATCTGTGTATACGTTTGCTCTTTTTCCTTTAGCCAATGTGCATGCCCTCGTCAGTGCCACGAGTTCGGCCGCCTGTGCACTTTTAGCAGCCATCAGCCTTCCTC
Organism: Calotriton arnoldi; assembly: GCA_963921515.1. Lineage (NCBI taxonomy): Eukaryota > Metazoa > Chordata > Amphibia > Caudata > Salamandridae > Calotriton > Calotriton arnoldi. The sequence continues at coordinate 2,279,191 of CAWUFW010002128.1, read as the reverse complement.
CTTCCAGTAGTGTGTTGACTGTACCTACTGCATAGGAGGCCTGCAGTGTCCCTTGGTCATCCCTCAGGCATGACCCATCTACAAACAAATCCCCTTGGGCATCTGGCAGTGGTGTGTCTTTTAGATCCGGGCGCACCTTCGTATGCCTGTCTATAGCAAGTGGACAATCATGAAATGCATCCTCAGAGGTCAGATCATCCAGGTCATACTCTGTTGGTAGAAGGCATGCTGGATTAAGGGTGGTGCATCTCTTTATTACAATATGTGGTGCTAATAGTGTCAGCTCATACCTAGTGAGACGTGCATTTGTTAGATGCTGGGTCTTTGTTGACGTGAGGAGTGTGCCCACTGTATGGGGAACGTGCAGAACCATGGTGTGTGCCAACACTATATTTTCGGATTGTTCTACTGCAAGAGCTGCTGCCGCCATCGCTCGAAGGCAAGGCGGGAGCGCCGATGCCACTGGGTCTAGTGTGGCGGAATAGTACGCCACTGGGCGGTAAAATGAACCATGTTTCTGACTCAGTACACCCAATGAGCACCCTCCCTTTTCATGGCAGAACAGGTGGAAGTCTTTACTGTATTCTGGGAGACCTAGTGCTGATGCTTCGCTAAGTTCCCTTTTGAGCTTGTGAAATGCCTGGTTACACTCCTGTGACCAGGTTATTACGTCTGGGACATCTTTGTGGGTTAGTGCTTGTAGTGGTTTGGCAATCAGGGAGAAGTTTGGGATCCAGTGCCGGCAGTATCCCGCCACCTCCAGGAACGCCCTGACCTCTTTTTGTGTACGTGGTCGGGGAAAGTAGGTGATGGTGGATATTCTATCAGGTAGTAATTTCCTGGACCCTTCGGAGAGTTCGTGGCCCAGATACTTAACAGCAGTGTGACAGAACTGTAACTTCTTGGGGGAAACCTTGTAACCTTTCAGGGCCAGGTGGCACAGAACTGCAATGGTGTCCTCTGTACATGCATCTTTAGATGGTGAGGCCAACAGTAAATCATCTATGTACTGGATTAGTGTGGAGCCTTCCTTTAGCACTAGGGAGTCTAGATCTGTCTTTAGTGCATTCGTGAAGATGGAAGGGGATTCAGTAAAGCCTTGTGGAAGCCTACACCATGTTAATCTTGTACCTTTATAACTAAAACTGAAAAGATACTGGCTGTCTTGGTGCAAGGGGATGGTGAAGAAGGCGAAGCTCAGATCCAGCACTGTGAAATGTGTGGCTGTGGCTGGGATATTGGACAATATTGTTGCTGGGTTTGGAACCACTGGGAAGGACGGCACCACTATTTTGTTCAATTCTCTCAGATCTTGGGTAAAACGATATACAGGGGCACCGTCCAGGCCCTTAGATGCTTTCTTTACAGGGAGTATTGGTGTGTTGCACTGGCTAGAGCGTATCTCCCTTATTATTCCCTGCTTCAGAAGGTCTTGTATTACTGGTGCTATGCCCTCCTCCCTCTCCTTGGAAATCTTGTACTGTGGTACCCTTGGGAGGCAGGCTCCTGGCTTCAATTTGATCTGTACCGGGGGATAATTGAGCACCCGTCCTACATAATTATCACTGGTAGCCCAGACTTGAGGTGGTACACAGTGGCGTAACTCTGGGGGTATGACGGGGTATAGCAGGTCATGAAAGCTTGTAACATCAGACCATTTGACCTGCTTTCTAGAAAGTCACCTGTCGGTGAGCAGTGTATGGTGCATTGTAATTTACAGAGCAAGTCCCTACCCAGGAGGTTCACTGGGCAGAATCTGCTGAAGATAAACTGATGGCTGACAGTTATGGTACCTACCACTAATTGTAGTGGCTATGTGAGATATTCATCTATCGGTTGTCCTGTCATTCCGACTGCCGTTACCTGTACTCCCGAAAGTGGTGCCTCAGGCATTAAACGTGCCTTCAGCATTGATCTTTGAGCTCCTGTGTCAATCAAAAATAGTACTATTTTGCCCAAAACTGTTCCCTCTACATATGGGCCGGATTGATCCACCGCTATTGCTGGAGCTATTATTAGGCAGTCTTCCACTTTCAGGCATCCCTAGAATAAATCTTGTGGTGGTGGTGGGAAATCGTTGTCTCGCTGTGCCCACCCATCCCTTTCTGTCCAGTCCTGATGTGCTGGATGCATGTCGTTTGACCGGTACCCTTGCTGTTCGGTATTTCGATATTCTGCGTGCTGGGTGCTATGCTGGTATTGGCGCTGGCCCTGTCCCCTATTCTGTGGTCGCCCATTTTCCTCATTTTTCTTCTTTAATATTGGGCAGTCTGCCTTCCAGTGGTTGGGGTCTTTGCAGTAGAAGCAAGCGGTACATGGTGGAGGTAGGGAAGCTGACCTGCCATTCTGTTGTCTTCCTGTACCCTTCCCTCTTCCCCTACCCCTTCCTCTGTTGTTTGAGTAAAATCTCTCTTGTGCTACCATCAGTCTAACCTTTTCTTTCTTCATTTTTTCTACCTCCATTGTCTGTGCATTTGCCTGATAATCAGAGCAGTATCTTGCTGCTGCCAACACCTTTTCAATTGGCTCTTGTTGCCAACAGACAAATGAAGTTTGTAGGTGTGCCTTGATAGGTAGTTTTAGACCTTGAACAAAGGTGGTGACAAATGCCGGCATTGCATCTCCCATAGGATTCCTTAGACTGCTGTTCTGCTGGTACACTTGCAGAAGACGGTCAAAATAGGTGTTCACACTCTCATCATTCTCCTATTTTGTATGTGTTATTTTATTCCAATCTACCTTATCCTCCGGAATTTTCTCTTTTAAATATTGTACTACCTCCTTGTACTTTTCTTCAACCTGAGCTCCTGGTACTCCCCCTTTTCCCCTCCCTGGCTCCCCTTTCGGCCAATCGACTTTCCTTTTACAATCTTCCCATAAATCCTTTGGCACAATTATGTTAAATAATGTGTCAAAATCTCTCCATAACAGTCCTCCCAACACTGCCATTCTGTCTAATTCTGTGTACCACTTCCTTGGTTCTTCTCTGAGCTTTGGGAAGTCTTTAGTAAAGCACATAATGTCTTGTCGGGACCAGGGGACATGGACATATGCCAATTCATTGTCCTCACCACCTGGTGGAGGTGGTACCTCTCGTAGGGGCATAATAAGTGTTGGGGTGCTGCTGTTGTTGGGGCTGGTGTCCCTGTGTGAGGGGCGAGCGTCTGGACTACTTCTAGCACTGCGAATGTTTGCACCAGCTTCTTCCATTGTTGCAGTTTTTCTACCGCATATTGTAGTTTGTCTGTCATGTTTTCCTCTTTGTCTGTTTGCAGATCCCAGTCTGTGAAGCTGAACCTTGCTATATCTCAGTCATACTGTGCAGGCAGTGGTGGAACTGCACTTGTAGTATCTGAGCCCGCTGCCTTTGTTTGCTGGACATAAGCATTGTGAGCCTTGGGGCCTTTGTCCATTAACTGTGCTCGTGCTAGTGACAGAACTTTTTCTAAGTATGGTCTGTTGTAGCGTTGTGTGAAGGCGTCTACTGCTAGTGTTCCTTCCACCATCTGCTGTAGTAACTCCTGGCATTTAACTGTGTCTGATTTTAGTATTCGTTTTAGTGCTGTGGGTGAGCCGGGTGTGGATGAAGGAGCGCTCTTTGTTTTGCCTAAACTGTCACGCCTAGCCTGCAACGGAGGTGGTTGAATTCCTTCAAGGGCCTGCTCTATTGTTGTAATGTCATGGATCGTTTGTAACGTGTATGTACAAGCGTCCCATACTAGGGAGTGCCACTGGCTTAGTGTTAGGACGTCGTCTGTTGACCTGTCGTCGAACAGTTGTAGCCATGTGCGATCTATTAGGTTTGGCAGCGTTATGGCTTTCTGTGCGCATTGAGCCAGCAGCTGTCTTTTCTTTCCAGCATGTTTGCTGGCAGCGTGTACAGCTTCGTTCCTCATCAGTCCCAAGACTGCAATGTCTTGGACAGTGTCCAAGTCTATTTTGGCAGCTTCTTCGTTGAGAAGCCTGCATGTTAAAAGTATAGCAGCTTTCTGCTGTGCATCAGTTAGCTCAGTGGGTGATGGCATGGCAGGGGAGGCTGAAGTGTCATCGTCTGTTTTAGGGACGGGTGTTTGTACTGCACTTCTCATTCGTCCCATTAAAAGGTCCTCAAGTAGTGAGTCCTCTTCACCCCCTCCCTCCTTCCTCTCTTCGTTTTCCTTTGTAACAGAAATGCATGGGTACACTCCTACCACATCCATTATTGTCTTCCTCCTATTCTCCTCTATTTTCTGTTTTGCTATCTCATTTAACATTCTGTTCTTAACATCTATTAACTCTTTATGGACCTTTGATTTCACGTTGTTAGTTGCACACATGTCACGCAAGACCAAATCCCATTGATAAAAAGATTCCCATTCTGTGGGCCTTATCTTTTTTCCTTTTAGTTTCAACATTTGTCTAAGATATGACAACCTGTTTAGGTCGTAAGTCCCATGACACGGGAATTGTAAGTCTGGTCTTTTAGCTGTCAGATCATGCCATTTGTGTATAAATAGTATGGAACTTAGTCCTTGGCGTGTAGCCACAATGTAAGCTGGGGAATCTTTAGGAGGAGCTGGCTGACTGCTATTTAAATCATTTTTACTTGTACTGTTCCCCATGATGAGAGAGAGTGTGCGTGTTGAAGTGCAAGCACTAAACTTCCTTGCCTTGCTATTAGACCTCAAATATACCAGACAGATAGGGGGTGGGGAACGGGGTGTCGCGCTGTACTATAGAGACACAATACAGAGGGTAGACGAACGTTATCATGTGCTGTTCAGCCACGCTTCAGCTGTTTTGCAATAGCAGAAAAAAGCCACTCGTCATGCAATCAGACAGTTCAATTGATACAGTTCACCAAAGCTTTCACCAGTAGGAACAAGAGAGTGTTCTGGGTCCTTATTACTGGCGTCCCATGAACAGAATGAAGGATGACAGGAAAGTATTCAGAAGAAAGATTAGTGGTTCTGTCTCCTTGCAATCTCCCAGTATCCCGTAAGTGGGTGGGAGGGGCGGCTATCCAGAATTGAAGACCTTATGGTTGGTGCCAAGAGGTCCAGTCATTCAAATAAACAGTGCAGAAGAGGTGAACTCTAGATGCATTTCAGACAATACACAGAGAACATAAAGGCAGCACTTTTGTACCCTGCGCAGCCGCGCTGTTGATGAAATGATGTGAGTGGGTGGTGAGTGTGCTAATCCCAGAATATTAACAGTGGACACAGGAAAAGTATGATTGGTATTCCAGAGGACATAAGGAATAAAATGCAAGAGGACATAAGGAAGAAAATGCAGGTGGGAGGTAATATACAGTATAGGGCAAAGAGAAATGAGTCTAGCCAGTCCATCGTGGAGGGGTGGGAATATTAAGAGACATTAGGTATGGTGGTCAATATTGATGGAGGGTGGCTAAGTTTGTTATCAGGTATATAGCAGCATCAATTATGTCAGTCTCGTAGCGTCAAATACCCGAACAAAAGAATAACCTGACAAGTACTTAAAACACCCTACAAGCCTAACAGTATCTAACCACAATGTATGAGAGGAACATTACAATGATACAATAAAAAAATGCAGAGAAACCCACTATTACAGATAATAGAACAACGGACACTCCCTCCTCTATGTGGCGAGGAGCAACCCGAGACACAATATGAGACCGCCTAGGGCGTCCCGCCGGAGGTCACCCCGCCGGAGGTCGCCCCGCCGGAGGTCGCCAGCGGCGCTGTTGTGAGGTAGGGCGACTCAGTCGTGCATTCATAAAAGGTGAGACATAGGACCAGGGTCTGTAGGGAGAGGGGTCAGCAGGACCGGTATCTGAGCTCATGAAAACCTCAAATTGTACGACACAAAGAAGAAGAAAGAAAAAACCTGTTGCAACTTCAAAGAGCAGCCGAGCTGGCTACAAAACATACGATATCGTATCCGCACATGAACTGTGTGCAGCCAAAGGCAAGGGGGCGCCCTTACCGCAACCACCTGCACCTGGGGAGCAAAACTGCCACAACTCTAAAACGAGGGGCTACCTGCTACAAAACAACCTGGAGCATAGAAAGAACTCCAAAACATAGCACTCACCAGTGGATGGTTATTCTGGCAAAGCGTACCGACCTCAGCTGCCATCAGCGGGAAATAGCCGTAAAGGTCCACCACCCCCATAGGCCAGGGGCTCTCCGCAGGCTAGACAGGGGGGAGCAGAAGTTCGCCCTCCAAGGTAGACCGCCAGCCAAGTGCTGTTGTGCACCAGGGAGCCAGTTGGGGTGGGATGTGGACCAGAGGCTAGAATGGAGAGTAAAAATGAACATCAGAGAAAGTGTGGCAGAGATCGGCAGCAAAGTCAGAGGTCCAGAACCACAAAAAGCGGCGCAGGAGACAAGGCCTGGTCAGCACCGCAAAACGTGCGCTAACCCTAAACAGACGAACAGTCCTCAACAGAGTGGTGACAGGTAAAGAAATATATAATCAGAGCCAAAATAAGGGCACAGACAAAAGTAAGAAGAAGGATCGTTATGACAGCCATTTGAGCTGGAAATGTGCAAGAGACGTAGACATCGCCTGGACATAAGCCCAGTGTATCAGGCACCAGAAGAGCAAAGAAGGGAACAGAGCCATACAGTTGTGCTGAAAGACGGGAAACAAGAGCCAGGGATATGACAAGAACAACTTACGGACAGAAAACCCCCAGCAGCCACGAATGGAAGGAGAGAAGATAAACAAATAAGCTATCAAACCTCAGGCCTCCGAAGTCCGAGAGAAGCCGAGCGCAACCGCCAGCGTAAGGTGAAACTCATCCATCCTGGGACCGCATTCTCACACCAAAGGTGGAGACTGAAATAAAGAATAAGAAATAATACCACAAATACAAGTCTCTTGTCAGCACAAATGATGGCACAATTTATTGGAGACCAACAAACAATGCAAATATGTGCAGCACGGAGACAGACAGCAAAATTACTGAATGTCCAAAGATGTGACGTGTCTGACAGTTTTTATAGGCCAAAACATAAAGGATGCAGCATCATGGTATACGTAACACAAATTAAGCATAGTCTAATTGACCAGTTAGCGAAGGCCTAAGCAGCGCCATACCAATTAAGGTCCGAAAAGTACTGTTGCTGACCACGTGTCCCAAGTGGGCAGCTTATGGGACTTTCCACGGTAATGCAATATGTTATGTTGGCATTTTTCATAACCTGTGTACCAGAAACATTTCGCAATATTATATGCTGAAGTGTGCACTATGCTAAAATATCTGTAGCTAAGCATTTCTATTTTGGTTCTTTGTTGTGCAAGCCTTGCGTTACAGTAGCAGCTTTGCTTAAAGACAAAATGGCAACGTACAACCATTTTGTGCAGTGACTTGTGTGTTGACTTAGCAGGGCCTAAGGAACGAATTTCAAGCATTTGGTATCACCAAAGAAAAGCAGGTTTCTACAAAGGGACACATGGTACAAGTACATACAATTCATCATCTCCTGATTGGAAGGGGTGGTTGGTTTGGCCTGTAGACATGAATAGGTGTAATGCAAGATTCAAGGGTACCACCGAAGGGTTTAGTATCCATAGGCCCGGCCCACGCTATGTACACACAGGCGACCCAGGGGTAGTGACTTCCTATAGTGTCGGGAAGTTGTGCCTAGATTGGCTAAAGACCTCGACACTTTCACAGGTGAAACAACACTTGTCCCTTCTGTCAGAGAACATGGATCTTAGGGTTTTCTTGTTAGGTCCCAAGAAAGCACGTAGGAAACGATTCTTATATACCATCTATAATGAGGTTTGGAAAGTCTCCCAAAAGGCAGCTGCAGAGAGACTTCGTGAAATAGATAGAATTAACCTAGAAAAGGACTTAGCTGTGGTAGACAATGGCATGACCACACTCTCGTCATTTATTCACTGGGCAACATTGTGTCCTCAGCTATCGATATAATGGAACAAGATTTGTCTATTCTACAACATGGGCACGTGCTATTATGTTTTTAAGCTGGACGCTTCAATCATTGCGTTCTGGCCACGTTCAATGGCGATACATCAAAGATACAAATCTGTTTTTGGCTTACAATCTGACCGAAAGACAATTAACCATGGCATGCAGAAATGCGAAGCACACCATGCTGTAGCAGAGTCACCGTCTACATAATGGTTAATCCACGGCTATATCACACTGCCAATCACGACATTCCAATTCCAATACTGCCTGAAATAATTGCGCAGTAGGCAGGTATGAAGCATTGGGCGAAGGGTATATACGAGAAACCTGGGAGTTACCATACACATATAGGTGCAGGAACAAGGAGAAGGAAGTTTTCTTGAGTGGTTGAAACTGCGAAAAGGCCTTGAGTGGGTCTTTAGTGTGTAAAGAAATATCGCTGCACGGAACATGTAATTCGTCAATAGAAAACTTGTCCTGCTACCTGAAGGGTTTGCCGGCTGCTGTAATCCATCCAGTTTTTGAGTTACTTTCCAATGGGAGTTACTTGATGTTGAATGATCAAGGCTACTGTGGTGTGAAGCCTGGCATTGCTTAACTAGTGACCGTCAACTCCAGGGTTATTTATTGTAAGCAAGTATTGTTTCCCCCAGCTCGCACAGTTAGGGAGGCACCACTGTGTCCTTCACTGAATGTATCCAAAATAGGGTTTGATTCTCTGAGCAGACTGAAAGCCATGCTGTTTCAGCATAATGTGGCCTTAACTTCAGCCTGAGAGAACATTGATCTCCAAGTGGCAAGGTCTTCGGCAGAGATACAAGCTCTGGTCCGTACGAACTTCCCGCTCCATTTCGGAGAAATGGTCCATCATATCTTTAACATGTCTGATACGCGGGGGATAGTACACTTATTTAAGAGCATTGGATCAGGTCTGTTAACCACCTTTCAAACAATTTTTGGAGTGATTACATCATTTATATACTCCATACTTGGAAGCGTTTTTGGAGGGCTTCCTTTGGTCCTGCTTTCAGTAGCGGGCATCCTGATTTTAATCCTGTTGCTTCGCAATGGATGCCAACATCACTCGAGACATGGAGAGAACACTGCTGGAGCGGCGTTGTCATGAGCGATTGGTGTTCTTCGTTGGTATACCTCGGCTACGAGAGCTGAGTGAGCATTGGTTCCTGTCTTTCAGACCGGCCTGGCTTGACTGCATTCTGCCAGTATTCCGCTGCCTCTTTTGCGGATTCAGACGCGTGTTGGACCTCTGTCTGACACTTCCATCGGTTGCGCCGCCGGACATAGACATGCTCCTGGCGCCTTTGCGGGCCCATGTGCACAGTTGTCCACAGCGTATTCCCATGTAGATGATTGCGTAACTAGAGCCTCCACTGGACGCTTCAGCTCCTGTTGGAACGGAAATCAGCTCCACCACAGATGTACAGGCATCAGTCTCAGGTGCACAAACATCTAATACTTCCCTGACGGCTGCTGTGGGAACTAGTGATGACCACCTCTGCTCCCTTGATATCATACTGAGGTACTAGAAGGACTGCCTCCTGCGGATGAAATGTTCAGTGATGTTGAGTCTTCAGCGCAGGATTCCTAAACAATCTGGCCTCTCCTGTGCTGGGAACCATTTGGCAACTTTTTAAACATGTACCAAATTGAAGGTCGAACTGACTTTGTTTTTCTTCTCTGCTTTAACTGAACATAGTGGCTTTCAAGGTGCTCAGAAAAACAATGACTATATATATTCAAACATATAAAGGATCTTTATGAATGCTTTATAGGGAAGAATGTTTTCACTATAGACCTTGCTTTTATGGACATTTTTAAGAATTTTTAGGAGCTTTTTCGTATATTCTTATGTACACGATTATTATACCTTTTTTTGCATTTTCTATCATTAACTAGCTGACCTTGTTGACCTTTTGATGAGGAGTGGGTGTCATGTTCTTTAGGATAGTCCCATCATGTACATACCAATTACATACATTGTGTCCCATCCACATGACATAATGGTCCTAAACACAGGTGACCTTTTACCTAGTAGCTTACTTCTGTCTCTTCGACAACCAGGCTCTCGATATCCTATCTTAATCCCTGTACCTGACGAACATAAACATGTCCCTAGGCACGGTAGATTTATTCTGTATAAGGGTCACCACTTTTTTCATTAATGGCCAACAGCCAGCTGTGCATGAGTGTTTTTGTTTAGAAAAGGATTAGCAAAGGATTAGTGAATGTTTTAAAAACATATCGATTCTGGAAAAACCCTGGAGTGACCACTTTAGTATAAAAGACCCTCACTCCCCCTTACAGACAGAGGAGAATTCCTTCCAGGCTGGACCGAGGCTCTGCAGGCTGATCCTTCGACAGGCAGAGATCTGACATCTGTTGCGGGGTGCCATCCTCGACGCAGAGACAGGGCCCTTCATTCAGAACCATCAGGTGAGGGGTTAGCACTTCCCCGGGGGATTCTTGGCTCCATTAGGATCTATCCTGACATTTACATACACAGGCTTCACCCACATACCTAGGCTAGGTACATTTATTTAGGCTACGCATCGTAGGATTACGTCAATGCTATTGTTTTATATAATATGGTTTTATTCATCTTATTAGCACTATGGTAGAAATGTATCTACTTTTTACGATATTGGTACTAGCGATTACATTTGTCTGCTCCTGTCTTTTGATTGTCGCTGCTAACATTTCATACTAGACTGACGCTTGACCAATAAATAATTATTGAAACCGTTCCATTCGTCATTCTATGTGTATTCTGAGAAAAGTAAGCACGAGTGACTGAACGAAAGATACCGTATTGTTTCCACGATACCTGAGGAATCAGGGTTGTCATGTTCAGTGGTTGCCAGAAACTACACACACACTGTAGAATACAGAGGGGTGGTAGTGGCACCATAGAGCTAGCTGGTCTAACAGCTGACTCATCCTGTGGGGGTGTCCAGAGTCTGTCTGCACACCAAGCCCTCAGTTTAGGTCACCAAAAACGCGCAGGTCCTGGGGGGTCCTAGGAACTACACGACAATCATATACCTCTAGGACACTGTTACACCGAATGGGCCGCAGCGATACCGTTCATTGCACAAGGGGCTTTGGAGAGGTGGGCACCTTCTTTGACATATTGTGAGCCTGCCCCCGAATCCAGCAGTACTGGAATGGGGTAGCACCGGTCATGTCTGTGGTGGTGGGTCAAGAGGTCATGTTAGAGGCTCGATGGCATATACTGTGCGTGACAGGGGCCGACCTATGGCCGAAATACATAAGAATATGCCTAATGATAGCAGACATAGTGGCAAAAAGAAATATCACAAGGGAGTGGGGTGCGACTCAACCTCCGAGGGTTACGGAGTGGAAGGCAGATCTCGATTGGTGCTGTGCGGCTGAAAAAGCAGTGTACCAAAGCCAAGGGTGCCCAAAGAAGTGGGGCAAGGTTTGGGGTCGGTGGGTGGATCATAGAGGGACCTGAAATATTATAACTGTGGATGATGCTTTGGGAGGGAAGGTCATATGAAACTTCATAATTGCAATGGAATGTCACTGGGGTTGAACTCATAGCTACTATATTGTAATGGACTGACTGTATAGAACATGAGTGATGAACCTGATATCCTCACTGGAACTATCCAGATGGATCTGCATATCTGAAGTGTGTTGCTGAGCATTTGTTAAAAAAAAAGAATTAAAAGAAAACACTGCACACCTTTCGGATCCCCCGTAGACCTCACCCTTACAAAAAAGATCACCAGGAAGTGGCCGGAACCCCGGGAAACCCACGAGGTGGCTCACTACCCTCCACATGATTCCACAAAACTCATCATAAGGGTATTTACAACAATGATGTGAAACGTAAACGGCCTGCTCGACCGCATTAAGTGTGGAGCTGTTCTGCAATTCCTCCACAGACATGGCCCTCAGGTCGTGCTGCTGTAAGAAACACACCTCATGGGGACCAACTGCACACTTTTGCCTCAATATGGGTACACTAGAGTTTACCACACAGGCTTTGACCGTGGCTCCAAGGGAGTAACAATTCTTTTTCACAGTTCACTACCAGTGGCTGTATCCTGTGTGACCCAAGACGCTCTGGGGAGATTTGTACTGGTGGAGGGATCGGGGAGGGCTCACTATACAACCTTTTAAGCATATATGATCCTCCACAGCTCATTAATTCCACATTGCGATCCCTTCACGACTTGATACTATCTCTCCCTGCCAGCAGGCTCATCATGGGGCTGACTTTAATGGCATTCTGGGCCCTCTGGACTCCCTTCGGATGCCCGAAGTGGGACCCAGGGAAGGCAGGAAATTGGCCAGCTGGACCTCAACCCTAGGGCTTTGTGATGCCTGGAACCCCAAGGCACCGGAATACACGCATTTGTCAGCGGCCCAGGGTTCTCTCTCTCACATAGACCTCTTACTTTTGCCAGCAGATGACCTCCTATACATGCGAGGGTCTTACATTCTCACTAGGGGTATATCAGACCATGTGTCTGTCGTCCTTCAGGCGGAAGCCTCGAGGAGGAAGGGTGAAACGCAAATATGGCACCTCAATGCTTGGTTCCTCACTGACAAACAGGTCACCCAGGCCCTAGAGTCGGACCTAGAGTGTTTCCTTAATACCAACCAAGGGAGTGTGGACTCACCGGTGATACTCTGGGAGGTGTGCAAGAGAACACACATTCTCGTATTAGGGGCAGGCGGCCAGAGAGACACAGTCCCGTATAGCGCAGTTGGAGACCTTGATTCTAAGACTGGAAATCCACAATGGGGGCAATCTGCGGGAACTATTGAGCCATCGCCTGGCTGTGGAGAGGGTTGACCTGCATCAACTGTGTTTGGAAGAAGCCTGCAGATGCTGGGTAGCCTCTGCTACGAGAGTGTATGAGTGGGTGGAAAAGTCAGGCAAGCTCATTCACTGGCTGGCGACTAGGCAGTTAGCTTCGAGGGTAGTGCTCTATATAACTAACCCAGACGGCACACATGCCGTGACCCGCCATTCTGTAGCCACTGCCTTTGTGGGCTACTATGAATCCTTATACTCGGAGAGGCCACAACCCACGTGAGACACACAACCCATTAATCGCGGACCTCCCATTGCCCAAGCTGACCTCCACTGAAAGAGAGGCTCTTGAAAAGGCCCAGATAGAGAAGGAGCTCAATGACATCCATGTGAATCTTAACATGGGCGAAATCCCCAGCCCAGATTGGTTCCCCACAGAATACTACTGCAGGCTGCGAAAATGCACGTGAGCCCCCCCCCCATTCTAGGAATGCTTCTGGACGCGATAGACTGCGGCCATTTCCCACTGGAAATAGACTTGGCCACTATCGCGGTTCTATCGAAACTCAGCAAGCCCCCGGGTCAGTGTGCCTCTTGCCAACCCATTTCTTTTATCAATAGCGAGGTTAAACTGTAAACTAAAATGCCAGTGAGGTGCCTGATACAGGTGCTCAGCAGACTAGTCCACCCTGATCAATGTGGTTGTATCCCACAGCGCAGCACCAGACACTGCATCCATATGGTCCACCTCACCCTGGTCAGATTCAGGAACTTACATTGTGCCACAGCACTGATGCTCCTTGATTTTGAAAAGGCTTTGAATTCCTTGGACTGGGCCTCTTTCCATGAGATGCTGGTCAAAATGGGTCTTAGCCGCACGTTCCTGTCCTATGTCCAAACTCTATATGCCAGGCCACAAGCACAGGTGCAAGTGAACAGATTGGCCTCCCACAGACTCCCAATCCGCCAAGGCACCAGACAGGGGTGCCCTGTCTCCCCTGCTTTTTGCTGTGGCCATAGAGCACTTAGCAACATGGATACACTGTGATGCCTAAGGGGGAGCATGACTGGGGGATGGCACTCGAAGATAGAATGGCTGTCTATGCCGATGATGTCCTCTTATTCATGGTACGACTGACTGAGACCGGACCCGCCTCATATCCATACTCAATGCTTTGGGGGGGGGGTCATCTGAGGGTGAATTGGCCTAAATCACTCCTGATACCCCTTAGGGGAGACAGGGACGATGAGACCTGGCACCATGCCAAGCCGATCCGGTGCCTGATTTCCACTATTTGAGGATCCATATGACCTGAGAGCTGGACCTTACATGGTGTGTCAACCTTCGCCCCCTCACCCGCACAATCTATGCGGCTATAGATAGATGGAATAAACTACCAGTCATCGAGATGGGACAGGTGGCTCTGTACAAAATTAGGTCTTTTGGTTGTGGCAGGTTGCTCTGCGGTGGATGGGATGGAACTGGCAAGGGACGCTAGAGACCCCTCTATGGGTGGGCAGGTGGCTGGAACAGGCGGGACGCCTTGAGGGATTTCATGGATGGGACAATTTTGGCATATCCCGCCTGGGTGACATCTGGGAGGGTGACCGTATGAAATCCTTTCAGGACCTCCAAACTGTGTTTTCCCTCCCTAAATCACAATTTTTCTGCTACCCCCAACTCCAGCATGCGCTCACCAGACACCAGAAGGCGTTGTTCATACCTCCAGATTAAAATTCCTTGGAAACCCAGCTACTCATGGGCCCACTGGCCAAGAGAGGCATCTCCCAAATCTATAGAACCCTGGTTAATCACTCCCCTAGTACACTGGTGCCCCTGAAGGAGTGGTGGGAGGGGGGTGGCTGGGTCTACTGGAGAAGGTGAAATGGAGGGAGGCTTGCATGGCACCTCGAACCCTAGCAATTTCAGCCCAGCTGCGCCTTGTCCAATTGAAATACCTACACTGTACCTACTACACACCCCAGTGTTTATGGAAAGCCCACAAATTTCCAGACCCAGCTTGCACTAGATGCCACGGAGATATAGGTGACTTCTATCACATGGTATCGAGGTGCCCTATGTTAGAATTAAATTAAAAGTCTGATCTGTGCTACCATATGTAATGATTGTTAAGTTAGCCTTTGCGGCGCCATTTTATACTTAGCCACTAATTCTAGGCCATGTTTGCAACTAATTGTTCCCTGGCTCTGCAAGTAGCAGCTGTGTAGAATTCCCTGTGTCTCTGTAAGTTGGGCCTCGCTGTATAAACGAATACACTGTTTGTACTTCTGCATACCTTTCTCATGAGATGGAGCCTGCCCCCACTGGCTCAGCTGCAGGCACGGACAGAATGACCTTGCCAGAGAGATAGTGTGTGCCCGGTCTCAGACTCTTAGCTCATCTTTGTGTGCCCCCTCTGTTTCTGCTGCCTTCTGTGGAAAGTTACTGGGTGGGTGTGTCTTGTACTCAGGCTGAAATGTATAATTGACAAAACAATGAGAGAGCAAGGGAAAAATGGGGTGCGTCCGTATCCCCGGTATAGTGATATCTTAAACAGAAAGGACGAACCCTCAGTGTGGATGTGGTACAATCACTAATTACGTTGGTACATGGACCCACTAGGTTTGTTTAAAAGACCCCTCACACACCAACCTAGTTGGTGTCATGCTTCATCATTGGGGTCCCAACCGGGTGGCCGAATGCCGCCCGGTTGTGCTACAACGCCTGGTTACAGCGGAGTTGGTTGGTGTATATGTGAGATGTGATGTAAATTAAAAATACCTCTGAGAATCCTTGCCTGTAAACTTTATTAGTGGCGGCTCAGGATATGGTTAAAAATAAGTGTGGTGCAACTAGAATCGGAAATTGTTATCCCTAGTTGACTAAGTGTGTGGTCAACATGTTTCAGCCCACAATGGGAATTACGTGGGGCTTTCTTCAGGACCGTGTGGTGAAAAAGTGAGTGGCAAAGTGAGTAGTGCCACGTGAAAAGAGTAAAATTTACCTACACACGCGCTAAGGTGTGTGGACTAAGTGTCTCCGTACTTACGGACACTGAAAAAACCTGTGGGAGAAAAGAGACAGCACAAAACATATATATGCATTATTATTAAGCAACATAAAATGCAATCTTACATCGGCACTATGGGCTGGTACAAAGACCGACCCAGTGATTGTACGCATGGTTTAAACGTCATGGAACATGCTGCATGCGAAGAGTGACAAGCAGCCTATATTGATCGGTATAGTGATATCTTAAACAGAAAGGACGAACCCTCAGTGTGGATGTGGTACAATCACTAATTACGTTGGTACATGGACCCACTAGGTTTGTTTAAAAGACCCCTCACACACCAACCTAGTTGGTGTCATGCTTCATCATTGGGGTCCCAACCGGGTGGCCGAATGCCGCCCGGTTGTGCTACAACGCCTGGTTACAGCGGAGCTGGTTGGTGTATATGTGAGATGTGATGTAAATTAAAAATACCTCTGAGAATCCTTGCCTGTAAACTTTATTAGTGGCGGCTCAGGATATGGTTAAAAATAAGTGTGGTGCAACTAGAATCGGAAATTGTTATCCCTAGTTGACTAAGTGTGTGGTCAACATGTTTCAGCCCACAATGGGAATTACGTGGGGCTTTCTTCAGGACCGTGTGGTGAAAAAGTGAGTGGCAAAGTGAGTAGTGCCACGTGAAAAGAGTAAAAAGGTACCTACACACGCGCTAAGTGTCTCCGTACTTACGGACACTGAAAAAACCTGTGGGAGAAAAGAGACAGCACAAAACATATATATGCATTATTATTAAGCAACATAAAATGCAATCTTACATCGGTACTATGGGCTGGTACAAAGACCGACCCAGTGATTGTACGCATGGTTTAAACGTCGTGGAACATGCTGCATGCGAAGAGTGACAAGCAGCCTATATTGATCGCACCAGTCTTATAGATGCTATGAAGCTGTAGGGCTTCCAGTGAGATCGAATAGCTTCATTTACTCTGGGTGGTGAACTAAACACAAATTGTCGTAAGTCGGCACCCTAAAACTGTGGATGATCCAGGGCCACCGTAAGTGGTGGTCATGTGGGGCACTGTGCAGAAAATATCTACAGTGGCGGTAGTGCCTATCAAGCGTGGGCACATGTAATCATGCGGCGCGTGCAGCGGTAGCATTTGACACTAGTAATCACGCGGCGCGCTGAGGCTATATTAAAAACAATTAAAAAAGAGAGCTTCTGCTAGCAACGCTATATATTGAGGCATAATTACACTATGTGTGAAATTGGGCAGCCGATCGGGACTCGGGAGGGGTCACATCCGATGACCGAATCTGTAGAAAAGAGAAATGTGGAATGAGCACGAAAGCACAGGTGTGCTTGAATCCTGCTGTGGGAAAAGGAGAAGTTACGCAACCTTACTTGGTATCGGGATGGAACCTGTCTAAGAACCTAGTGCGGTATCCCGTCATCCCGGCTGGTGTGTAGCCCGGGAGGGAGAATGCTATTTAAGCCCGTCGTCTCCCTGGAGTACGTGCCGGTATGCTCGTGGAGGGAACGCGTTGCCGTGCGCAGTCACTCGGCTGCATCTGGGAGCCCTGAATGAGGAGGGTGCGCATGCGCAAAGGTTCTGAATGTAAATGGAAAAGAGGGCGGCCATATTGGAATGGTCCGGTAATGGAAACGAGCTGCTTGAACTAGAAGCAGAATGGCCAAGATACTGTAAAATAAGGGTCTCTAAGGGAGAAGAGCCCAAAGTGAGGAAACGTACACTAGAAGTAATGCAAAGAAAAGGCGAAAAAGTGCACGGCAAGGTGTGCCAGGGGCCCAAAGTGAGGGCCTAAAAATGAAATTTAAAGTCATAGGTAGATGGAAACTGTTATATGGCGATGCCATCTCTGCAAGGGCTTCGCTATAGGAGGGATGCTCAATGGAAAGTGAGCAAAGATGTAGTGAAACGGGGTTTATGTTCTCCTGAGACTGTTCCAAGAAATGTTGTCGTTGAGGCCAATTTTGTCACTGGACAGGCGATAAATCCATCTTTGCTCCTTCTCCAGGAGGCGACTCTCGATATTAGGTAGACTAGGGTCCAGTGCTTCTATAATGACCCAGCGCATGTCATTGGTCGTATGGCCCACTTCAATGAAGTGGTTTGTCATGCGGGTTGTGTTTCTCTTACAGCGTATGGTGCTGCGATGTTCGCAGATCCTTTTCTTGATCTTGCGATTAGTCATGCCAATATAGATGATATTACAGGGGCAAGTAATGCGGTAGATCACGTGTTCTGTGTTACAGTTCGTATGTTGTCTCAGTTGCCACGTTTTCCCTGGTTCCAAACTGAGGCTTTTGGTGGTTTCAGTGATGTGACATACACTGCAGTTACCGCAGGGAAAATGGCCCACCACGCCCGGGAGCCCCCAGGCATTGAGGACAGTATGAACTGGCCTTTGTTGTGGCTGTGGTCGGGTGGAAACTATAGCGTCTTTGATTGACCGGGCTCTCTTGTTGGAAAAGAGTGGAAGTTCCCAATCAAAATTGCCTGTCTTCAATATTTTCCAATTTTTTCGAACGATTTGTGTAACTTTTTGGGAGACAGCATTGTATGTGGTCACACATGTGAGTGGCGACTGTGTCGATTCTCGTGCTGGTGTTTCAATTAGTCCCTCACGGTTCTGATTCCTGGCCCTTTTGTTGGCTTTGTCTTTAATCCATTTAGGGTAGCCCCGCTGTCGTAGTTTGTCATTTAAATCTCTGGCTTGGGCTTTATAGTATCTTATTTCACTGCAGTTTCTACGGAGCCGGAGATACTGGCCGTAGGGGAGATTCTCCCGCAGTGATCTGGGGTGAAAGCTTGTGAAGTGAAGGAGGGAATTGCGGGCAGTGGTTTTGAAATGGGTTTTGCTCTTTAGTCGTCCTCCTACTGCTTCAATGTCTAAGTCAAGGAATGTAGTCTTGTATCTATCAAAACTGTAGGTGAAACGAAGATTGGGATCACATGAGTTAAGCCATTCACAGAACGTTGTGAGTGAGACACTATCACCTTCCCAGATCAGTAAGATATCGTCGATATAACGTTTGTAAAATTTGATCTGGGAAAAGCGTGACTGGTTGTTGTTAAGTAGATGTTTGGTCTCGAAACACTCCCCATGGAAGTGCCGTACTTCTGTAGGAAGAGCCGGCCTTCAAACTCGAAGAAATTCTCTTTGAGTGCAAGTTTGGCACACTCAAGAACAAACTTTTTGGAAGTTCGATATTGCCAATTGGTGTTGTTGATTGCAGATTGCAATACCAGCAGGGTATCATCTTGCGGGAGACTGGTATACAAACTCTCCACGTCAAGACTAACCAAAGGGAGGTGTCTGGGTCGTAAGATAGAGAACTAATGAGACCAAGTAGGTCTTTAGTGTCTTTAAGGTACGTGCTGGTGCATTGTACCAATGGTTGCAAAAAATGGTCACAATAGCGTGATAATGGTTCCAGCAGGGATCCTATGCCTGACTCGATAAATTCAAGCTGCACTGCGAATTAGCCGAGTTCTTTCGTAAGCTTAAGCTAAAAGCTTTCTTTGAAAATTCTCTTCCATCCGGGACAGTACCACAGGGAGACACCTCCCTCAGAGCCAAGTCGAGCTTCATCCCTCCACCTAGCACTATACCACCAGAGATACTTGTCTTTGAGCAAACTGTTTTCAAAGAGATCGAAGCACTGAAGGACACAAATGTCTTCCAGAACACAAGTAAAACTGAACGCCAAGCCCTTCAATCATTGAAGACAAACACTGATATTGTAATAAAACCAGCTGATAAGGGTGGTGGGACCGTCATTCTGAATAAAGATGATTACCAACGGGAATGTCACCGACTATTGAACGACACCAAGAACTATGAAAGACTCACACATGATCCCAGTGAAGACCTGAAAATGCGCATCCTTAACCTTGTGGAAGATGCCGAAACCAGAGGCCACATCACAAAGAGCGAGGCTAAATTTCTAACCACCACGTCGAGCAAAATACCATATTTTTACATTGTGCCAAAAACGCACAAAAACATAATACCTCCACCTGGTCGCCCTATTGTATCAGGCATAGGATCCCTGCTGGAACCATTATCACGCTATTGTGACCATTTTTTGCAACCATTGGTACAATGCACCAGCACGTACCTTAAAGACACTAAAGACCTACTTGGTCTCATTAGTTCTCTATCTTACGACCCAGACACCTCCCTTTTGGTTAGTCTTGACGTGGAGAGTTTGTATACCAGTCTCCCGCAAGATGATACCCTGCTGGTATTGCAATCTGCAATCAACAACACCAATTGGCAATATCGAACTTCCAAAAAGTTTGTTCTTGAGTGTGCCAAACTTGCACTCAAAGAGAATTTCTTCGAGTTTGAAGGCCGGCTCTTCCTACAGAAGTACGGCACTTCCATGGGGAGCGTTTTTGCCCCCTAGCGTGGCTGGCCTCTATGTCTATGACTTCGAGACCAAACATCTACTTAACAACAACCAGTCACGCTTTTCCCAGATCAAATTTTACAAACGTTATATCGACGATATCTTACTGATCTGGGAAGGTGATAGTGTCTCACTCACAACGTTCTGTGAATGGCTTAACTCATGTGATCCCAATCTTCGTTTCACCTACAGTTTTGATAGATACAAGACTACATTCCTTGACTTAGACATTGAAGCAGTAGGAGGACGACTAAAGAGCAAAACCCATTTCAAAACCACTGCCCGCAATTCCCTCCTTCACTTCACAAGCTTTCACCCCAGATCACTGCGGGAGAATCTCCCCTACGGCCAGTATCTCCGGCTCCGTAGAAACTGCAGTGAAATAAGATACTATAAAGCCCAAGCCAGAGATTTAAATGACAAACTACGACAGCGGGGCTACCCTAAATGGATTAAAGACAAAGCCAACAAAAGGGCCAGGAATCAGAACCGTGAGGGACTAATTGAAACACCAGCACGAGAATCGACACAGTCGCCACTCACATGTGTGACCACATACAATGCTGTCTCCCAAAAGTTACACAAATCGTTCGAAAAAATTGGAAAATATTGAAGACAGGCAATTTTGATTGGGAACTTCCACTCTTTTCCAACAAGAGAGCCCGGTCAATCAAAGACGCTATAGTTTCCACCCGACCACAGCCACAACAAAGGCCAGTTCATACTGTCCTCAATGCCTGGGGGCTCCCGGGCGTGGTGGGCCATTTTCCCTGCGGTAACTGCAGTGTATGTCACATCACTGAAACCACCAAAAGCCTCAGTTTAGAACCAGGGAAAACGTGGCAACTGAGACAACATACGAACTGTAACACAGAACACGTGATCTACCGCATTACTTGCCCCTGTAATCTCATCTATATTGGCATGACTAATCGCAAGATCAAGAAAAGGATCTGCGAACATCGCAGCACCATACGCTGTAAGAGAAACACAACCCGCATGACAAACCACTTCATTGAAGTGGGCCATACGGCCAATGACATGCGCTGGGTCATTATAGAAGCACTGGACCCTAGTCTACCTAATATCGAGAGTCGCCTCCTGGAGAAGGAGCAAAGATGGATTTATCGCCTGTCCAGTGACAAAAGTGGCCTCAACGACAACATTCCTTGGAACAGTCTCAGGAGAACATAAACCCCGTTTCACTACATCTTTGCTCACTTTCCATTGAGCATCCCTCCTATAGCGAAGCCCTTGCAGAGATGGCATCGCCATATAACAGTTTCCATCTACCTATGACTTTAAATTTCATTTTTAGGCCCTCACTTTGGGCCCCTGGCACACCTTGCCGTGCACTTTTTCGCCTTTTCTTTGCATTACTTCTAGTGTACGTTTCCTCACTTTGGGCTCTTCTCCCTTAGAGACCCTTATTTTACAGTATCTTGGCCATTCTGCTTCTAGTTCAAGCAGCTCGTTTCCATTACCGGACCATTCCAATATGGCCGCCCTCTTTTCCATTTACATTCAGAACCTTTGCGCATGCGCACCCTCCTCATTCAGGGCTCCCAGATGCAGCCGAGTGACTGCGCACGGCAACGCGTTCCCTCCACGAGCATACCGGCACGTACTCCAGGGAGACCACGGGCTTAAATAGCATTCTCCCTCCCGGGCTACACACCAGCCGGGATGACGGGATACCGCACTAGGTTCTTAGACAGGTTCCATCCCGATACCAAGTAAAGTTGCGTAACTTCTCCTTTTCCCACAGCAGGATTCAAGCACACCTGTGCTTTCGTGCTCATTCCACATTTCTCTTTTCTCCAGATTCGGTCATCGGATGTGACCCCTCCCGAGTCCCGATCGGCTGCCCAATCTCACACATAGTGTAATTATGCCTCAATATATAGCGTTGCTAGCAGAAGCTCTCTTTTTTAATTGTTTTTAATATAGCCTCAGCGCGCCGCGTGATTACTAGTGTCAAATGCTACCGCTGCACGCGCCGCATGATTACATGTGCCCACGCTTGATAGGCACTACCGCCACTGTAGATATTTTCTGCACAGTGCCCCACATGACCACCACTTACGGTGGCCCTGGATCATCCACAGTTTTAGGGTGCCGACTTACGACAATTTCTGTTTAGTTCACCACCCAGAGTAAATGTAGCTATTCGATCTCACTGGAAGCCCTACAGCTTCATAGCATCTATAAGACTGGTGCGATCAATATAGGCTGCTTGTCACTCTTCGCATGCAGCATGTTCCACGACGTTTAAACCATGCGTACAATCACTGGGTCGGTCTTTGTACCAGCCCATAGTACCGATGTAAGATTGCATTTTATGTTGCTTAATAATAATGCATATATATGTTTTGTGCTGTCTCTTTCCTCCCACAGGTTTTTTCAGTGTCCGTAAGTACGGAGACACTTAGTCCACACACCTTAGCGCGTGTGTAGGTACCTTTTTACTCTTTTCACGTGGCACTACTCACTTTGCCACTCACTTTTTCACCACACGGTCCTGAAGAAAGCCCCACGTAATTCCCATTGTGGGCTGAAACATGTTGACCACACACTTAGTCAACTAGGGATAACAATTTCCGATTCTAGTTGCACCACACTTATTTTTAACCATATCCTGAGCCGCCACTAATAAAGTTTACAGGCAAGGATTCTCAGAGGTATTTTTAATTTACATCACATCTCACATATACACCAACCAGCTCCGCTGTAACCAGGCGTTGTAGCACAACCGGGCGGCATTCGGCCACCCGGTTGGGACCCCAATGATGAAGCATGACACCAACTAGGTTGGTGTGTGAGGGGTCTTTTAAACAAACCTAGTGGGTCCATGTACCAACGTAATTAGTGATTGTACCACATCCACACTGAGGGTTCGTCCTTTCTGTTTAAGATATGAAATGTATAATTGTCACCTTTATGCTTGTGAAAGGCAGTCCCTCGGCAGACATCTTAGGGTGCAGGTCAGATTGGACTCCTCTGCAGAGTATTGCTAATAAACAACTGTTTGTATTCTCTACTGTCTGACCGACTCTTCATTTTGTGGAAGGCTATTAGGAGGTTGTAGATAACCCGGGTGGCCCTTTTCGGGTCACTTCCTTCAGTTGGCGCCCGAACAGGGACTCCGCAAGGTGACCCAACTCGCCCGTAATCGGGTCGCAGGGTCGGGGTTGCGTCCGGTCGGTCGAGCGGATCGGGGATCCCCACACGATAAGAGCCCGGTTCTCTTGACTGCCCCGTCCATCTGATCGGGCGACTCCTCGTCTAGTGGTCACCGGCTGGGGTCCTGAAAAGGCGAAACCTTGGATTTGAGCGTTTGGTCCGAAGAGTCGGCAGTGGAGAATAATCTTGCTTGACCTGAGTGCACCAGGTGAGTGATTTGAATTCTTGGAAAAATGTGGCGCCATGGTTGAACGGCACGAGCCTACGGGCTGTGTCTGGTACAGTCTCCGGACTGTCTTGTCTTGATCTTGGGGGGTTTGCGGACCCTTAAAAGACACAGAGTGTTTGTGAACAGTCTACCAGGCCAACTGGAAATTCGGCCCACTCTTGAAAAGGTCTGGGACTGTTTGCGAGCAATCTGCCAGGCCAACTGGAAATTCGGCCTATTCTTGAAAAGGTCTGGGGCTAGAGCCTGTCTTCTTGTCTTGGTACAGTCTTTGGACTGTCTTGTCTTGGTACAGTCTCTGGACTGTCTTGTCTTGGTGCATTCTGAGGACTGAATTGTTTTGGTTCAGGCTAGAGCCTGACTTGTTTTGGTTCAGTCTGAGGACTGACTTGCCATGGCGCAGTCTGAGGACTGCTCTTGAGAGCTTTTTTTGTCTGTGAGTGTGTTTTGTGAATATGGTGCACCATCAGTTTGTTTTTGGTATGGTCTGAGGACTGTCTTTTGGAAAAAAAGTACTTATAATTCCTTTGCCAGGCAAAATAATGCATTTGGGCCATTTCTTGAAAATACCTGGAATGAGCTTAATTTGTCCTCAGCCGGCGCCTCCTTTTGAATAATTGAAAAAAAAGAAAAACCATGGTGATAATGTATATATATATATATGTTTGTTTTCTTTTTTTTTTTACATAGGATGAGTGGTGTGAGAAAGGACGAAGGAATGTGTAATGGGAGAGAATGTGAAGTGAGAGTTAGAAAGCATAATGTAATAAAAAATAAAAAAAAGAGAAAAGAAGGGGTGCGCTGATGGTGCCCAGATCTCACATTTAGCTTTGGACATTGCAAAATGACAAAAGCTGTTTTGAGCTACAGACATGATGTTGTATTTTTAAAATTTGGTACATGGAAGTAAAAATGAATGAATTAGCCTTGCGCAGATGCTGATGTGTTTAGTTTGGAATTGACCTCGCAATATAACGTGTATTTAATTTGGAAAAGGTGTTTTAAGCATTTCAGGCAACACGTATTTATGCTGAATAAAAGGGATTTTCAAAGTTGAAATACACAGCTTGTGTTCAGCTGGGTTTGGCAGACTTACTGCAGCCTTTTTTGGCCTTGAGATAGGAGTGGAATTTCTCTCGCTGGTACTGTTCGTTTGTTTGGGGTTTTTTTTCTTCATGAAAAGGACGCATGCAGACATACACGGCCTTATCTGTAGAAGGAAAAAAGGAGACAGTCTATGTTAGATTTCTTTTGAGCATGGCTGAAGGAGGTTAAAAGAGGCGAAAAAGGATGGAAAGGAGAGTGGGGCTTGCTTGGATGTTTCAGCCTGATGATGCTCAATTAATTAATTAATTCACGATCGATTTGAATGTGTTGCATTTAGATTTGACCTCATTATAGAATGTACATTTAATTTGAAAAATGTGTTTTCGGCCCAGCAGGACACAGCCATAGCATTGTTTTCAGAAATGACAGTTTGCAAATATACCTCTGATTTTATTGCTTTCAATATTCTGCTGTTCTTCTATTTTTGCTGTTTCTACCCCTGCTATAACATTCAGGCTGTGTTGGCTATGGCACATGTGTCTTCCCCTATTATAACGGTTGGTACACTGGCACGCATATTACCCCAGTGTCCTTTTCTGCTAACGCTCATGCTTGCGCCACAACAAACTGCGATGATAATGTCTGTTACTTCTGTTGCTACTCCCAGAGACTGGATGAAATTGGAGGAACGTGTGGGTTTGTACATGTGATCTGAGGTGGGAAAGGAAGGAAAGAGGGTAATAGTGAATTCGTAAGGAAGGTGTGTGGAATGTGATAAAATAATTAGCCTTTTTGGACAACACATGGTTTCTAGGAGCAGGGTTTCCAAACTGCTGTGCTACAGATTTTTTGTGATCCCTTGGGTAATGTAAGTTAATGGCTTGCCGCCAGGGAAAGATGAGAGAGTGAAGGTGTTTCCAGATTTTAGTAAGTTGGATTTGTGTTTTCAAATAAAAAAAAAGGGGGGTTTGATTGTTTGTTTGCAGATTCGGTTTTCCATTTTAGTTAATGTCTAATGGTGATGAGCATGTGATGGGTTTGGCATCCTACTATTACTGCTCTCAGGCAGGTGAATGTCTGATGACGGGCCTTAATGTAAGTAGTGAATAGTGTTTGCCCCCCCCCCGAGTTTTGCGGATGTGCCATCCACTTTGAGGGCAACAGGCGATGTAGAGCTGGGATTCCTACAGATTTTACGAGCCTTGTTGTGTATGATACAGGATTTGGTTGAGAAAGGTGTTGGTGAGGAGACGACTGGTACACGGTAATAGTCCCATTATTTTGATTGTGTTTACAATTTTGTTTGCTGATTGGTGTAAAATTCATGAAAAGGTGGTTTTCCAACATCCTGCTGTTCTAGCCATTGCTATGCTTCTGCTAATGGTTCTTTCTGCTGCTCAATATCTTTTCTATCACTGATGTAAAATACATTTTTTGGCAGTATTATTTATTTCAATGATAGGTCTTTGTTCGGATTCACATAGACTGGTAGGAGTCATAGGTTCTGCGGCGCTTCTTAGGACTATGAAAAAGGACAGAGCATCCATAAACAGGTTTAAAAAGGAGGTAGTTACTTGTTCATCATTTCAGACACACAGCAGAGTTGTAGGGACAGTGCAGTTAAATAGTGTGCGACATGGCATCCTAGGCGTGGCTTTCCTTGACTTTTTGCCTCTACCCCCTATGTTTTTGATGCTGTACTGGATTTCGTTTTTGCTGCCTTAGATGCTTTGGGCACTTTGCCATTGCTGATCAGTGTCACAGTGCAAGTGCTTTCTGTGTAAATAGATATTGTGCTTGGTTCTCCCTGATTGGTATATTTGTTTTACTAAGTAGATCCCTGGTGAAGTGCACTGATTGTGCCAGGGATGGTAAATAAATTGCTACCAGTAGGCTTGCAGCGCTGATTGTGCCACCCACATGAGTAGCCTGGAAAAGATGCCCTAGGCCTGCCACTGCAGTGCCTGCGCGCAGCTTGTACATAGGACACACCTATGGTAGGCCCACGGTACCACCCTAGGCAAGGTGCAGTGTATGTGAAAGGTAGGATATGTACTGGTGTGTGTAACATGCCCTGATAGTGACATACTGCCCATTTCGTTTTTCACTATTGAAAGGCTATCTTGCCCATAGGACAGAATGGGGAATGCGTTGTAAAATTTTCAAGCATATCCTCCCATAGGGATAAGGTAGAAAATAGGAGTCTGGTATCCCTGGACTCAGAATTTGATAACACACATTTTAGTAAGGATGGGTTTTAAAGTCTGTGTTTGTAACAGGCACTTTTAGAAAGTGACTATTTTCTTGCCCAACTTTCTGTGTGTTTCTGTCTGATTGTGGATTGACTGTTTGGTTTCAGTGTGACAGAGACTGAGGATGTGCATTTGGTGTGGTGTCTTCTTGTGGTGTTTTTCACTGTGCTACTGTGAGTGTTGATACAAATACTTTACACATTGCCTTTGGGATAAGCCTGTCTGCTCGTGCCAAGCTCCCAAGGGGGTGAGCAAGGGTTATCTAAAGTGTGTATTCCCCTTACGCTGACTGGAGGGAAGGGTCCCAATTTGAACAAAGGTACCTACCTCTGCCAACTAGAGACACTCATTTATAACAAATTGTTCTTATCTTTAGTTTTGACTTACCCGGGAGTTTGTTTTTAAAAGGGGTAAGTATTTTTGACAGGAGGTTTCCTTCTCAGGTCACCTACTGTCGAAGGGGGGTAGGAGATTAGCTCCTTGGTGAATTAACACATTAAATGAGGTGCATGGGGTGCATGAGCCTTAACTCTGAATGCCTAACACTTGAAACTGCGTTTTTGTTCTTTGGCTCCTGTGCTTGGTACATATATTGTTGTATGCTGTTTTGTGTTGTAAGTACACAAGACGGCTTGTTGTGCGCTTTCTGTCTTTTGAGCCCGCCCGAGCTGTCTAGGAACGGTCATGACGGTGGCCATTTCCATAAGACAATCGGTTGGACTCGCTTTAGCCACTCATTTCACAGGATGCTGTGAACAGGCCCTTGAATAAACAGAGACACAGCACCTCACCAGTGCACGTCTAATTGGCGGTAAAATAACACTGTTCGCAAAAATTGTCATGATTAGAAAAATGTGTCACCTTGAAGTCAGCCATGTTACTGCCCCTCCCTTCTGTAAAATTGATGCAATTAGAATTGAAATGGAGATGAAAGGACGGGTAGACTAGACTGATGTTCCCTTATCTGATCCGGAAGGGGAACTATATGTCGGTGGCTTTCGTTTGAATGCCCAGGTGGCACCATCATTATTGCTCATGTTACCGCAACACTACGTAGAGTTGTAGAGACATCACCAAGTCCTTTATTAGTTAGCCTGAGTAACTGGGTTGTAACAGATGATGTGGGAAGGAACAATGCGTTTGCAGAAAATGATTAAAATGAAATGAAAGAATGTTTGTAGCAGGCCCTGCTGGGTGGGTACTGGAGTCATGATGTCTAAGTTGAAAGTAAGGCACATTTGCAGGGACGAGGAATTGTGAATTAATAGGCCTGGGGAGAAAGAAGAATGTTGCCAGAAACCTATGTATTTCCTGTGGTCAGGATGAGACATTGCTCAGCCTGTGTACTGTATGGTGCACATGATGCACATTACTAGGAAGGGTACCTGTATGCCCCCCAATAATTTCGCACCACACATTTTCTTTTTTGAGGTTCTTTAGATGAATAATATAGGAATGGACAGATGCAATGATCCAAAGTATGTCCGAATTGTTTTTTTCAGAGCTTAGTAAATGAATTACAGGCTTACCCCACTACTTGGTGTTGGGAGAGAAAAAATAAATTATATAAAGTTTTATCCTTGCCAGTTAACTAAAAGTTTGTATTATATCCACTAATAGGTCCGGGACGCCCTGCAGTCACATTAGAGAGGGGCCCGGACGTGATGCACAGTCTGGCTGCTTGTTATGGAACATCCATGAATACGACTGAGGCGAAGATGCAGAGCAAAGAAGGTGCTGGACGAGGCAGTACCACCGAACAAGAAAAGAAACAGGGGCTATCCAGGAGCCCCAGCCTGCTGGTCCACCTTTGCTTGAGTCCCAGCCCATTGAGCCTAGCCTGTGGGCTCGCCTGTGTTTGAGTCTCTGCCCCTTGGTCCCCCTTGAGTTTGACCCCCTTTTTCCCTTGACCCCATTGAGTCTGGAGTGACAAGGTACAATATACACCCGACAGAGGAACAGTGCACCAAGGGAAAGTTGGATTAGTAGGGATGGGCTTCATGGATGAAGAATAGGGTGCAGGTACCCTGTCTAAGGTGCCAGCGACAGAGCAGGGTAAGGAAGATTGGTGCACTGGCCTGGGCACTGGACAGGATTAGTTGAGGGTGTCCTCCTAGGAGGGAGGGTGCCCTATCCTGAGTGAAAAGGATTTCTCCAGAAAAAGCTAGACGAGTAGCTCCACCGCCGGTGCTCAATAGCGCCTACGCCAGATGAACAATAGGAGCCTACCAATGATGGCTCTCTCAAAGAAACTGGAAAGAAGAGTTTTGCCCATCCTCCTGTTCCCTGGTCACCAATTCCATTGTATTGCATTTCTCTCCCAATCACCATGTATCCGTTTGGTCACCCAATTGATGAGGAAAATAGCCTTTTGCACCTTCCTGTCCAGAGCAGGGTCGGTACGTAGAAAGTACAAGTTGCATCCCTAGTTGTTATTGTGCTAATAATAGTGTGAGGGACATCCTACTCCCTGAATGAGAAGTATCCTGTGCACTCTCAAGTTCATACAGCACCTTTTTCTCTTGTGAACATGTTTGTTACTTTGGCTCCTCGCACAGGGGAGCACCGGAGGACATAAACTGATAATACAAGTGTTCAGATTGGTGTACCTTCAATTCTGTTCTCCAGTCCTAGATAATGCATGTATTGATTTCCGCACTACAAATGAATGTGTACATTGGGCAGATGCCTGTCATGATAGTTAATATGACAGTTCGTTTTTGTATCCAGGGGCGGGGGAGATTAAGGTGGGTGAAAACATATGACTTCATTTACAGACTGAACATGACAATAGGCCCGTCTTAGATCCTGCATCATAATGTTCACTTCGCCCGTGGATCACAAGTTCATACTTAGCATCCGAGGGGATGGCTTGCAAATGCTGCCTTTCTTTTCTTTTCCCCACTGTATTTGTTGCCCTGTCTACGTATTGCACATTTCATCAGGTACAATGTAAAAGTATATTACACGTAAAATAGGCCCTTGTATGCACTGTCTCCCAGTTTGTTGCGTCTGCTGCGTAAGTACATTAACTGCTAAGGAAAGGACATCCATGCAACACAAATGCTAAGATCATGCTTCAGAAGGAGATAGAAGGGTTGATGAGTGTTGATGTAGATACTTTTTAGGTCAACATGTCTCTTATAGTTTCCCTGCTTAATAACGAACATTTGAACAGTTCTGAGTATTAATATTGTTGATGTGAATAGAGATGTTTCACTCCATAGTATAAAATGACTTAGCTAAGGCTAAAACGGGGGTCTGTTAGAATTAAATTAAAAGTCTGATCTGTGCTACCATATGTAATGATTGTTAAGTTAGCCTTTGCGGCGCCATTTTATACTTAGCCGCTAATTCTAGGCCATGTTTGCAACTAATTGTTCCCTGGCTCTGCAAGTAGCAGCTGTGTAGAATTCCCTGTGCGTCTGTAAGTTGGGCCTCGCTGTATATACGAATACACTGTTTGTACTTCTGCATACCTTTCTCATGAGATGGAGCCTGCCCCCACTGGCACAGCTGCAGGCACGGACAGAATGACCTTGCCAGAGAGATAGTGTGTGCCCGGTCTCAGACTCTTAGCTCATCTTTGTGTGCCCCCTCTGTTTCTGCTGCCTTCTGTGGAAAGTTACTGGGTGGGTGTGTCTTGTGCTCAGGCTGAAATGTATAATTGTCACCTTTATGCTTGTGAAAGGCAGTCCCTCAGCAGACATCTTAGGGTGCAGGTCAGATTGGACTCCTCTGCAGAGTATTGCTAATAAACAACTGTTTGTATTCTCTACTGTCTGACCGACTCTTCATTTTGTGGAAGGCTATTAGGAGGTTGTAGATAACCCGGGTGGCCCTTTTCGGGTCACTTCCTTCACCTATTATTCAGAAATACTGGCTGTCCATATTTGCAACTCTGTCTGAGGTTCTGGGCCTAAATTTGGAGGCTAAACCAAAAACTCACGCTGCTCGGCCTAGTGGATGAAATGGGAGGCACAAGGGGAGAATAAGCCTTGGTGGGGCTAGGCACATCACTATCTAAAAGGGATGTGGCTAAATATTGGAAGTCAACAGATGCCCCATCGCTTAGGGAATGGAAGTCGGGCATTGTTGGACCTGGCCCTTTTTGCAGGGTTATCCCCTGACTTTTTGCCTTTTGCCTCCATTTTTTCTGACCTCCTTTTGTTGGCTGATCAGTACTAAAGTGCATATGCTCTCTGTGTAAATTGTGATTCTGACTGGTTATCTATGATTGGCACCCCTAAGGTAGGCCCAAGGTACCCCCATGGGCAGGATGCAGTGTATGTGAAAGGTAGGACATGTTACCCAATTGAGTACTTGCCACAAAGACCAGCAATCTGGGCACCCCACACGTGATCACTGCATTCAGTATCATTTGCCTTGCCATTATTTAACATATCACATATGGTAATCCATCCCGGAGCATAGACCCTTGGCTCACCAACTGTAATTCCGTTCGTCCTTTGACGAGTTCTGTCCTTTCAATAAAGTTTTTCGTATAACTTCCTTCCAAGATGGCCGCCAATCTCACACGCATTCCAGCCTCCACTATAAAGACCGGAAACCCGGAAGTGATAACCCACGGGACCCGGAGTAAGGGTAGGACGAAGGCTAGTTGCTTGTCTACGCCTGTGAGTATGCACTTCCTTTCAGGAGTTCCCGCATTACCGGTAAGCCTTGCCACCTTGACTTACAACTGAACCCACCACTTGTCCCTTTCAGATTACCGGAGCAACGACGTGCTCTGGCTATTCCCGTCAACCCTAGACGTTGTGACTAGGGGTGAGTGCGTGCTAGCATTGTAATGTTGTCTTGAGTGCGTCTGTGCTTGCATGCGGTCATTTGATACTGGTCAACAGTCACCCGAAGTGGTTTTCGTTATTTCGTCCACATCGTGGTTGTCCCCCCCTCCCTCCCTCCTACCTCTCTCTCCCCCGTCACCTATCATCACGGACGGTTTTTATCGCGCACTTCATTTTCACTGCCCGCATTTAGGTCAATTGTACCTTTAGTACTCTGTCCCGTTCCCACCTGCCTTTTCGGATGGCGCAGACCCCGCACTACATCTTCATTGCCCGCAATTTGGTCCTTGAACTTCTGGCATTCAGTTCCGTTTCCTTAACTTTCAACGTTTCTATGCCACCTATCCGCCATAGGTTGACTTCGGACGAAATAGCCTCGTTCTAAGCGATACTTTTCACATTGTCAATGACTTTTACATCTGAAGGCTACTAATTGATTCCATGTTGTTAGGCACATCAATATTCACAGTACTGTAGCGGTATAGCCCTAACACGCACGTTCGGTAACTTTTGCTATCGGGACCTTTATGTCACGCAATACGATATGCTCACAAGTACGAATGACCCCGCTGACAACATGATATGCTCACAAGTATGAATGCCCCCGCTCACATGAGATTGGTTGTTACTTGCCAGCTATACCAATGGTTATACTGGCGATGTTTGTACACAATTCAACCACCATGTGACTTAGATTGTTTTTTACTGTTTTTAACCATTTTCACTGACCTGCCGTACCCAATGATGCACTGGCTATGTCTACAAAATGATTTACTAAATGTCTTTGTGAAAAGCTGTGATATCAAATTGTGTTGGTAACATGGGCTTAACATGCCGCTTCCCTAGACTAATGTCTTTACGTTCTTCATATCTCACATATTTCTTGGTTGTTCCTACCCCTTTTTGTCCCCCTCTCTCACAGGTCTACAGTACTCCTCAGTACACGTCTATAAGGGCATTTCTACCGGTCCTGGTAATTTATGTTAATATACCGAATACCAGACGGTAGTGCACTTTATCACCTTTCTTTTGTTTATCGGTCCTGACGAAGTGCCAATTGACCCGTTAGGGGCGAATCGGGCACGAAACATGTTGACCACTCGCATTTAGTCTGCCCTTGAGGAACACTATTTCCACTTGGGTACACACATAGTTTTTAATTAGGCTAGAGCTACCTAGTTTATTAAAATTTGATTCAATAGGACTGCTCCATACCTATTTTAATTATTTTATCACCTTGTGCACTACCTATCCCTCATACCCGCACGCAGCCTACGGCTTCTTCTTTAAAAGATCCCCGGCAAAGAGCCCCGGTTTCGGGAGCCCATCAGGCATTGCAGCGCCGGCCTGACGAGGGGCAAACGCCCGATGATGAAGCATGACACCTTCTGGGGTGTGTGAGGGCAGCACGAAGAAAGACCTGTCTTTCCCATCCGTCCAGATAGGAACTGCACACCCCCTTTAGATACAAAGGTAGGACATGTACAGGTGTGTTTTACATGTCCTGATAGTGAAATACTCTGTATTTTTTTTCACTATTGTAAGGACTAGCTCTCCCATAATCTATCATTGGAGCTGCCTTGTAACATTTTACAAGTGCAACTTTCAATTGGGGAACAGCTGTAGATTTGGAATCTGGGCTCTCTGAACTCAGAATTTAATAGCACACCTTTTAGTAAAGGTGTTTTTTAAATTGTGTGTTTGAAAATGGCACTTTTAGAAAGTGATTGTTTTCTTGTTTAACCATCCAGTGTGCCTCTGCCTGCTTGTGGATTCACCGTCTGGTTTTAGACTGACAGGGGCTGTTTGTGCATTCACTCCAGACACTCCACAGAGGGAGCTGAGGTGTGCCCTGCATATGCTGATGAGCCATCCTGGGCTAGAGTGGTGGGAGTTGTCACTAGCACCTGAGTAGGCTGTGGCTGCCCTGCACAATGCTGTCTCCACCCCCGTAGTGTGGCTGGACCAGGGAGGACAGAACTGGTTTTACTGAGCAAGAGAGATTTTCTGAACAAAGACTTCGAAGGGAAAAAGGGGTATAAGTATTACTCCTAAAACTCCAGATATATAGAACACTTCTGGATTAAGAGGACCCTATCAAGAAGAAGAGCTGATAAGTTGTCAGGAGGAGTACTGCCCCTTTGCTGTGTGTTGCTTTGCTGGGTTGGCCTGCAGTTGCTGCTTCTGTCTGTGGGCAGTGGAAAGGACTGGACTTTTACTTTGCTGTATCCTTCTTAAAAAGATTCTCAAAGAGCTTGGTATAGAGCTTGCCTCCTGTTAAGAAGTATCAGGGACACAAAAGACTTCCTGCAACTCTGCTGGAGCTGCTGGACTCTGTCATCTGTGAGTCCTACCATTGCCTGAGGTGCCTCCCTCTAGTCAAAGGGCCTCAGAAGTGGGCTCTGCAGCTGATCTCTGTAAGAACCCGTGAGAAGCAACGCAAAGCTTTTCAAAGTCTCTTGGAACCGACGCCGGACGACACGAAGCCTCGCCAAGTCCCACCAAACAGCTGGGAGCCTCTCATAACCAACGCCGGCTGACACAAAGCCCCGCCGAGTCCCGCAGCACAGCTGCCAGCCTCTTGGAACTGACACTGAACGATGCGAAGACTCGCCGTGCACCCCCCAGCACCGACACCAGACGACACGAAGCCTCGCAAAGCAACACATCACCTCCTGTGTGCAACGTATCGTACCTGTGCGCCAAGTTTTTCCACGCATCACTCGCAGACTAGAACCGTCTTGGATTTCGACGCCTCACTTCCCCCTACAGTCCGGATTCAACGCATCACTTCTCCTGCATGCAGCAGAACTGTCGCATTGCCTCCCCAAGGACTCAGGAACTGGCGCATCGCTGTTTTCCGACGCTTTCCTCCTCTGCGGCTGTTTTGCCATGTGAATTTTGACACATTTGAGGTACTTTGTGTAAAAATCATGCCTCCATAGATTTCTATGGACCAAATTGCTTGAAACCTTTCAAAAGTCATATTTTAAGTTGTGTATGTTGGATTTTTTTGTTGTTGTTGGTGGGAGTGAAGGGGAAGGTACTCGCTTGGATCAAGTCCTATCTTAGCGATCGCACACAAAGAGTGACACTACACCCTTATAAATTAGAAGCTAAGCCTCTCTGGTGTGGGGTGCCGCAGGGATCGGCGTTGAGCCCGCTACTTTTTAACATCTATCTGACCCCTTTGTGTGCGCTCATTTCTAAATGGGGAATCAAAACCGTGTCTTATGCAGATGACACACAATTGGTGTTCTCCTTCAGGGACCTATCGGCAAACACCTTCGAGAGGTTCAGGGGCTGCCTGTGTGATGTTGCTAGGTGGATGAACAATAACAAATTAAAACTGAACACAGAGAAAACTGAGGTGTTGTTTTTTGGTAAGAATTCCCCCCCACCATCGGGTCTGTGGTGGCCGGAGGAAATGGGTCCTCCACCCTCTCCGTCTTCTACGGTAAAAAACTTGGGTGTAAAATGGGATGCTGAGATGACATTTGCTCCCCAAATACGTTCCATTACATCTATTTGTTTTGGAATTTTGAAGAGTCTGAGGAAATTTCTTTTTCTTCTGCCGGAGAACTGTCGAAAATTAGTCGTTCATGCTACGGTGACTTCAAGGCTTGATTATGCCAACAGTCTGTTCCTTGGCCTCCCGGCATATTTGATAAAAAGATTGCAGATGGTGCAAAATGCAGCAGAAAGACTGATTAGAAGAGTGCCATTTAGACAACATATTTCTCCACATGCTAAACGACTTCATTGGCTGCCAGTTGTACAGCGTATAGAGTTTAAGGCCTTGACAATTGCTTTCAGGGCCCTGAACGGCAGCGGTCCCAACTACATTAAAAAACGTATCCGCCCTTATCAGCAAAGGCGATTGTTACGCTCTAACTCACAGAACTTGCTGTGTGTTCCCCGATTTGTAAAGGCTCGTATTGGAGGAAGGGCTTTCTCAGTTGGAGTGACCAAATTGTGGAACTCACTTCCGGTTAGACTTCGGCATATACCGGAAGAAGGGGAGTTCAGGAAAGCTCTAAAAACATGGCTTTTCAGCCGGGACTAGTTAATTACGTTTCGGTTTGGAGATCTGTCACCCCTATGCTGCTGGATCATGCTAGCGCCGGGACACCTCTGTTTGAGGTAGCTGTTGCGCTCTATAAATGCTGATGTATTGTATTGTATTGTTTTGGGCTTGTTTGATGAAGATACTGTAATTTTCTAAACTGGTGTCCATTTGTAGTGTTTTCACTGTGTTACTGCGTGTGATATGTACAAATACTTTACACATTGCCTCTGAGATAAGCCTGTCTGCTTGTGCCACGCTACCAAGGGGGTGAGCAGGGGATATCTAGGTGTGTAAGTCCATTATCCTGACTTGATGGAAGGGTCCCCATTTGGACAAGTTGCATACCTCTGCCAACTAGAGACCCCCATTTCTAACAGGCATGGCTTGCTCAGCTAAACTGGAGAAACCGATTTACCTAGCTTGAGTGTGCCCTAGGAAACATCAGGAGATATGGGGGAAGTGGTGGACCTATTATAGGCTGATCACTGCAGAGGTGTGAACTCAGGAGGGTGGGGCAGGTTGATTGTGGCAATTAGCAATAATGGTATGGGGGTACCCTGTGAGGGTCCACTACATTTGTGCTTTCTTTTCTGTATTTATACCAAAATGAAAAGTGGCGGCTAACACAATGAAGAGGTGGTGAGGCGGGTGGAGGGGGAGAGTGGGAGGGGGAGTGCGCGGGGGTAGGGTTAATAATTAAAAAAAAAATTAAAACCACTTACCTGGGGCTGCGGCTGCCTCCTGCGTCGCGTCAGGCCTCCGTGTTCTCTTCCTGCTCCCAGCATACACTGGGACAGACTCCCTGTGCAATCCCCACACTGCTCTCATGCTATGAGAGCAGCACGGGGATTGGATCTGAAAGGTCTGAAAAGATGCTCCGCTCAAACCAGGGAGTATGTGGAGTTTCTCCAGCCCAGTTGTTCAATGCAGTCAAGCTGGAGAAACCTAAGTGCGCATATGTGTTTGGCCAGCCTGCGACAGCCGGTCAAACACATATGCGCACTTAGAGAGTGCACATAGCACTTCTCCTCCCCCTCCCATGCCTCGGCCCTGCCCCGCCCTGAACGCGCTGGCTCAGAGCTGGAAAATGAAAAATAAAACGATTTAGGTAATCGTTTTATTTTTCACCTGCTGCCTCAGAGCCAGTGGGGCGACGTTCCTCCGCCATTGCGGAGGAGTCGCCCCTGAAAATGAATAAAGTGTTGTTATAAAAAAGAATCCACCACATCTGCTAATTATCTTTTAACCCTTTGCAAGACCATGATCACCAGTACACATCCCTGCCCGGCTGCTAACAAGAGGACACACAATGCGTGAGAAGAATCTATTCCATGTCTGTAAGGCCACTGCTGTCTGTGCCTCCCACACTCTACTCACCACTTTACCATCAACATATCGCCCCTAAACAGATGTAACCCTCTTGTGCAGAGGTTTAAATACTATTACGTTTCAATCAAAACAAGTATACCCATCTACACCTTTATTTGCTCAGAATCTTGATCCTCCTAAGCGGAAAGAACACACTTAAGATTATTTGTTAATTGTGTTTCTAAAATAATTGTAATACACTGAAATAAAATTCCTGTTAGCCGAGGTAATAGAAATTAGAGTCCCTTTTTAGATTGAGCCTACTAGACAGCACATGGGCTGTCTGTTACGAGGCATATTGTGGCTTACCAAGAACATAGAGGGGTTTGGAACCTGTCTGTTGGTTACCATTGGTTGGCTTTCCTGTCACTCTCATTTTCCTGCTTCTTATTCGTGTCCCAGCTTATCAGTCTTGTGTTTGTCCCTCCAATGGAGCATTTCCTCTTCACTATCTCTGTTGGTTGGCTGGCATCTCTGCTTCCTTTTCAAGCAGTACTTTTTTCTTTTGTGCTAAGCACTCCATGAGAGTGCAAGTGTTTTTAAGCTGTCACCCTCATGTACTTCTCTCCCCTGAACACGTGTTTCTCTCTGTCACCCGAGTGCTTCTCCCCATTGTCTCGCCATGGCTCTGTGCTCCTTCCCCCCACCTGTGCCCTCCTTCTCTCTCTCTGTTGTTCCTTCCCCGCTCCCGTGCCCTTTGTGTGGCTTTCCCCATCTCCCCTGTTGCTTCACTATACCTCCCATCCTCCCTGTGTTGTTTTTGCCTCTCTCCCACCTTCCCTGTGTTGCTTCCGCATTCCCTCGTCCTCCCATTTGTTGCTTCCTCCCATTGCTTCTGCTCGCCTTTAAAAAAACGCTTTATGTGTGTTTCATTTTCACTTTAGTTACGGATCCAACTCGGATCATTAACTAAGAAGTAATAAAACGCCTACGTTATTTTGTAGTCATGCACCTACAAAACTACACTGTCAGCCACATGAAAGGCTTTAAAAAGAAACTTTAGCCATGCTGCATGGCATCAGGGATGCTGTGTAGCGTGGCTAAACACCTTTGGTCAAGTCACAAAGGCAAGATCTATTGGCTTTGCCAATGCTTGTTTTTGTCTGTTAACTTATTTCTGGGGGTTGTCTGTATTACTCTTAAAAGTAATGGCGGACATTGCCTACGACTTGAAGGAACCATACATAGCAGGGACTTGCTAAATAATAATAATCAGAAATAACAATAGGCAGAAACTGTAGGTAGTGAAATGGTGAGGAACTAACCATGGAAAACCTAGTGACAAAACTAATCCGCACTGACAGGGAAGAGACAGGGTTTAGAACAGCTCCAGAAATATTTTCTGAGACTTTTCTAACTTCAGCAGTCATAGCCTTCGAGCTAATTTGTAATGTAAATTTCATCAACCCCTTGTTTTGCTATCGGTTGTTCCAGAACTAATGAAAATCGCCCTTTATGTAAACATGTTTATAAAAATATCAAGCAAGATGGGATGACACCTTAATGTTGATTACCAGAGGTGCAAGGTTGAAGCCACATCACTTTTATCTTAGAAAAATACCCACAACAACGCATACCAGGATTAGTCTATCTAGAATTTATGGGAATTACAAAAAGGCCTTGCACCTTATTGCAATACCAGGTTTCATACTTGCTCCGAATGACTACAGGGAAAAAGGTGCACAGTCTAAATATCAAGTTTAGAATATCGACCTACAGTAATATCGAGTTCCAAATATCGTAGGGACAGAATATCGAAATCAAGAATATCGACGACCAGAATATCGACCTGAAGGTAAGCAATATCGTTTTTGTTAATATCGAAGTTAGTAATATCGATAGCAAAAAAATCGATGTTACTAATATCGATATTTATATTAGTGTTATGTATTTTATTATGTATTTTATATGTATGTGTTATATATTTTTGTTAAGTATTGTACTGGTTTTTAAATATATGTATAAAATGTTTATAAGTTAGTAATGTTTTTTTAAGTAAATTATGCATTTTAGTACTGTAGCGGGTTGTGGGTTTATAGGGGAATAGGGTGGGAAGTAATTTAATTATAGTAAATTCATTAATAATTTTTAGGAATTATTAATTAATTTTAATTAAATTTTGCGTTTTAGTTCTGTAGCGGGTTGTGGGTTTATAGGGGAATAGGGTGGGAAGTAATTTAATTATAGTAAATTCATTAAAATTTTTAGGAATTATTAATTAATTTTAATTAAATTTTGCGTTTTAGTTCTGTAGCGGGTTGTGGGTTTATAGGGGAATAGGGTGGGAAGTATTTTAATTGTAATTAAGTAAATATTTATTTTTATTTATTGGTATTGTTAATTAATTTATTGTTAATTAATTATTAATTGGTAATTAATTTTTATTCATTGGTAATTAATTTTTATTAATTGATTAATTGATAATTATATTAAGTGTATTAATTTATTATTGGAGCGGGTTGTGAGTTTATAGGGAAATAGGGTGGGAAGTAATTTAATTCTAATTAAGTAATTATTAATGTTATTTTTGGGTATTGATAATTAAATTATTGTTAATAAATTATTATTTGGAAATTAATTTTAAATAAATATTATTTTTTGGTATTGTAAATTAATTTATTGTTTAATAATTATTACTTGGCCATTAATTTTTATTAATTATTATGTATTGGTATTTATCATTAATTTTTTGTTAATTAATTATTAATTGGTAATTACTTTTTAATAATAATTATTTTTGGTATTGAAAATTAATTTATTGTTAATTAATTTTTATTTGGCAATTCATTTTTAATAATTATTATTTATTGGTATTTATCATTAATTTATTGTTAATTAATTATTAATTGGTAATTATTTTTTATTAATTATTTATTGGTATTGATAATTAATTTATTGTTATTTAATAATTAAGGGGCTCATTCCGATGGCGGGCGGAAGCACAACCGCCGTGCTGGCGGATGCA
The DNA here is from genome assembly GCA_963921515.1 of Calotriton arnoldi. Classification (NCBI taxonomy): domain Eukaryota; kingdom Metazoa; phylum Chordata; class Amphibia; order Caudata; family Salamandridae; genus Calotriton; species Calotriton arnoldi. Next base: position 2,239,096 of record CAWUFW010002128.1, on the reverse strand, counting down.
AAAACCACCAGTTACCGCCGGCACGCAGCAGTCCACACGCCCGCCCAATTACGATGCGAAAAGTAGGCCAAACACCGCCGGCAAGCCAGCAACACCGTCCGCCATCAAAGTGCGTCCGTACACGTAGCGGCGCAGCACAATTGACACACACCGTCCGACGAAATCACGTCCCGCCCGGCGCATAAATTACGATGCCGCAAACAAACGGCTCCCACGGCTAAGAGACACCGTACGACAAACCGAAGCGGTAACACGGACGCCGAGCACGGACAACGAAGAAGCGGCTCCCCCGAGCATGAATCCAGCACTGCAGGCCCTCCCCATGCTCTTGCTGATGCACCACCAAGGACGCAACGTACCGCGGAGACGCAGGTAGGCACACACACAACAAGTGCACGCAAACAGCGCACACAGTGCAAGGGCGGAAAAGCGGACAACCCCCACCCCCGCGTGTACACTACACATCCACCATTGCATCCACATATGACACACAGGCCAAATCGTAACATCGCGTAACACATGTGTACACACCACCTGGGACTAGGAACCAACGACCCCGTCACGGCCCCAAAGCGGCGATGACGCCGCCACACATGCGCACAACGCAGAGGCCAACCGCAGCGCCATGCATGCGTCGCACACAGACACAGGGACACAACCAAGCAGCACACACATCAGCCCCACCCCGAACGCACATGACACGTGACAGGCCTGCCACAGACATGTCCCCAACGCCCAATTCACGGACAACACCCAACGCCACACAACCGACGCACACATGTCAGTGAAGTCACGCAACAGCAGGACACACCCCAGTGTAACAAACATGGCGTAGCACACAGCGGCGGCAACACCAACTAGGAGAAGCAGGGCTCCTTCGGGAAGAGGAACGCCAGTACCACACTGAAACACCCATACCACCCTGCACATATGAACAAGACATATAAAACGGAACACCAAAGAGCCCGGGGACCGACAACAGGTGGCCCAAGAATAACATTCACACACAAGGCCCAACGCAGAGCGGAAAGGCAGCCTGCCGCCCACACAAGGGAGAGCCGACAGCACTGAATGACCTTCCATTCCAACTCCGAAACCACAGCCCTACGAAAGAAGCCGGTGAATACAGCCATTGTCCAAGAAAAGACCAACACAGGCATGCCGAGGAGACCGACCACAGGGCAGATAGCGCATATCACAGAAGCACACAACGGACGGGGAAGAAAAAAGAAAACACTCCCCCATGTCGGCCACATGCAAGTTAATTGGAAGGAGTCACACATCACTGACCTTGAACTGTCTGAGAAGCATGTGGGATGAGGGCCCGTGTCCTCCGCACAAGCCAACAGAACACAAGTCCTGTCTCCCTACGACTACACAGAGCTCACAGCAACCTCGGAGCGTGCACATTGCAGACTGCACACACAGCCGGAGCACGCCACCACAACGCACCGCTGCGAAATGGCAACCGCAACACACCTACCCAACTACGCCGGACAGGTCAAGCTGTACAAAACCAACCTGATACATATATTGGGATGCGATCTCCTGTCCCTGCTGAACGTAAGTTACCGACTGACTTACCGCATCACATTGTTCAGCTGCGGCATGCCCGTCTTCTACTGTCGGAGGTGTCCCTACCAGCATCCCGTGGAGATGTGCCTCTCCAACCCGGCATGTCTAAAGGCGGACCTGCTACCACTACTCCTCCCTCTGGACGCACACGACAGGGCCTGCTCTGCCTATGGGGGCATGGCGTATGTGGCCAACATCGCACCCGCACTGAAATGGGACCACTGTGCCTCCACACGACGGATCATCGAGAACAGCTACATCGAATGTCACCCAGCATGCCCCATCATGGTCCTCCAAGGGACAACTTACGAACAACACCTTGACAGCCACCATCCGCTACATTGGCTGGCAAACATGTACACCACCAATGACATGGAAGCCCTGCTGGACGGCATCGCATACCTGACAACCTGTAAATTCGTCGGACCACAACGCAGGTTCCCCGATTGACCTATGATGTCCAACCCCGCACCCATGCTTAGCTTCCGCACGGACTGGCCAGTCACCACCACAACAGCCATACCAAACGACCGGCAACTGTGACCACACCATCAATGACATCGCCATGACATCGGATATGACCGGGACATGCACACTGTTCCCCATCACATCCAGGAACACCGCATGCATCGTGGGAGGCAGTGGCATGGGGTCTGTGTATCGCACCCACATGGACGGAACTGCACGAACAACCAGGACACGACATGGATCCAGCGCCCATGGACACACACACCGCTCAGTGGACATGAATAGGTCGCCTGAGTCTGTGGGTGCTGCACCCCTCCCACCCCCGCCCCGGGAATCCCATACCAGGACCTTTGCATGGACGACAAGTGCATACAACAACAACACGACCCCAGTGACTGTGACATGTCCAGTAACCACCACATTGCAACAACAAGTGGCACGCCGCTGCATGCACGCAAGCACATGCCCTGATGTCATCTCACATGCACGCGTGCATGAGGAACAACCGCAGCAAACCTGTCACATGGAACTGAGATGGACTGTGCCCATGATGCCAAGCGGTCTGGTAGGCTACATGTATACCGTCTGTGTCAAAGTCCGCAGCTCCGCAGCTATACGTAAATGTACATTAGCACAGCCTTGGCCAAGCAGATGTAACTCTGAAGCCCACATCCCACATGCAACAGCCAATCACATGTAACCCCACACCCTATCCCATTTGCAATCATGCTCAGTATATCCTCAACATGTATTCCGCTGCCAGTAGTGTCCACTATACTGCATCACAGAGGACAGAAGACTCAATATAATGTTTGAAACCAAAACTGTCTCCGCTGACTCATTTCACAAGTACGAATGAGAGAGGATGAGAGTATGTGAAGTACACGGCAGTCGTGACATGACCATGTAGTCCACTGGTATTGGATGTCAACGCAAATGAGTAGCACAACTGTGGAAGACACACATGTGTCGTGTGAAGTCGTATGGACGCAGTGCTCAGGTGGGTGGGTGTGACGGGTAGATGCGCACATGCCAAGTTGGAGCACGCCGTGTTGGGAGGGGTCATGAACAGTACACCACCGCTTCCCTGGGCATTGTGAGAGGACACCTGTCGGGGGGGAGTGAACACGTGTGTGCACAGCAGCCGGGCACACGTACAAAGCGGTACCAGGCGCACCTCAGCCCACCCTCTGTGGACAAGCTGGATCCTGTTATGCGCCCGCCATGCCCCTTGACAAGGCACACACAGCCCCAGTCGACCAGGTGTAACCCCAACATAGTCAATCCGCACAGGCGATACAGGGCACGGGATGGCAGTGGAGCATGGTGTGTGAGAGGTCTCCTCGCGCTCCTCCTGGTCATATCACGCAGGCAATAGAACCTCAACGTCTAGCATGGCACAAGTCAGATGGAAGTGTAGGGGGACGCACCACAGCACGAGCAGCACTGACGTCACGGGAGGTGGCTCGCACCATCCCATCCATTGCCCATCATACCAACCACGCCACATGCCATTGCGACTAAGTGCAAGCGCGTGCGCCACCACCCCCGAGCCCTCCCCAGAGAGGCCAAAGAGTGAATGTGTGGGCCATCAGTCACAGACGGACGCGGCCTGGCCGCAAGGGCAGCCACAGCCACTGGGTGTCGCAGGTGGCGGATCCGGAAGGCGAAGACTGTGATGCATAGTCCATGCAGGCCGGGTCTCCATTTGGGGCACCACGCAGGTGGACGGCGTCCCGTAACACATCATACCCTGAGACAGCCCACTCGTGCAACTGGACCCACACATACACTCCTTGCCCTCTCTGGTGCGAGCTTGGGGCTGCCTGTGCAAGCGCTAGCCTCGCAGGTGCACATGCATATTGGGGAGCGAGGGGAGGACATGAGGGCTGGGGCGAAGATGACTGTATCACTGTCAGTGAGTACAAGGGATGACCCAGATGTGGAAAGGAAGAGACGTGTCCCGTGTGTACTGCAACTAGTCGCCAATCCAACTACCCCCCATGTCCGGAATGTAAGCCCGCACCTAGGCCCGCCCATCCGCCACATCGAATATACCACCAGCACGACAACCTTCCCATTCGAAACACTGACTGGGGGTGGCGACCAGTGAACAATCATGTGTAGCCTACCCACGCGTACATGTGGGCCCTCCATGATCCATGTCACCTGCGGCAAAGTCATGACATGCGCAATGAGGGAAGTGAGGAGAGCTGTCCGCCCCACGCACAGAAGGTGCATCAGCTCCACAGACCCAGCAGCGAGTCCAGCAGGGGTCACATGTGCAGGGGCAGCTGTGCCTGGTGTGAAGGCACATGCATATAGACAGCACATCGACCAATGTGTAGTCTGCCCACATCTACAGTCCATCATCATGCGGACATAGGAATTGAACACAGGGCAACACATCTTAGTGGGTGCACCCACCGTGACCAACAATGCGCAATCATCGACGTACCCGCCCTGTGCATGGCCCCCCACCCAACGGAGGCACATCCAGTGCCACCATCCCACACACACAAGCCTTCCACGGAACATGCTGTGTCCAATGGTCAGTACAGAGTCAGCGCCCATCTGGTGGATCCTGAACAGGAGACACATGCACACACATGCCAGCTCCCACTATGTACGTCTGCCACCTGGCACGTGCAATGTAACCTCTCACCTGTGACGTGTGACTGAAAGCACACAGCCGTCTTGGCATGGGGCTGTCAATGTGGACACCTGTCAATGTTTCGGGAGGTGTGATCCGTACAGTGCTGTACATAGGGTGCAGTGCTGACACCTACTACTGTCTCATATCCCCTCGTGCCACAGGTCCCACTTGTTTTGGCCGCTCAGCCTGTGCCCACATCGTCGTCGTCGTGTGCCATACTCATCCAGCCTCGGAAGCAGTTCCATGCTCAGCAGACATTCATGTTGCCGTGGCGTTGCCGCTTGACGAATATGCAGTCAGTCCCCATCAGCACGCCCCGCAAGTCATTGGGGCCTAGATCCCCATGTGCATGCACATGGCAGTGGTTTGTATCACTAGCCATTGCCATTGTTGGGAGACCTGTGTAAGTGTATTGTGGCCGTGCCGTCCCAGCTTGACAGCTGGGCTGTGGCTCATGTGCTTGCTCAGTCATGTCAGTGATGTGTATGCGAAATTGCTATGTGTTGTGTTGCTTTGACATGTGTCCACTGCCATTTTCCCTAGGCGGAGACCGAACATTGACCGCCCATACCAATTGCTGGCGGACATGGACGATACAGAGGTCATTAGGAAGTTTCGGCTGGACAGGCCAACCCTGCATCGACTGTGTGCCATGTTGGAACCCCATCTCCGTCCCTGCAGGGTGTATCCGACAGCTGTCACCCCCACGGCTAAGGTGATGGCCGCCATGCATTTCTTCGCCACTGGGTCATTCCAGCACACAGTGGGCAGTGGAGGAGGGATGTTCCAGCCCATGTTCAGCAAGGTGCTGAGGGATGTACTGGCAGCCATGATGCTGTACCGAAACAGGTACATCCGCTTCCCCAGGGCTCGTGAATTGGCGGCAGTGAAGGGTGCATTCTATGCCCTTGGCAGAATCCCACACGTCGTTGGAGCCATTGACTGCACACATGTTGGCCTTGTTCCACCACAGGCCACTGAGCACCTGTACCGCAACAGGAAGCACACGCACTCCCTGAATGTGCAAGTGGTGTGCCTTGCGGACATGGTGATCACCCACGTGTGTGCAAAGTTCCCAGGCTCGGCCCATGACGCACACATAATGCGCAACAGCATCTTGCCACGACTGATGTCCAATCTGCAACAGGATCGTGGCTGTATTGTCGGTGAGTATGTGGAGTGGTGTAGCGTGCTGGTTGTGCGATGCTGTCCCCTGTCCAGTTGGAATAGCAACGGTTCTCTGTGTCCCTCACACCCAGGTGACTCTGCGTACCCGAATGGGGCATGGCTGCTCAGTCCATTGAGGAATCCTCGCACCCCAGCAGATGATCGCTACAATGAGGCACATGGGAGGACCAGACGTGTGGTCGAGCGTACCTTTGGCCTCCTCAAGTCCAGGTTCAGGTGCCTGGACCGCACCGAGGGTGCGCTGGCGTACTCCCCACAGAAGGTGTGCCAGATAGTGGTGGCGTGCTGCATGCTGCACAATCTGGCCATTCGGAAGCAGATCCCCCTCATCGTGGATGACGGAGATCAACCAGGGCCCCAGCCCGCAGACCAGGACAGCTCGAGTGAGGAGGACAGCGGAGAGGAGGAAGCTGGTAATGTGCGGCAGCAGCTCATCGCCCGCTACTTCACTTGACGGTGAGTGTCCATGTACGACGGCTGATGTGGCTGTATCTGTGCAGGTGTGTGTGTGCTGTGTCAGGGTGGCCGTTTGTTCACTGCGTGCTGTGTGTCAGCGCTCCATGGCCAGGGTAGTATGCCACTGTTGGTGGCTGTGGCATTGTGCCCTATTGCTCTGTGCGATGTGTGTACATTGCTTGTAGTTGTTGACATGTACTGTGTGATGGGTGTGTGACACACTCATTGAATGTGCTCCTGTTCTGTCTCCCACCCCTAGGTCCCTACAGGCCCTCCGGTTCCATTGCCATGCCACGCATCAGGTGCCTTTCCGCCCAAGGTGGCCGTTGTATTCCGTACAAATAAAACACAGGGCACAAACAGCAGTTTGTGTAAGAGGTGCATTTATTTCAAACTGTGACATGTGATTGTGTGTAAGGTGATGACAAAAGTGGTGCGTGCAGTGACAATGAGCTGTCGGTCATGGCTGCGTGATGTTCAGGGTGTACCCACTGGTTCTATGTCCATGGTCCAACAGACACATGCCATCCAGATGGCTGTGTGGAGTGGGATCGTAGTCCAAGTCAATGCAGTGGGTGGTCAAGGAAGGCTGGCTGGCTGCCTCACTTGCGTCTGGAGCGTGCGAAGTCCTCCCGTGAGATCTGTTTCCACTTCGGACGGCCCCTTCCACGTTTGCGAGGGGGTGCCTGCTTGCGACCTGCTGGTGGTTGAGGTGTGCTCACTGGCTGTGGACGCAGGGGAACTGGACACAGCTGCACGACCCTGCGCCCCGGCAGGTGGTGGCGGTGGTGGAGCTGCTGTCCCTGGCTGTGACCTCACCACCAGCTGGCCCATGAGGTCCACGAGTTGGCCCATACGGGCGTCCATGGACCTCAGCACCCCCAGCACCTCCCGCGTGTCTGAAGCAGACCTGGCCCATTGTCCTTGGGCCTCTTCATAGGCCCCAAGGACTCTGGCCATTTGAGGCAGGGCATGGCTCCCAGGGGAGACTTGCGTTTCCCCTGACCCTGCTCCTCCTACCGGTACTGCTGCCACCGGCCTGCCCACTAGCCACATTGCTCACCACGGTCCTCGCTGTGGCTCCCAGGGTGGATCCAGTCGGCCGGGCCACCACCTGCGCTGGGGCTGGTGCCAGCGAAGACGTGGTGGTGGTGGCGGCGGTGGTGGTCGGTGCGGCGATGGTGGCGGTTGCGGCAGTGGTAGTGGCCGCAATGACCGTGGGTGTGGCCGCAATGACCGTGGGTGTGGCCGCAATGTCCGTGGGTGTGGCCGCAACGACAGTGGCAGCAGGGGGCTGGGAATGTTCAGCAGCCCAGGATGATGGGTTGGTGGGTAGGAGGGGTCCTGGGGAGCGGCTGGGCCCTGCCACACCAGATGGGCCTGCTTGGTGGTCCGTGTCCGAAGAGGAGGACAGATCCTCCACATCCGTGTGTCCTCGTTGGGGGCTTGTAGGCTGGCTGTGCTGGCTGCTGTCTCCATCCCCAGCATCCAGCAGTTCATCACCTGTGGAGAGAATGAGATTTGTTAATGTGTTGCACCTGGCGAAGTATGGATTTGTCGTCTGACATTAACAGTTCGTGCAATCTCGTACATGGGTTTCCCGGAGGCGTGTGTGTGGCTGTACCATTTGTAGTTGTGTGTGCTTGGCAATGGGACTGTGTGCTGTGCACATGTGGCATGGGACGGATTGGCCATGCCGATGGGTGTGTTGCTGTGCCCCTACTTATTGTGACTCTGGTGTATGCGGGCTCCTGGCCCATCCTGGGTCTGGTTTGTACTTTGCTTTTGGTGTTCAAATGGGACGCTTAGGAACGCATATGGCAACATGGGGGCCATGCCCCAGATTCGCATTTGGGAGGGAATATGCTTTTGGGGTTCAAATGGAACGCTTAGGAACGCATATGGCAACATGGGGGCCATGCCCCAGATTCGCATTTGGGAGGGAATATGCTTTTGGGGTACATGCTGTGAGCCATGGGTGCCGAACGTGACATGTGTTGTGGCAGCATGACAGTGCATGGTCTGAGGTGTGTGCATGCCTGACATACCCTGCATATTTGCTGTCTGTTGTGATTACTGGACATGGCATTGGACGCATCGTTATGAGTGAGTGATGGTTGTGTGCCAGCCAACGTATTGCAGTTGTCCCATCTCCTTGGTGTGCGTGCTGCCCTGTGCCATGTGCATCACTGCAGTGCTCGGGGGGTGTGGCCCATGTTGTGTGTGTTGCTCACAGTGTGGCGTGCGCTTCATTGACTTCTGGCACATGGTTGGTCATGGGCATGTATCTTAGCGTGACTGCTGTATGTGTGGCAGCTGTGCGGATGACATGCCTTTCATGAGACTGGGGCTGACGGATGGGATGGATGGTATGTTGTATGTGCATGGTGTGTCTGTGTGTTTGATGGGTTCAGTGGTGTTCGTGTGCATTTATGTTGTTCCGCTCTGTTGCGTCTAGTGTTGTTTGTCTTACATAGGCGTAGTTGTGGGGTGTGTGGTTGACAGGCAGTAGGGGCTACATGAACAGGACTTCAATGGTGTTTCGGTTGTGTGTGATGGGTTGCACAGTGGCTGCCGTGTGGTACTATATTCAGTGTGGCTTGTGCATGCAGACGTGGCTCTTTGGGTGTTGCTGTGTCTGTGATGGGTCATGTGAGGTGTGAGTCTGTGGTTCATGTCCGTGTGCACATTGTTCACTTGTTCGTGACGGTGGGCGGTGCTGCGTGTTCGTCTGCTACGTGACATGTCCCATGTGTTGGTCGTGTTACGGTCCTCATGCCTCCAGTAATCCAGCCCTGTCCAGTTTCCCACCTGCAGGTTGTTCGGGCGTGCACTGTACTGGATGCCACATGGTTCTAAGCGGGGGTGCTCCATGTTGCAGGTCTGTGGGGGTGGGGGGGTGTTGTGGGTCGTGGTGGTGGCTGGACACCCACTGACACCGATTGTTGTGGACCGTGATGTCTACCTTTCGGCTGTCGGTGTGCACTGCGGTGGCTGACACGTGGCTGTGGGGTGTGGGGGATGCTCCTCCTTGCTGTGCTGTGGGACTAGGGGCCTGGTGTGTGTTGTACTTGGGTTGTCCACCCTCCCACCCACTGCATTTTGTGTTCCTGCCACTTACCTGTTACTTGTCGGTTAGTGCAGCTATGGCGGACACATGGGTGTGGTGGGTGCTCGTTGTGGCGCTTCTGGCATACTCGGGGACCTGTTGGTGGTTACGTGGCTGGCTGAGTGTACACATGTCCCCACGTATCTTACAGTTGTTCGGTTTGGGCTGTGTGTGGTGGTGTCTGTTGCATGTGTGTGTGATGTGTTGTGTATTGTGTGCTGGACATGGGGGTGTTTGTCCCTGGGAGCTGTGGCATGGTGGTAGTGCATGTGAGTACATAGCGGTGTGCTGGTATACATTAGTTTGTACTTACCAGCCTCCACTCCCTGCTAATCCGGCGAGGATCTCCGGATGTATGATGACTCGCACCTTCTCCTCCCACGCTTTGAAGGTCTTAAAGAGCGCGGGATTCCCTCCGCCAGTGACGGCTGCCAGCTCTCTGTTCTTGCTCTCCTTCTTCTTGACCAGGCTCTTGACGTCATTCCACCGTTTGTTGATTTCAACTCTGTTCCTGGGCAGGGTCCCGACTGCATTGACCTGGTCTACGATCCGGTTCCACATTCTCTTTCTGGTGGCTAGTGGTGTGTGCTGGACCAGGTTCCCATAGATTTGTGGGTGCACCTTGATGATCTCGTCGACCATGACCGTCAGCTCAATGGGCGTGAACTTGGGCATTCTTTGTGGTGCCATGGTGTTTGTGGTGCTGGTGCGGTGTGTGTTGTGTAATGTGCAGGGGGTTTGTGGTGCCGGTGTTTGGTGGTGGTGGTGGTGGTTGTGATGTGTGCGTTTCTGTGGTGTGCTGCTGTCCTTGCTATGTTACTGTGTCCTCTCCTCTCCTCTCTAGTTTGCAATGTTGCAAGGGGTTGTGGTCTGTGGGAGTGCTGCTTTTGTACTTACCTATGTGGGTGTGTCCTCATGGTCTGTTGTTTTCAGGTGTGTTGTGTCTGGGGTTCTGGCCTTTGTAGTTTTTGTTTGTCCAGGGGGGTGTTTTCGGGATGTGTACTGTGCTTGTGTATTTGTGCGTGCCTTGCTGTGTGGACTTGTTGGCCATGTTGTGTGCGATTGGTTTTGTCAGCGATGGTTTCTGTGCAGGGACGTGGGCGCCATGGCTTCTGCCGTGTCGATTCTCATCGGCGTTGTTTGCGCTGGCGGGCGGTATATTTGTAGTTTTCCCGCGCTCATGGCGGTGCGATCGTAATCTCACGTGCGGTGTGTCGGCCGTGAGGGCGGGCGGTTTTGTGTTGTCGTGCGTGTTTCCGTCCGTGGCGGGCGGTTTGACTCCGACTCGGACGATGGCGGGCGGTATCTTGTGTGATTTTTCCGCCGATGGCGGTTTTCGGTTTGTGTAATCGTAATGGCGTGGTCGGTGTTCAGACGGTGTGTGCGGGCGGATTTTTGCCGCTTCTATGCCTGGCGGATTTTTTTATGCCGGGTATCGTAATGGGCCCTATAATCTTTATTTATTTATAAAAATGTATTTAATTATAAGTATGTTAATTTTAACCCCTAGGCTATCCAACACTTTCCCTACTGTTGCACTCACTGGAGTGGGAATAGTAATTTTTACCCCTACACTATCCAACACTTTTCCTACTGTTGCACTCACTGGAGTGGGAATAGTAATTTTACCCCTCCGCTATCCAATACTTTCCCTACTGTTGCACTTACTGGAGTGGGAATAGTAATTTTTACCCCTACGCTATCCAACACTTTCCCTACTGTTGCACTCTCTGGAGTGGGAATAGTAAATTTTACCCCTACGCTATCCAACACTTTCCCTACTGTTGCACTCTCTGGAGTGGGAATAGTCATTTTTACCCCTACGCTATCCAACACTTTCCCTACTGTTGCACTCTTTGGAGTGGGAATAGTAATTTTTACCCCTACGCTATCCCACACTTTCCCTACTGTTGCACTCACTGGAGTGGGAATAGTAAATTTTACCCCTGCGCTATCCCACACTTTCCCTACTGTTGCACTCACTGGAGTGGGAATAGTAATTTGTACCCCTCCGCTATCCAATACTTTCTCTACTGTTGCACTCACTGGAGTGGGAATAGTACATTTTACCCCTACGCTATCCCACACTTTCCCTACTGTTGCACTCACTGGAGTGGGAATAGTAATTTTTACCCCTACGCTATCCAACACTTTCCCTACTGTTGTACTCACTGGAGTGGGAATAGTAATTTTAACACCTACGCTATCCAACATTTACCCTACTGTTGCACTGTTTGGAGTTGGAATAGTAATTTTATTCCCTCCACTATCTAATATTTTTTTGTATTATTTTAGCTAATGTAGTATATAATTCATTTTAAAAATAATTTTTTTGTAAATTTGTTACATATATTTATTTAATTTTTATTTATGTTATTGTTTTATGTGTATAGATGTATTTATAATTTATAAGATTTTCTTAATAATTTATAAGTTATTAAAATAATTATTAAAACATATTAATAAGTAAGTGTATATATTATATATTATATGTATATATTAAATGTATTTATAAATTAAATATATTTAATTTATAATTTGTAAACATTTTGAAATATTTTTAACTATGTTTATTTTAATTATATGTATTATTTACTTTATTTTACATTACTTTTTTTAACCAAAAAAACCCGATATTTTTAACAACGATATTTTTGACAACGATATATTTTTTTCGATATTTTTGTACTTACCATAATGTAGATAGGATGTCGATATTCTTGACTTCGATATTCTTGCTGCGATATTTTTGTAGGTCGATATTCTGACCTTCGATATTCTGTCAGTGATTCAGGGAAAAAATCATGCTAATGAAAAAAGGTGGCACATACAAGGTGTAGTGGGGCCTGGGGAGTTCAAACGAAATTCGGGGGTCAGAAATAATTTGGCTAGAAAAGACAGAGTGATAATAATAAAATATTCAGGGCCCAGTTTTCATTGGGGTTTTGAGCTAGGATTCTGGTGAAGCTGACATCTGTATTACTTTATTGTGTTATCTCTACTGTCATTAAATGTTAAAGTAGTGAATGGTACTGCTATGCACAACAATCATGTGTTTTCCTCAGTGCCACAACCTGAAGACCGCAGTTTGAAAGGTAAGCTATGGGACACTATTTTCTTGAATTAATTCAGTGAAAACCCAGTATAAACACAAAACACCTTGCTAGGATACTTGAATCTTCGTGTAAAACCGAGGCTAAAATCTCTCCCATTTTAGGGAGGGACGTGTTAAACCATTTTTGAAATCAACATTTTATCAATATGTATAATTACATTGTGTAGAAAGAAAAAAAGAAACTTATTTCATCATGCCTTTAACATTCCCCACACCAGACCAACGCACGCCGTACCAAAACAAAAGGGTTAACCAAAAATAAAACTACTGATGTTTCATAGACTTTCCCAAGAATACCATCCAAGAGGAACTCAGCAACCCCTGCTCTACACACTTTACAATGTGTATACAATTCTGCACTGAGACCACTTGAACGGAACGCACAACTGCTACATCCAAGAACTTTCTGAGAACAAGTTTTCCTTATGCAATACAGGAAAAAAGGAAGACAAAGCAATATCCTTGGTGACTTTAGCCAAGTAGTGCACGTGGCATGCAGACAACTCATCACCATAGTCAAAGCCAGCTTCTACAAGACCACCATAAGTGAAACAAACATCAGAAGCAAAGCACTCTTCAAGACGGTCAAACACTGAATCAATCACCCTTCGGATCTCCTAGCTTCTAGTTCCTCATTTAATCTACAAGCACACTCAACAACTTCTCCACCAAGATAATAAAAATCTGAACACCCATTCACACCACCAAACAGAGATCCATGCATCCCTGAGTCTTAATCATGGAACCCATAATTCAACATCTTTCAATCGCGTTTTGCTAAATTAACTATCCAACATCATCAACTCCTTAAAGCCACCTCTTACAAAGGTGGCACTTTGCCATCCTCCATTGTGAAATCCCTCTGTGAAAATGCACTCGCACCTCCTCTTAACAAGGTCAACTACTGCTGCAGTCAGGGAACTTTTCTCAGGTTCCTCAAAACTTGACAGATCCTTCTGCTGCTGAACAAATCTGCCATTGACCCAAAAGATGTTGCTAACTACTACCCCTTTAGCCGTCTCCCTTTCATCGGTAAAGCTATCAAGAAAGCAGTATCCACTCAATTACAGGATCCAATCAACAAGAGGAACCCTCTACCGGACTACCAATTCAGTTTCAGACTATGCTGATGCCACCCATCAAGAAGCCAATGATCCCACCCTGATCAATGGCAATAACAATTCATGCCGCCTGTTCTTGCTTGGCCACTCTGCAGCTTTTGACACTGTCTACCATGAAGAACAATAACACCACTAAAGGTCATAGGTAAACTGTGTAATCTTAATATGGATTGCATAAATAACAAGTTCTTTGGCATTTAAAAGCGTTTTTAATTCCAGGTAAAATGTTGTTTTACTGAAACATCCCACCACTAACCAGACTGCTGTGCTTCTTGTGTTGTATGGGTAAAGGTAACCCTAGACCCTTCTGGGCCCTGTGTTCTGGTTCTGCTTGGCTCAAGCAAAACATAATGTCCACCTCTGTCCCCTAAGGACCCATTACTGGGCCAGTACCGGCTCTGGTACAGACATCCACCCCAGCTTCGAGATCCACACTGGTTCTCACTAATCCAATGCAAAGGGTGCATGATCGGTGTCAATGCCCAAGGTGGATCTTGAACCCACGTGAGCTCGAGCTCATCCGATATCAGACTGAGATTACAAAAGTGCAACTTGTTGTAATGTACCATGATTCTAGCACTGTTCCTCTACAACATCATAGTTATCAGCAGAGGCTCCATCTCCTTTTTAGCTCTAATTTTGACTCTGGGATGGGCTTGACATTTTTCTCTGAGACAGAGTTTGGCTCACCAAATGGGCCCCCAATGGAAGAAAGTGCCTCATTTGTGGTTGTGGTTTGGAGGGCTGCTAAGGTAGTAGAAATACTGCTGCCCTCAACTGAAACTAAAACAAATGTTTTGACAGAAATTCTCCAGCCTGGGCCAGTAACATCTCAGCCCTTTGATACGTTTCTAGATTCCTCTCCACAACACATCCCGAGAGAGGGTTCTCTAGACCCTTGGGCGACAGGTACTTAGTCAATGTAAATAAATAAAATAATAAATACCGGTATTTGTAAAGCGCAAACAATTACCCCTAAGGGTGTCAAGGCGCTGCGGGCCGTCAAGAAGATTAAGCAAGCTATTACCCAGAGTCACATGGTGCTGGGCTAACCTGTCGCCGGCGCCCAGGATCGAACCGTGAGCCCCAGGCTCCAGAGTCAGCTGCCCTGGCCGCTGCACCACACCTTTTCCACATGAGACACAGAACCCAATGGACTACAACCTCCACACAACCCACTAAGCATTAGCATGAGTGAAGTACATATTAGGTATGAGTCGTTCATAGGAAACTCACAGGAATAGTTTGTGGAACCTCAACCTTCTTTCATCATGAATAGACACACTCAAGAACACTAGGAATACATTTTCAAGATTTATTAAAATCAAAAACCTATCAGAGTGCACACATTATAAATAGTAGTTATTGTAAAAATAAGGACAATAGTGGCAACAATATTTGTCACCAAGTTGAACAACAATTGGCTGGCAAAAATTGGCTGTGATTAATGAATTTTACACCTTTGCATTTTGGAAAATGCGAACGATAAATATTAAAATACACACTGAAATCAAGACTTTATGATATACTTACGTTCATTGACTTGCTCCTTACCTAAATAAGGACTTAAAAATATTAGCATATTGCTGTGTGCACACTAATTGTGTGTAGTGTGATATATACTCTAACACAACAGCAGTTGTGGCTGGTAGGGAAATGTGGCAGGGGGGAAGTGGGAGGGGTTAGAAAAAAATAATAAAAAAGAAAGCTTACCTGCTGGCCGCCGGTCATCAGTCACCGCCTCTCCTCCGATGCAGGAAACATGAAGCACCCAGGCTCCAAGACTCCCCTAGCCATTCACAATGCTGCTGTCACTAGCATGACAGCAGCGTCGTGATTGGTCTGAGCACCGTGGTTCGGCGCTCAGATAGGGAGTGTTAGCCTGTTCATGTTCTCCACCCAGGGTGTGCAATACAGCCGGTGGTGAACATGCTAAGTGTGCATGGCGGTTTGGCCAGCCCAAGACGGCCGGCCAAACCGTCACATGCACTTAAGGTGCAGCAACCACTCTTCCTCCCTCTGGCTCACGGGAGCCCAGCCCCGCCCCGCCCTAACCTTACCTGGCTGCAACTGCAAGCTCCATACTAAAAATAAAATGATAATAACGTTCTGTTATTATCATTTTATTTTTCCTTTGCACTGCTCTTAAAGCAGTGGGGTGACGCTCCTCTGCCTTAGCGGACCAGCCGCCGCTGTACAATTGGGATTGAGTAGCTGGTCCCATAGCGCTTGCAACAGCCAAGTTATACACATGACAGTCATAGAGTGCAGTAACGCATAAGAGTGACAGCTATTGTTGTAATTTGCACTTTCTAGGATTGATGGCTTTCTGCATTTTCTGGTTCCACCTCTCAGATTTCATATGAGGCCACTACAACCATGTGTGGCGGACCAGTGGAATCCATTCTTAGGCAGCTGCGAGAAAAGGCTGACACCATTGCAGTCAGCAATCCATTTATTGCTATGATGGCGCCAATAAAAACTTTACGCATGGGATTCCCATTCCATCAGGACCTTCCCAAACAATATTGCTCAGGAAAGGACTTCTTCCCATTCTCAATAGTGCGTCTAAGCCACTGTTCTATATATTAGCTCATGCTTGTTCCATACTGATGGTAGCCTTAGTCATTTAGACTATTGTAATTCTATGTTTTTAAATGCCCCATCTGGCATGTTGAAAAAGCTACAGTGTATCTAAAATGCAGCAGCCAAATTAGCCCTTGGACTGTCAAGATATGCATTGGCTTCCGCTGCTCTTGACTCACTACAGTGGCTCCCTGTGGTAAAAAGAATCACTTTTAAATCCCTTTGCTTGGTTCACTGGGCTATTCATCACTTTGTACCTTATTATCTGAGAAATACATTTCATTTCTACACCCCGGGTTGTTCACTTCAATCTCAGGAAGCTTTACTTTATGGTATCCTAGAACTGAGTGAGTACGAACCGGGCGCAGGGCATTTTTGGTGGCGGCTGACAATTTATGGAATTCTTTGCCTCTAACCTTGTGTACAAGCCTTGTATTAGTTCAATTTAGGAAAGTCGTGAAGATCTGGATCTATGCACGGTAATGTAGCACTTGCAAGATCTGGACCCTAGATGAGTGACAATTTCATACAAGCTACTATAATATTAATCTTTTTCAGTGCCAGGACAACTTTAGAGTATTTGCGCACTTGACAAATTCTTTAACATAACATGCACCATGGACACTGTCACCCCAGATCCACAGACTTGGCCTCTTTCCCCATAGCTACCTCATATATACAACTAAGATCGATAACAATTCATGGATAATAAAGAAGTCAGGCACTGCTTCCGGGTAGAGTGCCCCAGACCTTTCCTTGATGGCAAGGTAGATTTACCCCAGAGGTTAACCCAAAGATGTCTACCTTTATGTATACATTTTCTGAGAACCTCAAGAAGGGGCTAAACAGAGCTTGGCTGGGTGCCAAGACAAACTGTTAGACATGTTTGGTCCCCAGACTAAAATACCTGATGTAGCTTTGTCTGCAAGAGGTAATCGCACTACTGTTGACCCAAACATCTGCTAATCTGCCTTCTGTGCAATGCAAACTGTGTCATTTCTATGGAAATGCATGTCTATTTTAATGAAGTTGGACGTTAAGCTGGGTTTAGTGTATACCTGAGGCTGGTCCTGTGGCCCAAGGGTATCTCTTCAGAGATCATCTTGTGTACGAACTGTGACACTCTGTAGCAACGTTTACCACCTCAGATAGAGCTCAGCTTTCTTTGGAAAAGGGGTTCAACGCTGCATTTTTTGCGAAGACCAGCAATTGAAGGGTGTGAACAGTCAGCCGCAACTATAAAAATTCCAAGGCAACAGTTGCAGGAAAGGATGGGCAGGAAAATGTTGCTTCTTTCTTTCCCTTCAAAGGGTGCAGTGGTCGAGAATGCTACAGAGGACAATCTGTAAACCCTATTATTATTATTAGCTTTTATTGAGCGCAGACATATCAACCTGTTGGGGTCTCATGGCGCTGTTACGAAAGCGTCAGCAGATCTTAACCACAGAGGTAGGGATAATTAGAACATCCAGGTTAGCCCTTTCTATGGTCCGTAATGGCCCGAAGGTGTAAAGGGAGCTGGTTCCACAGTTGAGGGGCTAGGTAGGAAAATGATCTGCCACCATTTCTGACAGTTCTGGCCCTATGGGGGATCAATAGATGTTTTCCTCCTGACCGGAGATTCCTTATTGGCGCATACCAATTAAGTTTTCTCAATAAGTACTGTGGCCCGTTTCCATGTAGAGTTTTTTGTGTAAGGCAAATAATCTTGAAATGTGTTTGTTTACTTATTGGTAACCAGTGTAGGGTTTTTAAGATGGGGGCAGATGGAGATCGAGGTGGAAGGTGTAGTACCAATCGTGCTGCGGTGTTTTGCACCACCTGGAGCCTGGTATATAGTTCCTCATTCACGGACGCCATTAAGGCGTTTCCATAGTCCAGGCGGCTGATTATCAACGCCTGTACCAGGCATTTCCTAGGCCTCAATAGAATCCATTGGAAGATTTTTCATAAGGTGCTCATGATGCCGTAGCAGGTACCCAAAGTATGGTTTACCTGGTCCTTCATACACAGTTTGTTATCAATTATAATGCCAAGATTCCGTACTGTTGTTTTTGGGGAGGGGCATGGGCCGAGACTCGTCGGCCACCAGTCATCCGACCAGAATTCCTGTGCTTTCCCAAATAATATCACCTAAGTCTTCCTTATGTTAAGTTGAAGGCAATTTGTCTGCATCCATGCAGCTCTTGAATCTAATTTTGGTGTCAGCTGGATTGGGCCCCATGGTTATTACCAACTGGGTGTCATCTGCATACGACATTACGTCAAACCCATATGATCTGATTACCCTTGCCAGCGGTGCAAAGTAAATGTTAAACAGCATGGGGCTGAGTGCCAACCCCTGGGGGACTCCTTTGTCAACAACTATGCTGCGAGATACATAGGATTCTAGTTGTACAGAGATTGTCCATTCCTTCAAGTAATTCCTCAGCCAGTTGAGGGCTTTCCCTCCGACCCCAATCTCCTCTAACCTCTGTGTTAGGATTGTGTGGGATATGGTGTCAAAGGCAGACGATAAATCTAATAAGACCAGCATTGATGCATGTCCCTAACCTAGGGAAAGTCTTATGTTGTCTACTACTACTACAAGTGTAGTTTCTTTGCTATGTCCTCCCCGAAAACCTGACTGGGAGGGGTCGAACAGTTGACCACTTTCTAAATATGTTGTGAGTTATTTGTTGACCATTCCATTACCTTCCCAAAGTTTGGAAGCAAGGAGATTGGTTGAAAGTTACCTAATTTGTTCGGATATGCTGTTGGCTTTTTAAGGATTGGTTTAACCCTTGCTGATTTCCATTTCGTTGGGACAGTCTCCATGCTTAAAGACATATTAAGAAGGTCTGTAAGGCTGTTAAGTAGTACAGGGGATAGGATAGACAGAATGTGGGGTGGTGCTAGACCTTCTGGTGATCCTGATGTAGTCCTGTTTAGTGCAGTTCTAACCTCCTCCTGGGTAACTGCAATGAACTCATCTAGCTGTGCCATGTAAGTGTTTTCCATTTTGTCAACATTTTCCTTGAAAAATATGGACAGTTTTTCTACCATGTCTTGTGAGGCCGGAATGACGGTCTGACAAGATGAGGGGATTGTGAATTAATTTAGGATTCCTTATAGTTCCTTGTGAGAATTTGCTGCATTTTCAGTTCTATTAATGATATGAGTTTTCCTGGCTTCCTTGATGTTATTTAAGTATTGCCTGTGAGTTTTTTTATAGGCTTGTCTGTCCTCCATAGTTTTTGTTGCTCTCCATTTGCGTTCAGCTTTCCTACTTACTGCTTTTTCTATTTTCAGGGGAGTCAGTGAACCAAGGTGAAGTTTTAACTTTGTACCTGACTTTGCTGCTGACTTTTGATGCCATTTTATTTAGGACTTGTGGGATTTAGTCTCAAAGACGTCAAGTGCTGCATCTATGTTCTTTTGGCCCGATAGTGTTGGTGGACTGAAATGTAAAGAAAAGGAGGCTTGGTTTATTTTTCTTCAGGACCTGCTTGGTTTCTGACCTAGTACCCTGGGCTCTTGGGCTTTGCTACTTGTAGGTGGAACTTTATTAGACTGTGGTCGGACCAGATCAGAGGAGTGAGAGGGCTGACCCTGGTATTTGCTTGATTGGTGAACAGAAGATCAAGTGTGCCCTGCAGTGTGCGTGGGCCCACTCACCCTCTGAACAAAACCTAAGGAATTTAGATTTGTGATTAACTGCATGGCATCCACGTCTGAAAAAAGTTCTGCATGATAATTGAAATCTCCTACAAGTAGAAAGTTATCTGAGGCCAAAATGTGTGGGGCAATGAGTTCCATCAGTTTATTAGTAAAGTCTGTCTTAGGCCATGGGGGTCTATAAACGAGAGCACCTCTCCAGGATCCCTTGCCTAGTATTTCTGTTCTGAATATACACAGTTCAATCCAGTCAGCAATGAACAATTCCACTATGCTGATCTTTAGTCTCTCGCCATATGCTTTTGAGAGGCCTCTCCCTCTTTTCTTATCTCTGTCTAGTCTTATTAGTATATACTCAGGGGGAAAGGCTGTTGCCACGTCTGGAAGGGCTGTAGATTGTAGCCAAGTCTAAACAGTCTAAACAGATGTCTGTTTTTTTGGCATCTAACAGACTCCATACCTCTAGTGCGTGTTTAGTGATGGATCGTGCATTGAAATAAAGCCCCAGTAGCTCTCTATTCTATTCAATTGTCTTTGTTCCCCTTTTAACGATTGCTGGTGGCCTTTGAGGAAGGGTAAACTTACATTGGCTGCACGTATATGGGAGCTCAAGGTTTGGAGCAAGATTCAGTGTTGAACGTACAGTTTACTCTGTAATGCTTATTTATTTGTTTTAGCTCCCAACTTGAGTAACGGTGTGGTGTCATTGTATAGATGTTAGCAGTCACAGATCTGGGTTGAATCCATCATCATTCTTTAGCTCACTTTGCCACCTCAGTTCAGACCCAGCTATATGCAAATCAGTCTTGACCCTGTGCCTCATGGGAACAGTCCAGCCCGAACTGCCAAGCCAGGTCTTCCCTGAACTGGAAACAAGCATCCTGGGACCGGTTTCTGGGAAACACCCTTCATCAGTCAGGCTAGCTTGAATCCAGCGGCAAAGTGAACAAGGGACCCACGTCTGGGCATACCATGCCAACTCAGGGCAAACAAAGCAAACACAAGGTGATGATGGACGGAGCGCTGAAACTTTTCAGACACTCACCCCCAGTCACAGATCTGGGTTGAATCCATCATCATTCTTTAGCTCACTTCGCCACCTCAGTTCAGACCCAGCTATATGCAAATCAGTCTTGACCCTGTGCCTCATGGGAACAGTCCAGCCCAAACTGCCAAGCCAGGTCTTCCCTGAACCGGAAACAAGCATCCTGGGACCGGTTTCTGGGTAACACCCTTCATCAGCCAGGCTAGCTTGAATCCAGTGGCAAAGTGAACAAGGGACCCACGTCTGGGCATACCGTGCCAACTTAGGGCAAACAAAGCAAACACAAGGAGATGATTGACGGAGCGCTGAAACTTTTCAGACTCTCACCCCCAGTCACAGATCTGGGTTGAATCCATCATCATTCTTTAGCTCACTTCGCCACCTCAGTTCAGACCCAGCTATATGCAAATCAGTCTTGACCCTGTGCCTCATGGGAACAGTCCAGCCCGAACTGCCAAGCCAGGTCTTCCCTGAACCGGAAACAAGCATCCTGGGACCAGTTTCTGGGTAACACCCTTCATCAGCCAGGCTAGCTTGAATCCAGTGGCAAAGTGAACAAGGGACCCACGTTTGGGCATACCCTGCCAACTTAGGGCAAACAAAGCAAACACAAGGAGATGATGGACGGAGCACTGAAACTTTTCAGACACTCACCCCCAGTCACAGATCTGGGTTGAATCCATCATCATTCTTTAGCTCACTTTGCCACCTCAGTTCAGACCCAGCTATATGCAAATCAGTCTTGACCCTGTGCCTCATGGGAACAGTCCAGCCCGAACTGCCAAGCCAGGTCTTTCCTGAATCGGAAACAAGCATCCTGGGACCGGTTTATGGGTAACACCCTTCATCAGTCAGGCTAGCTTGAATCCAGCGGCAAAGTGAACAAGGGACCCACGTCTGGGCATACCATGCCAACTCAGGGCAAACAAAGCAAACACAAGGTGATGATGGACGGAGTGCTGAAACTTTTCAAACACTCACCCCCAGTCACAGATCTGGGTTGAATCCATCATCATTCTTTAGCTCACTTGGCCACCTCAGTTCAGACCCAGCTATATGCAAATCAGTCTTGACCCTGTGCCTCATGGGAACCGTCCAGCCCGAACTGCCAAGCCGGGTCTTCCCTGAACCGGAAACAAGCATCCTGGGACCAGTTTCTGGGTAACACCCTTCATCAGCCAGGCTAGCTTGAATCCAGTGGCAAAGTGAACAAAGAACCCACGTCTGGGCATACCCTGCCAACTTAGGGCAAACAAAGCAAGCACAAGGAGATGATGGACGGAGCGCTGAAACTTTTCAGACACTCACCCCCAGTCACAGATCTGGGTTGAATCCATCATCATTCTTTAGCTCACTTGGCCACCTCAGTTCAGACCCAGCTATATGCAAATCAGTCTTGACCCTGTGCCTCATGGGAACCGTCCAGCCCGAACTGCCAAACCAGGTCTTCCCTGAACCGGAAACAAGCATCCTGGGACCAGTTTCTGGGTAACACCCTTCATCAGCCAGGCTAGCTTGAATCCAGTGGCAAAGTGAACAAGGGACCCACGTCTGGGCATACCCTGCCAACTTAAGGCAAACAAAGCAAACACAAAGAGATGATGGACGGAGCGCTGAAACTTTTCAGACACTCACCCCCATTCACAGATCTGGGTTGAATCCATCATCATTCTTTAGCTCACTTCGCCACCTCAGTTCAGACCCAGCTATATGCAAATCAGTCTTGACCCTGTGCCTCATGGGAACAGTCCAGCCCGAACTGCCAAGCCAGGTCTTCCCTGAACCGGAAACAAGCATCCTGGGACCAGTTTCTGGGTAACACCCTTCATCAGCCAGGCTAGCTTGAATCCAGTGGCAAAGTGAACAAGGGACCCACGTCTGGGCATACCCTGCCAACTTAGCGCAAACAAAGCAAACACAAGGAGATGATGGACGGAGCGCTGAAACTTTTCAGACACTGAGCAAGACCACTGACTCATTGCCAGTGAAATTGCTCTCCCACCCTCGCAGCTCCACCATTAAGTGAGGCCTCTCCTGAGCCCCTGGACTCCCGTAGTGTTGGTGTTTGAGGCCCTCCTCCACCCGCAGGTTATACCTGCGCCTCATCCCTGGTGGTCCAGTGGACCTCTGACTCCTTTCTCTCGCTCCGCTTTCTGCTCCGTTTTCACCCTTTAGCTTCTTTAGCGTTTTCACCCTTTCACTCTTTATAACATTTTTCTTCTGCTTTCTGCTCCGTTTTCACCCTTCATTCTTTTCACCCTTTTACTCTTTATATCTTTTTCTTCTCATTTTTTCACCCTTTCACTCTTTACTTTTTTTCATCTTCTTTGCTTGCTTCCCCCGTTTTTCCCGCCGCTGCTGCCCCCGCCGCCCCTCCCCCCAGCGCGACCAGCCCGAGCCAGTTCCCCTCCCCGCTCCCGCCTCCCAGCTGTCCAGCCCTCCCCGACCCCTACTTAATGGCGGCCGCTGCGGGGACAGGCGAGCAAGACCACTGACTCATTGTCAGTGAAATTGCTCTCCCACCTTCGCAGCTCCACCATTAAGTGAGGCTTCTCCTGAGCCCCTGCACTCCCGTAGTGTTGGTGTTCGAGGCCCTCCTCCACCCGTAGGTTATACCTGCGCCTCATCCCTGGTGGTCCAGTGGACCTCTGACTCCTTTCTCTCGCTCTGCTTTCTGCTCCGTTTTCACCTTTAGCTTCTTTAGCGTTTTCACCCTTTCACTCTTTATAACATTTTTCTTCTGCTTTCTGCTCCGTTTTCACCCTTCATTCTTTTCAGCCTTTTACTCTTTATATCTTTTTCTTCTCTTTTTTTACCCTTTCACTCTTTACTTTTTTTCCTCTTCTTTGCTTGCTTCCCCCGTTTTTCCCGCCGCTGCCGCCCCCGCCGTCCCTCCCCCCAGCGCGACCAGCCCGAGCCAGTTCCCCTCCCCGCTCCCGCCTCCCAGCTGTCCAGCCCTCCCAGACCCCTACTTAATGGCGGCCGCTGCGGGGACAGGCGAGCAAGACCACTGACTCATTGTCAGTGAAATTGCTCTCCCACCCTCGCAGCTCCACCATTAAGTGAAGCCTCTCCTGAGCCCCTGCACTCCCGTAGTGTGGGTGTTCGAGGCCCTCCTCCACCCGCAGGTTATACCTGCGCCTCATCCCTGGTGGTCCAGTGGACCTCTGACTCCTTTCTCTCGCTCTGCTTTCTGCCCCTTTCTGCTCCGTTTTCACCTTTAGCTTCTTTAGCGTTTTCACCCTTTCACTCTTTATAACATTTTTCTTCTGCTTTCTGCTCCGTTTTCACCCTTCATTCTTTTCACCCTTTTACTCTTTATATCTTTTTCTTCTCATTTTTTCACCCTTTCACTCTTTACTTTTTTTCATCTTCTTTGCTTGCTTCCCCCGTTTTTCCCGCCGCTGCCGCCCCCGCCGTCCCTCCCCCCAGCGCGTCCAGCCCGAGCCAGTTCCCCTCCCCGCTCCCGCCTCCCAGCTGTCCAGCCCTCCCAGACCCCTAATTAATGGCGGCCGCTGCGGGGACAGGCGAGCAAGACCACTGACTCATTGTCAGTGAAATTGCTCTCCCACCCTCGCAGCTCCACCATTAAGTGAAGCCTCTCCTGAGCCCCTGCACTCCCGTAGTGTGGGTGTTCGAGGCCCTCCTCCACCCGCAGGTTATACCTGCGCCTCATCCCTGGTGGTCCAGTGGACCTCTGACTCCTTTCTCTCGCTCCGCTTTCTGCCCCTTTCTGCTCCGTTTTCACCCTTTAGCTTCTTTAGCGTTTTCACCCTTTCACTCTTTATAAAATTTTTCTTCTGCTTTCTGCTCCGTTTTCACCCTTCATTCTTTTCACCCTTTTACTCTTTATATCTTTTTCTTCTCTTTTTTTCACCCTTTCACTCTTTACTTTTTTTCCTCTTCTTTGCTTGCTTCCCCCGTTTTTCCCGCCGCTGCTGCCCCCGCCGCCCCTCCCCCCAGCGCGACCAGCCCGAGCCAGTTCCCCTCCCCGCTCCTGCCTCCCAGCTGTCCAGCCCTCCCTGACCCCTACTTAATGGCGGCCGCTGCGGGGACAGGCGAGCAAGACCACTGACTCATTGTCAGTGAAATTGCTCTCCCACCCTCGCAGCTCCACCATTAAGTGAGGCCTCTCCTGAGCCCCTGCACTCCCGTAGTGATGGTGTTCGAGGCCCTCCTCCACCCGCAGGTTATATCTGCGCCTCATCCCTGGTGGTCCAGTGGACCTCTGACTCCTTTCTCTCGCTCCGTTTTCTGCCCCTTTCTGCTCCGTTTTCACCCTTTAGCTTCTTTAGCGTTTTCACCCTTTCACTCTTTATAACATTTTTCTTCTGCTTTCTGCTCCGTTTTCACCCTTCATTCTTTTCACCCTTTTACTCTTTATATCTTTTTCTTCTCTTTTTTTCACCCTTTCACTCTTTACTTTTTTTCTCTTCTTTGCTTGCTTCCCCCGTTTTTCCTGCCGCTGCTGCCCCCGCAGCCCCTTCCCCCAGCGCGACCAGCCCGAGCCAGTTCCCCTCCCCCTCCCGCCTCCCAGCTGTCCAGACCTCCCCGACCCCTACTTAAACGCGCCCGCTGTGCGGCCTCGCGCAGCGGCGCGCCGCTGGCGCACCAAAGGCGCGCCAAAGGCAAGCCTGTCTGCGCCCGTCCGCGATCCGACCGCGACCAGCGCCAAGAACCCTGGACCCCCGCACTGCCAACGCTACAACCCAGCGGCACTCCACGCACTCAACCCAGGCCGCAACAACAACTGCAAGCTAGCATCACCAGCCGACACCCACGGACCCTTCAGCTGTCACCGCTGCCGGCACACCTGCAGCACCGCCAGGAACACGGACCCAGCACAACACGCCTGCAAGAACACAACCGAACCGAAGACCCTGCAATGCATCCTCCTCAACGTCCGATCACTCCGCAAACACGCCACCGAAATCTGGGACCTCCTCGACAGCACCACTCGGGACGTAGCATTCTTCACCGAAACCTGGACCAACACCACCTTGGGACCGGACATCGCCATCGCCATTCCCCAAGGATACAAGATCTCCCTGAAGGACCGCCGCACCCGCCCGGGAGAAGGAATCGCCATCGTCCACAAATCCACCCTCCGGCTGAGCACACTCCCCGACGAGCCCACAGACCTGATGGAACACCTACACTTCAAGATACAGGCCAGCCCTACCACCACCCTCCGAGGAACTCTCATCTACCGACCCCCCGGAACCTGCGGACCTTTCACCAACTCCATCACGGACATCATCTCCCCACAAGCCATCGCATCCACCAACTACACCCTGCTGGGAGACCTCAACTTCCACCTCGACAACCAACTAGACCCCAACACCACATCCCTCCTGGACAACCTCCACAACGTTGGACTCCGCCAGATCATGACCGAACCCACGCACTCAGCAGGACACACCCTCGACCCCCTCTTCACAACAGGAAACTCCATCACTTTCAGCCACACCATCGAACTCCCGTGGACAGACCATCGATGCATCCACTTCACCTTCAGAACACCCACCATCCACAGACACCAGCACCTGCTCCCATGAAGAAACTGGACCAAAATCACCGACGACCAGCTCACCTCCTCACTCGGCAACTCTGCCCCAACCACTGCGGAAGACGACGACCCCAACACCGCAGCCCGAACTCTGCACAGATGGATTTCCGACAGCGCCAACACCATAGCCCCCTCAAGAAGAACAACAACACACACGCCAAGAAAGCCAGATGGTTTACCACCGAACTTCAAGAGTCCAGACGCACATGCCGCCGCTTCGAAAAGGCCTGGAGGAACTCCAAATCCACAGAAGCCCACAACAACTTCAAAGCCACCACCAACGCCCACCACCAACTCATCAGAAATACGAGAAAAACAGCGATCGAAGACAGAATCTCCACACACGCGCACAACAGCAAAGAACTCTTCAGCATCATCAAGGAGTTCGCCCAACCCACCAGCGAGTCTACTAACATTCCTCCCTCACAAGACCTCTGAAACAAACTCAGCACCTTCTTCCACCACAAAATCAAGAACATCTACGACAACTTTGACGAAGACAACCAACACACTGAACCCTCACCAGCCACCCCCGACACCCTGAAGCCAACGATTGACAGCTGGACAGCCCTCACCCCAGAAGACACACTGAAGACGATGAAGTCAATCCACTCCTGGGCCCCCACGGACCCCTGCCCCCACCACATCATCAACAGAGCCGCCGACACCATCGCACCCATGCTTCGCCACACCATCAACCGCTCCCTGGCAAACGCCTCCTTCCCCGACGACTGGAAACACGCCGAGATCAACCCCCTCCTGAAGAAGCCCTCGGCGGACCCCACCGACCTCAAAAACTACAGACCCATCTCCCTGCTCCCGTTCCCAGCGAAAGTCATCGAGGAAGCCATCAACAGCCAACTCTCTACCTTCATCAAAGAGCACAACATCCTCGACTCCTCCCAATCCGGCTTCAGAAAAAACCACAGCATAGAAACCGCCCTCCTCGCCGCAATAGACGACATCCGCTCCCTCCTGGACAGAGGAGAAACAGTAGCCCTCATCCTCCTCGACCTCTCAGCGGCCTTCGACAGTCTCCCACCACACCCTAACATGCAGACTCCACGACGCAGGGATCCGGGACAAGGCCCTCGACTGGATCCACTCTTCCGTCTCCGGCAGAACGCAGCAGGTCAGACTCCCTCCTTTCCTCTCGGACCCTACACCAACCACGTGCGGAGTCCCCCAATGGGTCCTCCCTCAGCCCCACGCTCTTCAACGTCTACATGGCTCCGCTCGCCCCCATCGTCAGAACCCACGGACTCAACATTGTTTCATACGCAGACAACACCCAACTCATCCTCTCCCTATCCAACGAACCCAACGCAGCAAAACACAACTTTCAAAAAGGCATGGAAGCCGTCGCCAAATGGATGAAAAGCAGCTGCCTACAACTCAACACTGACAAAACAGAAGTACTAATCATCGGCCCACACCCCGATGCCTGGAACGACACCTAGCGGCCCCCCGCCCTCGGAAGCCCACCCACCCCCACGGACCACGCACGCAACCTTGGAATCATCCTGGACTCCGACCTCAAAATGGACCGCCAGATCAACTCCGTCGCATCCTCCTGCTTCCACACCCTCTGTCTCCTACGTAAGACCTTCAAATGGATCCCCCTCGAGCACAGAAAGACCGTCACTCACGCCCTCGTCACCAGCAGACTCAACTACGGCAACGCACTCTATGCCGGAATAAACAAAAACCTCACCCGCAAGCTACAAAACATCCAGATCGCTGCCGCAAGACTGGTCCTCAACCTGCCAAGACACTGCCATATCGCCCAGCACCTGCGCACACTCCACTGGCTCCCCATCGAGGCTAGAATCACCTTCACGATTCTCACCCACGCACACAAAGCCCTCCACAACAACGGACCGGCATACCTGAACAGCCGACTCAAATTCCACGCACCCCAAAGGACCCTACGATCAGCCCAGCTCTCCTACGCCGTGGTCCCCCGTGCCAGAAAGACCAGATCGGGAGGCCGCTCCTTCTCCTTCCTCGAGGCCAGAGCATGGAACGCCCTACCGCTCCACCTCAGACAGACAACATCACTCCCCATCTTCACGAGAAACCTCAAAACTTGGCTCTTCGACAGACCCCCTCCTTGATGGACTGGAACCTGCACCTCCCCTCCTCCCCAGCGCCTTGAGACCCTTACGGGTGAGTAGTCGCGCTTTAACATACACTTGATTGATTGACACTCACCCCCAGTCACAGATCTGGGTTGAATCCATCATCATTCTTTAGCTAACTTCGCCACCTCAGTTCAGACCCAGCTATATGCAAATCAGTCTTAACCCTGTGCCTCATGGGAACAGTCCAGCCCGAACTGCCAAGCCAGGTCTTCCCTGAACCGGAAACAAGCATCCTGGGACCGGTTTCTGGGTAACACCCTTCATCAGCCAGGCTAGCTTGAATCCAGTAGCAAAGTGAACAAGGGACCCACGTCTGGGCATACCCTGCCAACTTAGGGCAAACAAAGCAAACACAAGGAGATGATGGACGGAGCGCTGAAACTTTTTAGACACTCACCCCCAGTCACAGATCTGGGTTGAATCCATCATCATTCTTTAGCTCACTTCGCCACCTCAGTTCAGACCCAGCTATATGCAAATCAGTCTTGACCCTGTGCCTCATGGGAACAGTCCAGCCCGAACTGCCAAGCCAGGACTTCCCTGACCCGAAACAAGCATCCTGGGACCGGTGTCTGGGTAACACCCTTCAAAAGCCAGGCTAGCTTGAATCCAGTGGCAAAGTGAACAAGGGACCCACGTCTGGGCATACCCTGCCAACTTAGGGCAAACAAAGCAAACACAATAGAAATGGACACACAATTCTGATTTGACTTGCAAACATCTATTGCAAAACTGTCTAAGCTATTGTAAGAAATTGGAGTATTAGTTGAGAGAGTAAGTATCCACCTCAAGTAAAATTCACAATCCTTGTCCAGGTGAACCCTCATAATTCACAAAATTAACCTGAGCTCAGACCCCTGGTAGCAAAGACACAGAGGCAATGTATAAAGTATTTATGCACTAAGACAGTAATAAAGTTGAAACGCAAAACAATAAAAATCCCTCAATGAATTAGAAACATAGAGTAAAATGTAATAAGCAAAGTAACACCAAAATCAAAAAAATCTAATAAAGGAAACCAGAGATGTGGATGTTTAAAGTTTTTAGTAGAAATAGTGCCAAGAAGCACAAAGTGCCAATGAGAGTCAATAATCGCAGTGGAATATGACCTAGGCACAATCTGCTGTTAACCGCAATGGAGCACAAGTCGGATAAGCCAACCAGGTTCATACTGAGCAAAAGATTTTATCTTCTGACTAAGTACTTATGTCCCAATCCAAAACAGGAGTACACTTCTAAAGTGAAACAGGACCTCAGGAGGGGCACTTAGAGACTCACTGGGTGTCAGGCAGAAGCCAACAAGCAGGATCCAGTCCTGGTCCAGTTACCACACAACTGGTCAGATGGGTAGTTGCAGGAAAGGCCTCTTTTATCTTTTTGTATTCCTGTAGGTTGAATAGGAGGTCAGCCTTATGACCCTTGGAGTCCACTTCTTTGTCATGGGTGCAAGAGGGAGAGTAGGTCCAGGTAACAGGCTCTTCTCAGGTCTCAGACAACAGGTTCAATCCTCTTCTATCTTCCACAGGTAATGGAGTGTTCTCAAGTGTGTGAGTGACAGACAGCTACCGGAAAGCTTTTTGGTATGACTGTACTTTTTGTATTGAAGTGTACACTAAGGTAAAAAAAAAAAATCATGCATGTCATTATTACAACAAATTAATTAATACACACTCATTGACCAATCTTCTAAGGGCCCCATAGCTCATTAGATTTGGGCTGTACTCACACTCTAAAAATCTAAATGACTCCGCATGGTCGCACGATGCACGTGCATCACATGACATGGAGAGCATGGAAATAGCGCCTAGCCTGCAGCATCCAT
Organism: Calotriton arnoldi; assembly: GCA_963921515.1. NCBI lineage: Eukaryota > Metazoa > Chordata > Amphibia > Caudata > Salamandridae > Calotriton > Calotriton arnoldi. The sequence goes on along the minus strand of CAWUFW010002128.1, from coordinate 2,208,585 downwards.
CAAAATGCAGAGCATAGAGGAGCCAAGCAGTGTATTTGTGGACGTATACCTTTCATGAAGTAAGTCCTCTCCAAAATTTCCTGTGACTTTGATATACTCTCAAACTTGGATGGGATAACCGCTATTAACCTGTGTACTCCAATTTTGATTTTTAGAGTGTTGTAGGAAGGTAGGATCTGACTGCATGGTTACCCCCACTTTTTGCCTGGTGTTTTGCTGGTTTTTGACTAGTCTGACTGGGATCCTGCTAATCAGGACCCCAGTCTATCTGCTTTCTCCCTTACATTGACATACATGTACTTTGGTACAATCCAGATTGGATACTGGGGTACCCTTATAAGTCCCTAGTATATGGAACCCATGTACCCAGGGCATCGGTACCCCATAGGCCTCCCATGGGCTGAAGCATGTATTATGCCACCCATGAGAGGCCATGCAAAATGGAACTCCTGGTCTGCTACAGCAGCCTGTGTAAGATGGTGCTTGCACCACTTACTGTAGATATAGGTTCACTATATCTATAGGTCACTACACTTAAAACTTATAAGTCACCCCTATAGCAGGCCTTTTCAATCCTGAAGGCAGGGTGCTAGGGTTTTAGTGAGAGTGTGCCCCTGCATGAGCAGAGCCCCTCTGCACCCTTCGGAGACCATTCTCCCGGGTTGTCTGTGACTCAGCCGGACATATAGGTGGAGGTGCATTATAACCTAGCGGTAAATGCTATCTCGAAAACGGCTGCATAGAAACTTATCGTGTTTGGTATCAAACACCTTGGAATCATACCTCCACACCAGTAACTGGTGTGGGAGGTATGATTCCACCCTTCAGAAGCGAACTTCGTGGGGTCACTGGTCTAACCGGTGCCAGCCTTCTCGACCCGGACAGCACAAAATGGATGCTGCCGACCAGAGACACATTTCTGCCCTCCTGCTGCTGAGCCAAGCTCGAGCAGAGGAAGGCAGCACAATAGGCATCCTGTCACAGGGAGGTGTGACCACCTCCCAGACAGGATTTAGTGTATTGGGGCTGGGTGGGTGCACTCTGAGAGTGCCTGAAAGTCTGCATCTGGGACACATTTGGTGTCCCTGTGCATAGACCAGCTCAAACCAGTTCTGGGAGCCATTGGCTCCTGCTCTGGCGCGAAACTGGACAAAGGACATGGGTGTAACCACCCCTCTGTCCTGACCCTCCCCTAGGAGGGTCCCCTGAATCTGTCCAACCCTCTCCCGTGGGTACAAAAGGGCTTACCTGGCTGTAAGACTTTGGATTTTACGTGGACAAGATTCTGCAAGAAGAAACCACTGACCTTCGACCGTCTGGACACTCTGGACTTCGACTGGGCCCGACTTCGTCTCCCTCTCCGTCCAAAGCTTTGCCTGTGCCCGTGCTCCATACAGGCTCCGTGCAGGACCTGTGGTGCTCCCAAAGACAACTGAAGAATCTCCCTTGGAGTGAAGGAGTCACTCCCCTGCTTCGCAGGCACCTAAGCGCAACTGATTGTTCTGCTGCTCCTGAGCTCCTGTGGACTCCGAAGATTTCAGCAACACAGGAGGTGGGTTTCCGAAGGTCCCTGAGGTCGAGCTGCCATCTCACTGAGATTGAGGCCAGTATCCCTCCGTGGGACTGTGTGACCCGAACCCCTGTGCTCCGCGTCCATTTGCAAGTGCATATGCTTGTTGGCGATTCCCGAGCTTGTGCATTTAACTCCATGTAGTCCTGACTCTGAGCAGTATTTGCACCAAAGATCTCCAGCCTCCTCGCACTAAGTGCTCCGTGGACTGGAACTTTGCAATCTTGCTCGAGGTCCCCTCGCGACTCCTGGTCATCCGGCCTGTGGGTCCTCCTGAGGGTCATCTTGATTTCTGCTGGGCTTTCCTGGTTGCTCCAGACGTGCCTTGACTCTCCATTGCTTGGTGAGACCCCTGGACCTTGCTGGTCCACACCGTAACCTGCTTGACCTTCCTGCGTGGGTTGCTTTTGCCAAGGCTTGTTGGTGCTCCAGCCGGACACCGACCCCTCAGCACTCGACATCCTTCGTGGGACAGCTCACCTCCGGCTCCTGGTCATCCTCGACGTCTCCTGGTCCTCGTGGCTGCAGAGTCAAGCATCCCTTCTTCGCACCTGAAGCACCCAACAATGGTGGGCATTCGTCTACCGAGCCCCTGGTCATTCTGAAGTGACCCAGACTCTGTCCCCTCTGCTTTCAGGTTCCATCTTCCTCGAATCCAGGCTTGGATTCCACCGGACCCTTTTCACCTACACAGCAGCAGTACTTCTTTGCAGCTCTCCATTGAGAACGACGGCAGTTTCCGACGCCACTTCAGACCTATGCACCCGGCTCCCCAGGGATAGGTAACTCGGGTACTATGGTATCCACGGGTGGGGTGGCTCTTCAAACTCTTAAGTTCCAACAGGTTTGCTCGAAGTCCTCCTAGAAGGGTCCTTAACCATTAAAAGTGTAACCGCGACTTCCCCATAGAATTGTACGGAGCCCGCGGTCGTGTTCCCACACTGCACCCGGCCTCCGTGGGGTCCCTATCTACTCACCTTGGGTGGTTCCTTGGGGTCCCAATGATTCTATGTACTCCAGACCTTGTCTTGATCTCAGTTGTGACTGTTATACCACTATTTTAGTATATGGTTTGGTCTCCCTCGGGGACCCACTGTGTATTGTGCTACTTACAACTGTTCTATTGATCTCGTATTGTGTGCTCTGTGTTCTATCCTCGTGTAGAGGATAGTAGAGAGTGTTATATTAATAAATACATATTTTTATATAACTACTGTGTGGTTCTCCTTTCATTTGGTCATTCAGGAGGTGATGTTCTGGTAAAACAAGCTGCTTTACATTCCTTCAAGATTAAGCCTGAAGGCTGCTCTCCACAGCTACCACTAGGATACCTTTCTAAAGGTTATCTTTGACCTTTAATAAGTATCAATGGGAGAGAGAGGCACGGAAAGTGGCTAGTTCACTTCCCCTAGTATATATCTGAGAATCAAAAAGAACTAGCTATTGAGTAGAAGATCAAGATGTGTGTTCAGGAATAAGGAAAAAACATTCGTTTTTTATGAAGGCCCTCACCCACCAACCTAGTTGGTGGCATGCTTCATCATCAGGCCCCACCCAGGGCACCGAGTGTGCCTAGGGTGTGCTACGACGCCTGACTACAGCGGAGCGGGTTTTGCTTAGTGAGTGTGTGGTGATGGTGTTGAGAGTGTAGGTTAAAAACTGTCCTAAGGGTCCCAGTGTCCACAAGGGTTATTTTAATGGTGAGCCCTTGGCAGTGTTAAAAGCAAGGCGGCGGATGTGAGTGGAGGTGACTATGAACTCCCACATCCAGTGTGGTCAACATGTTTCAGCCAGGCCTCTTGTTAAATCTGGCTTTCATCAGGACCTTATGTGAAAAGTGAATTTAAAAGGGTGATCTACAGAATATGTGTGACCAGCTAAGTGACGCACTCGCTAAGGTGCGATATATGTGAGAGGATAATTTCCTCTAGTGGTTTTGTACCTGTAATGGGTAAAAAACACATAAAACAAACAAACAGACATACATATATGGTGATTAGCTTCAGATAAGGCACATCCAAGTTATGTGATGCCATATCGTCGTGCCCGTGCTCTAACCGGGATATAAGCGGAAGTGAGATACGGTACATGACGGTATGTGATGCATAATGGTCGTTTGAGCAATATGCGCTATTGTGCCCAGAAATCAATAGCGAAAAATGCATGAATTCACTAGAGTAGGAATAGTGCAAAGGTATACATAAAAACATATCAATTCTTACTCTGGTGTTATCAGAGAAAAACCTCATGAGTTCCGGGAGGGGGTCCGGCTTTTAGTCACACACTGGCGGTGTACAAAGGAAAAAGAAGAAAGACATACAAAACATGACTGATGCAGTATTATGATTTTCGGAAAAGACCCCTGTGGTCAGAGACTGCAGCGAAAAATTCCCCCGGCATCCCCACTTACTTCGTCAAAGCACGAGACCCGTGTGTCAAACCTACTTGGCCTGCATCGGAACTCCGTCGGTGTTGGCACCCGGTCGTGGCGGAGTTTAAGTACCCTCCATGTTTCACAGGTGAAGGCAATCTCCTGCCCAATGCGAGTAGCGTCTGTGAAAGAAAGGGTTGAAACAGAAGACAGACAACTAGCTGCGTGTGTGTTGGGGAAGGCTGACAACTAGAAATGTGTGGGCATGTCCCTCTCTCTATCTTTCAAGGGAGACATTACACAAAAATATTTAGGCTACCGGCATGGTCCGACCTAAAAAATGTATCGGAGCAGTGAATTATATTTAAGGTGGCAAAAAGTCCCAACAAGGAGGTGAAGTGACTGCGCTCCCTTAATTATGTAATTTACATATACTGCCTGGGTGTTGTTAGAAAGGGAAAAGAGACTACATTCTTGTAGTTCTCATTATGTGTAGTTTTTGTTAACTTAAGAGAAGATGTGAGAAAGCGCTTAGTTGCGGTAACGTAGCACCAGTGTGGTGTCAATGGTAACGCAGTGGCACCGCGTGTTCTGTTAATTAAAAATGGGGATTAAAAATTATTATAGTTTGTATAGACACCAGGGTGGTGTCAGTAGGTGCGTTGAGGTACCGGTTGTCTTACTTAGGTGATTTCACAGAAAAAAGACCCGCGGTGCTGGCAATGACGGTATGGCGCATAGCCTTGTCGGGATAAGGCCAACTATGTGTTGTGCCAAGTGTGGTCCCATCGTCTCAGGGATCAATTCCCTTTTAGAACCTCTTTCCCGGTTCTGTGACTTCTTTCTGAATCCCCTGGTACAGAGGGCATCTACCTACATCAGGAATACTAAACATCTGCTGAATCTTATTAAAGACATGAGTTTTGACCCTACTTCGCAACTTCTAGTGGGGTTGGACATCGAGAGCCTTTACACTAGCCTCCCTCAGGATGCCACACTGAAGGTTCTCCACGACATGCTGATGGAGACTACCTGGGAATACACCACCCCCAGATAGTTCATTTTGCAATGCGCCACCTTAGCTCTGAAGGAGAACTACTTCGAGTTCGATGGTGAGTTCTACCTTCAGACGAACGGCACGTCCATGGGCAGTATTTTTGCCCCAAGCGTGACCGGACTCTATGTGTATCATTTTGAAAAAACGCACATACTACCAGCCTCCAACCCATATACCAACAACATCAGGTTATGGCGTCGTTACACAGACAACATCCTCATGATCTGGGCTGGCTCACAAGAGTCACTAACTACCTTTCTCACCTGTCTCAATGAACGTGACCCCTACTTACGGTTCACCAGCACTGCTAGTGCACACAGCATAGCCTTCTTGGACCTTACCATTGAAGCAGAAGCAGGAACCCTTAAGACCACCACATACTACAAACCGACTGCTAGGAACTCATTGTTACAGTTTGACAGCTTCCACCCTCGACCTCTTAGGGAGAACCTCCCATTTGGCTAATTCCTCCGGATACGGCGGAACTGTAGCCTCACCTCGGATTACCAGAGACAATCTGCAGATCTGGCCTTAAGACTACAAGAACAAGGATATCCCAATAAGATTGTCCAAACCACTAAGAAACGTGCTCGCAATCAGAACAGGGATGCACTCCTTGAGGACAACATACGGAGTGATACCACTGCCCGCTCACATGCGTTACTACCTACAATAAAGCTTCCAACAGAGTAGCGAAAATAATACGAAAAAACTGGCGTATTTTGAACATTGGGACAAGAAACTGGGACCAACCCCTCTTTGCATATAAAAAGGAAAGCAGCCTTAAAGATAGATTGGTATCTACCCGTCCAAGGACACACCAGAGCCTTACTACCAACACAGTCCTTAATGCCTGGGGTTTACCCAATGTAGTCGGACACTACCCCTGCGGTGACTGCAGTGTCTGTCATCTGACACAATCCACCAAGACACTAAATCTGGAGCCAGGCAAGATATGGCGACAAGTTAAACATACCAACTGCAACTCGACCAACGTAGTATATCTTATTGAGTGTCCATGCAGACTCCGCTACGTTGGCATGACGACACGCAAGGTGAGGACCAGGATTGTGGAACACCACAGTACCATCCGGTGTAAAAAGAATACCAGCAAAATGATGGATCATTACATACAGAAAGGGCATACGCCTAATGACCTGTCATGGACAGTGATAGAACACATTGTCACAACACCAACAATGACAAATTCCTCCTCGCCAAGGAACAACGCTGGATATATCGTCTCTCTACCCACAAACAAGGATTGAACGACAATATCCCATGGAACAGCCTGAACAACTGATACTCTACCGAGGCGATGAGGCTCATTCTGGTTTCTTGGTACTCTGAGTACATACTTTTCAGATCCACTAAACTAAACCCCACAGAGGTCAATAACCCGCAATACACTGGCTATGATACCACACTTGGCACAACACATAGTTGGCCTTATCCCGACAAGGCTATGCGCCATACCGTCATTGCCAGCACCGCGGGTCTTTTTTCTGTGAAATCACCTAAGTAAGACAACCGGTACCTCAACGCACCTACTGACACCACCCTGGTGTCTATACAAACTATAATAATTTTTAATCCCCATTTTTAATTAACAGAACACGCGGTGCCACTGCGTTACCATTGACACCACACTGGTGCTACGTTACCGCAAATAAGCGCTTTCTCACATCTTCTCTTAAGTTAACAAAAACTACACATAATGAGAACTACAAGAATGTAGTCTCTTTTCCCTTTCTAACAACACCCAGGCAGTATATCTAAATTACATAATTAAGGGAGCGCAGTCACTTCACCTCCTTGTTGGGACTTTTTGCCGCCTTAAATATAATTCACTGCTCCGATACATTTTTTAGGTCGGACCATGCCGGTAGCCTAAATATTTTTGTGTAATTTCTCCCTTGAAAGATAGAGAGAGGGACACGCCCACACATTTCTAGGTGTCAGCCTTCCTCAACACACACGCAGCTAGTTGTCTGTCTTCTGTTTCAACCCTTTCTTTCACAGACGCTACTTGCATTGGGCAGGAGATTGCCTTCACCTGTGAAACATGGAGGGTTAAACCCCGCCACGACCGGGTGCCAACACCGACGGAGTTCCGATGCAGGCCAAGTAGGTTTGACACACGGGTCTCGTGCTTTGACGAAGTAAGTGGGGATGCCGTGGGAATTTTTCGCTGCAGTCTCTGACCACGGGGGTCTTTTCCGAAAATCATACTACTGCATCAGTCATGTTTTGTATGTCTTTCTTCTTTTTCCTTTGTACACCGCCAGTGTGTGACTAAAAGCCGGACCCCCTCCCGGAACTCATGAGGTTTTTCTCTGATAACACCAGAGTAAGAATTGATATGTTTTTATGTATACCTTTGCACTATTGCCACTCTAGTGAATTCATGCATTTTTCGCTATTGATTTCTGGGCACAATAGCGCATATTGCTCAAACGACCATTATGCATCACATACCGTCACGTACCGTATCTCACTTCCGCTTATATCCCGGTTAGAGCACGGGCACGACGATATGGAGTCACATAACTTGGATGTGCCTTATCTGAAGCTAATCACCATATATGTGTGTCTGTTTGTTTTATGTGCTTTTTACCCATTACAGGTACAAAACCACTAGAGGAAATTATCCTCTCACATATATCGCACCTTAGCGAGTGCGTCACTTAGCTGGTCACACATATTCTGTAGACCACCTTTTTAAATTCACTCTTCACATAAGGTCGTGATGAAAGCCAGATTTAACAAGGGGCCTGGCTGAAACATGTTGACCACACCGGATGTGGGAGTTCATAGTCACCTCCACTCACATCCGCCGTCTTGCTTTTAACACTGCCAAGGGCCCACCATTAAAATAACCTTTGTGGACACTGGGACCCTTAGGACAGTTTTTAACCTACACTCTCAACACCATCACCGCACACTCACCAAGCAAAACCCGCTCTGCTGCAGTCAGGCGTCGTAGCACACCCTAGGCACACTCAGTGCCCTGGGTGGGGCCCGATGATGAAGCATGCCACCAACTAGGTTGGTGGGTGAGGGCCTTCATAAAAAACGAATGTTTTTTCCTTATTCCTGAACACACATCTCGAGCTTCTACTCAATAGCTAGTTCTTTTTGATTCTCACATATCTTTGACCTTTGACATCGTAAGGGTCGTTTGGAGTGGTGCAAGGTGCCCACTTTCATTAGTGGACAGCATATACCAGGCCAACTTCTCACATTGGTGTGCAGCGGTTGGGATTCAAGCTTGATACTGTTTTACCAGATAAATCTCATTGAGTGATTAACTGAAAACCACTAAAGTATTAGGCACATATAATACTCCAAGATTAGAATAAGTAAGTTCTACTGAACTTGGGGTTGGGTAAGTCAAGGGACTAGCACACCCTTTCTCCAAACTAAGAGAGTTTTAGTTTCCACTAGGTTAGGTAGGTGCATACACCACACTACACCTAGTATGTCTTCTAGAGGAGAAGCCAGTGGCTCTCTGCCTTCTAGATACAATGGTCTTACATTCCAGGAATTGAAGGCCATGTGTGTTTCTAGGAAGCTGAAGACAGGGAGAAATGCAAACACCCAACGTCTCATAGAGGTGCTACTCTTGGGTGGCCTTTGGAAGACGAGGATCAGATGAGGTAGAAAGAGTGGGTGGGGCAGGGAATGAGGACAGGCCAGGAAGTGAAACCTTCTTTGACCTAGAATCAAACCCTGACCAGGAGGAACAGAATGATCCCCACCTGGACAACTTAGATCTTCTAGGAGGTGGGGGAGAAGGCCCTAGTGTCCCTCTCTTCACTCCTCCAGGAAGAGTGCAGAGTTTACCAAGGAGATCTAGATCTCCCTCTGCTGAATCTCACTATTCAGGAACTTCTGTAGGGACCTCCATATCTCATAAGAGAGTCAGCTCTTATGACAGAGAGTGCCAATTTCTAGAGCTTGAGAAAGTCAAGCTTAGGCTCAGGCAAGAGCAATTGGCACTGGATAGGGAATCCCTAGAGCTCCAGAAGGCTAAAAGAGATTGGGACTCGAGTCCCATGGTGGCAGCAACAGTGTCCCTAGGATTAAGGAGTATACTTATGATCATAGGAACCTGAGCAAGATAGTCCCTCCCTACCATGGTGGGGATGACATCCACAAATGGATAACTGCTTTGGAGAGGGCCTGTAAAGTACAGAGGGTCCCTCAAGAGCATTGGGCAGCTATCTTGTGGCTCTCCTTTGCTTACAAAGGTAGAGATAAGCTCCTCGCTGTTAGAGAAGAGGATGATGACACTATTGCCACTCTAGTGAATTCATGCATTTTTCGCTATTGATTTCTGGGCACAATAGCGCATATTGCTCAAACGACCATTATGCATCACATACCGTCACGTACCGTATCTCACTTCCGCTTATATCCCGGTTAGAGCACGGGCACGACGATATGGAGTCACATAACTTGGATGTGCCTTATCTGAAGCTAATCACCATATATGTGTGTCTGTTTGTTTTATGTGCTTTTACCCATTACAGGTACAAAACCACTAGAGGAAATTATCCTCTCACATATATCGCACCTTAGCGAGTGCGTCACTTAGCTGGTCACACATATTCTGTAGACCACCTTTTTAAATTCACTCTTCACATAAGGTCGTGATGAAAGCCAGATTTAACAAGGGCCTGGCTGAAACATGTTGACCACACCGGATGTGGGAGTTCATAGTCACCTCCACTCACATCCGCCGTCTTGCTTTTAACACTGCCAAGGGCCCACCATTAAAATAACCTTTGTGGACACTGGGACCCTTAGGACAGTTTTTAACCTACACTCTCAACACCATCACCGCACACTCACCAAGCAAAACCCGCTCTGCTGCAGTCAGGCGTCGTAGCACACCCTAGGCACACTCAGTGCCCTGGGTGGGGCCCGATGATGAAGCATGCCACCAACTAGGTTGGTGGGTGAGGGCCTTCATAAAAAACGAATGTTTTTTCCTTATTCCTGAACACACATCTCGAGCTTCTACTCAATAGCTAGTTCTTTTTGATTCTCACATATCTTTGACCTTTGACATCGTAAGGGTCGTTTGGAGTGGTGCAAGGTGCCCACTTTCATTAGTGGACAGCATATACCAGGCCAACTTCTCACATTGGTGTGCAGCGGTTGGGATTCAAGCTTGATACTGTTTTACCAGATAAATCTCATTGAGTGATTAACTGAAAACCACTAAAGTATTAGGCACATATAATACTCCAAGATTAGAATAAGTAAGTTCTACTGAACTTGGGGTTGGGTAAGTCAAGGGACTAGCACACCCTTTCTCCAAACTAAGAGAGTTTTAGTTTCCACTAGGTTAGGTAGGTGCATACACCACACTACACCTAGTATGTCTTCTAGAGGAGAAGCCAGTGGCTCTCTGCCTTCTAGATACAATGGTCTTACATTCCAGGAATTGAAGGCCATGTGTGTTTCTAGGAAGCTGAAGACAGGGAGAAATGCAAACACCCAACGTCTCATAGAGGTGCTACTCTTGGGTGGCCTTTGGAAGACGAGGATCAGATGAGGTAGAAAGAGTGGGTGGGGCAGGGAATGAGGACAGGCCAGGAAGTGAAACCTTCTTTGACCTAGAATCAAACCCTGACCAGGAGGAACAGAATGATCCCCACCTGGACAACTTAGATCTTCTAGGAGGTGGGGGAGAAGGCCCTAGTGTCCCTCTCTTCACTCCTCCAGGAAGAGTGCAGAGTTTACCAAGGAGATCTAGATCTCCCTCTGCTGAATCTCACTATTCAGGAACTTCTGTAGGGACCTCCATATCTCATAAGAGAGTCAGCTCTTATGACAGAGAGTGCCAATTTCTAGAGCTTGAGAAAGTCAAGCTTAGGCTCAGGCAAGAGCAATTGGCACTGGATAGGGAATCCCTAGAGCTCCAGAAGGCTAAAAGAGATTGGGACTCGAGTCCCATGGTGGCAGCAACAGTGTCCCTAGGATTAAGGAGTATACTTATGATCATAGGAACCTGAGCAAGATAGTCCCTCCCTACCATGGTGGGGATGACATCCACAAATGGATAACTGCTTTGGAGAGGGCCTGTAAAGTACAGAGGGTCCCTCAAGAGCATTGGGCAGCTATCTTGTGGCTCTCCTTTGCTTACAAAGGTAGAGATAAGCTCCTCGCTGTTAGAGAAGAGGATGATGACAACTATTCAGTCCTGAAGAGTGCTCTCATTGATGGGTTTGGCTTAACCACTGAACAGTACAGGATTAAGTTCAGAGACACTCAGAAGACACAGACTCAGGACTGGGTAGACTTTGTAGATGGTGCTACAAAGGCTCTGGAAGGTTGGATACTTGGCAGCAAAGTGCATGACTATTTAGGATTGTACAATTTGATTATGAGGGAGCAGATCCTTAATAATTGTCAAAACCAGCTTTTGCACCAGTACCTGGTGGACTCAGATCTGACTTCTCCCCAAGAATTGGGAAAGAAGGCAGATAAATGGGTCAGAACCAGGGTGAAACAAAAGACCCAGGGTGGTGACCAGAAGAAAGATTCTTCCAAGATCCAAGAGAAAGGTGGGGATAAGTCAAAAGATAAGTCCTCTGAAGGGCCCCAAAAATCCTCTTCTGGGGGTTGTGAGAAAGTGCCATCTTTCTTGCATGGTATGCCCCCCACTTGTTTGCTGAATTGCTGATGTACTTTGACTGAGTGTGCCCTGGGCTCCTGCCAATCAGGTGCCCAGGGCCTGTGTACCTTCCCTAAAACTGCATTACAGCCTAGACCCAATTGGCACCTCTGGCCACATGTCAGCCCCTGGTAAATGGTACCCTAGGTACCCAGGGCATTGTGACCAGAGAAGGCCCCTAAGGGCTGCAGCACTTATTGTGCCACCCTTAGAGGCCCTGTACCCTGACACACACCCCCTGCCTTTGCAGGCTGAGTGTCTTGGTGCAGAACTAAACAGAGAGTCGACATGGCACATATCCCTGTGTGCCATGCCCACAAACACACTGCTCTGGCATACCTCAGTCACCCCTCTAGCTGGGTGCACTATGCCAGTGGTGTGGGCACAGGTGCATGAGCCCTGTGCCCCTACAGTACCCAGGGCCATTCCTGGGCACTGTAAGTGCAGTGATGCCATTAAGAGTATATGGTGCTGGGAGGTCGTCATTACGAACTCCACAGCACCATAATGGCTACACTGAAGGCTGAGAAGTTTGGTATCAAACTTCTCAGCACATTAAACCCACACTGATGCCAGTGTGAGATTTAATGTAAAATGCACGACAGAGGGCAACTTGGAGTTGCCCCCTGAACCTAACCTACAATCCACGTCTTGTCTGAGGGGCTGCCTAGGCTGCCACCCCGCAGACATGATGCTGGACCCCTGGGTAGAGGGCCATCCGCTCTCCCGGGCCTGCAACAATGCACGTCCTGGGCGAGGTGCTAGGCCTCCTCCCCCAGGATAGGCAGGGGGAAGCTTCAAAGGCATTCCACCTCTGTGAGCTTCCCCAGACCACTTGCTGTACTCAGCAACTGGTCCCCACTGGTTCCAGCCCCCACTCTGGTGGGAAGACTGGCGGGAAAACCAAGGGAGGAAAGGGGGTGTGCCAGCCTCTGCCAACCCCACCCCTCAGGTGGGGGAGGCGAGGTGAAGCACATCTCCGGGCTCTCGCCATCTTGAAGATGGGGAGCCCTACCCAATCAGGACTAGGCTCCTGCCCCCCTCCCACTGGAGAGTGGCAGGATAGGGAGTGTACCCACCCCCAGGGCAGGGACCCATTGGTCCCTGCCCTTTACCTACCTGTAACGCCCCTAAATCTGGTATTTAGGGGCACCCTGAACCTTCCTTCCTTAGATCCAGATTCTGAAACAAGAAAGAAGATCAAGAAACAAGAAGACCTGCCGTGCAGCTGCTAACAAGAGGAAGACACCAACTGATTTGGCCCCAGCCCCACCAGCCTGTCGACCCTCGAACCTGCTCCTGCTAAACCCCGGCGTCTCCAGTGGTCAGCAACCTCAAAAACCCCGGAGGACCTGACTGCCTTGTGACTCTAACTACCTGGGACTCCCACGAGCAGTGGTACTGCTCAAAAGCAAGTAACCTACCCCTGGTGCCAGCCAGGAACCGCGAATCCAGCACACTCTGCACCCGCCGAGCCCGGCCCGACGGCCCAAAAGCCCACTGCACCCGGCCGCCCCAGTGCCGCTGAGGGTGCACCCACTACCCTGCTCGACTTCCCCACTTGCCCTGAGTAAGTGACCAGGAGCTTTGCTCCCACAGCCGAGTGGCCTGCCTGCCAGCAGCCACCAACCCAAGGCCCCCTGCCTTCCATAGGATAACATTGGGCCTACTCACTCTGCACCCGGCCGCCCCTGTGCCGCTGAGGGTGTAACAACTGTACTTAACTGACCCTGGGGGACCCCTGAGTCTATGCCCAGAACCTTAACTCTGCCAGTCGAGTACTTACCCAAAAGCTGATAACTCACTTTTCTTCCATAGGGTAACATTGACTGGTTTCACTTGGAAATTCTTCTAAGTGTGGAGTTTTGAAACTTTAAAATATTCATCTAAAATCAGCCGAATTACGAAAACGAATTCACTCACCTGTTATCAGGAGAGATCCCAGTGCTGGATCTTGGTGCCCAGCACTGACCCTGAAAAGTAATCATAACTGTACTTACCGGTAACTTGAATTTCCTTCCATAGGATAACATTGCCTGGTTTTTGCTGAAAAAGTTTCTGTCGATTTTGCAAACTTACAAATATTCGTTAAAAATCGCCTGTGTGACATAAACGCATTCTTTCAATTGTTTACAGGAGATGCACCAGTGCTGGATCCAGGATCTAACACTGAGTAAGAAAAAGTAACGATAACACTACTTACCTGCTAAGTGAATTTCCTCCCATTGGATAACATTGGTGATTCTATGTGAAAAAGTTTCTAAGTGCCAACTTTTAAAATACAATAATATTCCTTAAAAATCACAACTGTAACCAAAACATTTTTACTCAACTGTTTACAGGAGATGTCCCAGGACTGAATCTAGGATCCAGTCCTGTGGTAAGAAAAGTAACCCAAAAAGTAATCTATTGCATTTAACTAGAAATTCCCATTGAGCTCCATGTTATATTGTTTGAAATTGTGTTGCCTATTGCAACAACTGTAACCATTGCATTCAAAAGTCTATTGCCTATTGAAAGTATTTATCTAAAGCATCTCATTCTGAGAAAGTATATTTCGATCCCTATTGTTGGTTCTAAAATAAAACAAGCATATATTTTTATATACAAACCATTGGCCTAGAGTTCAGTTCTTGAGTGTGTGAGACCATTTGCTGACTGAGTGTGTACACCAAATGCTTCACACTGTCCTCTGATACTGCCTTACTGCTCGACCAAGCTACCACTTTAGAGAGTAAGGTTATATCTAACTTTAGCCTCTGCCAAACCTCTGGGGACTGTGGACTCTGTGCACACTGAACCTTACTTTGGTTCAGTATATACAGAGCCACTTTCTTACAGGGGTGGGTCCCAAACTCCTTCCTCCCCTGAAAAGAAACCTTATTGCTTGGTCTGTAAGAAGCCAGGCCACAGGAAAAATGATGCCATTTGCCCTAGGGTCAGCAATAAGGAAAATATTCCTCCAAACACTACTTCTACACCTGGTACTACAGGTAGTATTCCCCCAGGTTGTGGTAGTGCACCCAAAAACTTAGTTGGGTTTTCTTGGGGAACTGAGGTGGACCCTGGCCTAGCCAGGTCCCCCACACAGGCCACTTTAGTCTGTGATGGTGGCATGAGGTTTGCCACGTTTACTGTCAGTCCCAATTCCTTGGGCAAGTACAGACAAGAGCCTCTGATCAATGGTCAGAAATGTAGCCTATAGAGACACAGGAGCCAGTGTCACCATGGTGACAGGAACCTTAGTGCCCCTAGCTCAGCTTTTACCTGAGTTTAAGTACCAGGTGACCAATACTGATGGTGTGAGGACAGATCATCCCATGGCCATAGCCAATCTCAGCTGGGGATGGGTCACTGGTCCAAAGAGAGTGGCAGTGTCCCCAAACTTGCCTGTAGATTGCCTTTTGGGTAATGATTTAGAAACTTCAGCCTGGGCTGAAGTAGAACTGAAGGCCCATCTACAGATGTTAGGCCTCCCTGAGAGAGTTGGTGAGACCCCTAGGGCCTCAGTCCAACCCCAGGAAACTTTTGTAGTAGTGGAGCCTGAAACAATGGACCACTCTGCTCCACCAGAGAGCACAGGGAATGAAGAAAAGTCTTCTTCCCCCCAGACTATAGGTAAGGGTCAGATTCCTCAGGGAACTGATCCTACCCCTTGTGAAGGAACTGCCCCAGAGGTGGTCAGGCCTATTCTGGCAGA
Source organism: Calotriton arnoldi (assembly GCA_963921515.1). Lineage (NCBI taxonomy): Eukaryota > Metazoa > Chordata > Amphibia > Caudata > Salamandridae > Calotriton > Calotriton arnoldi. Next base: position 2,193,199 of record CAWUFW010002128.1, on the reverse strand, counting down.
ACCACTGAGGGCAGGGGACCCTTCCAAGGAGGTGCCCAGTCTGGAGCAGGTATCCTGCCCCTCTCTACCCAGCCTCAGTCAGCCTAGGGCTGCAGAGGTCAGGGATGTCAGTGGACCCCTAGGGGCCCACTTTCCAGAGGAACCCCCTCATCATCAGATATGGGACACCCAGTCTAGTAGCACTAGCCAGGTGAATTTTCCTCAACATTCTGAGGGATCCCTCTTACCCTTAGGTAGTGACATCCCCCAGATGGACTCTGTTGGGCAAAGGAAAACCTGGGACAAAGCTGTCCCAAACCTTCCCTGGCCCTCCATTGTTCCAACCAGAGGGACTCAACCCCCAGCTGTAGGCAGCCAGAGGTTGACCCCTAGGGCCAGATATAACTCAGTCATGGGAAGAAAGGCCGCCATGGTGACCAGTGCACTGAGGAAGCTGAGACCAGCCCTATTAGGGCCTCACTTCCCTACTCAGACACCCCACCAGCCTAATTCCTTACCAAAGCAAACTACAGGTAGTTATCCCCCCTTTTGGAGAGCATCCAAACCCCTTCAGGGTAGGGACTCCTTAGTGGTCCATAAGACAGGGAGTATCCATGCTAGTGCAGGACCCTCCTTATATGGCCACTTAGGAAATAAAGTCTCAACTGGGCAAGGTTAGCCTTATCTCCTTTTGGTTGGGGGGGGGGGTTATGTAGGAAGGTAGGATCTGACTGCATGGTTACCCCCACTTTTTGCCTGGTGTTTTGCTGGTTTTTGACTAGTCTGACTGGGATCCTGCTAATCAGGACCCCAGTCTATCTGCTTTCTCCCTTAAATTGACATACATGTACTTTGGTACACTCCAGATTGGATACTGGGGTACCCTTATAAGTCCCTAGTATATGGTACCCAAGTACCCAGGGCATCGGTACCCCATAGGCCTCCCATGGGCTGAAGCATGTATTATGCCACCCATGAGAGGCCATGCAAAATGGAACTCCAGGTCTGCTACAGCAGCCTGTGTAAGATGGTGCTTGCACCACTTACTGTAGATATAGGTTCACTATATCTATAGGTCACTACTGTCAGGTCTGTGTACTCCTCGGGGTCCGGTTGATGCAATAAGGGGTCCACCCCTTGACATTCCCAAACTCCAACTGAAAGCTACGGAGTTGTAGGGCGATCAAGAGAGGGGAAAAGAAGGGTTGGGAACAGCAGGGAGGAGAACCTGTAATACAAAAGGTAACACAGAATAAATACACATACACAATGTGCTACTCTCAATAAGTCTTGCTAAATGTGCATATATACCTTATCCACCGTAGTACTATAGCAAGCCTGTATAGCCAATGAGAACAACCAGTCTCCAGGGGTGGATAAGTCTACAAAACAGAACACAATTACATGAGATCACACACATATCCGATTCATACTCCTGCTTGGTAATTAACCCTGTGACTAGCACACCCAAACCTGTGTTCCCTTCTGCTCACCATAACTAGAAAAATAGCTAAAGTTGAAAAGACAAAAAATACCAAAGTCTCGTTTCATGGAAGTCCAGAATGAACACTCAATCCTTTTGCAAGAATGCCAAATCTGTGCACCCTCAGTCCAAAACCACTAGGGAATGTGTTCCAGAAAGTATCAAACGAGAAACTGTTCCCAAAACTAAAGTACCACAAAGTTCGTAGTCCAGAAAATAAGCTTTGCTTCCAACTACTGATCCTCAATAGTCTTAGTCCAGCTATACACTTTTATTTTCGTATGGAGACCTCGCGGTTCACTCACCGTGGTCTCAAACACCGACAGGCTCCTTAAACATTAGCCGAGCTCCGCGGTTAACTCACCGCCGCCAAACCCAACGCCGCAGTGTCCGAATGCGCTCACTGCCGAGCGCCGCGGTTACTTCACCGCTATTTCTTAGAACTCCAACAAGCCGCCAAACGGCTTTCCAAAAACGATTCTTCGGTTTTGGCTCCGACGTCCTGTCGAGTCGAGAACAGATCCGGACTAGTACAGTATTACGCACGTTCATTGAACGCGCGTCGCGTCTACTTGTAGATGCTGGCTCCGCCCCTCCTGCTTCTGGGAATTGTAGTCTTTCGGCTAGGCAGGCGCGGAACCATGCAATTCCTGACAGTAGGCCCCTCCTCCTAGCGCCTCCTAGAACCAGGCTTGGAGGGATGTCTGCGGTAAAAGGACCTCACCGCCGCGGGGGCATGCACGTTGGAGCACGGCTCCCAGGAATCGTCCTCAGCAGTATATCCCTTCCAGGAGATGAGGTACCACAACTTGCCCCTCCTATACTGGGAGTCCACAATTCTCTTCACCTCGTACTCCAAACCCCCGTCGCAAGAGATCGGAGGGGGTGTACGTCGACGTGCCCCCAATGCTGGCTTCAGGAGACTGCAATGGAACACCGGATGAATGCGGAGACTGCCCGGTAACGTCAGCTTGTAGGCCACAGGATTGACCTGCTTCACCACTGTGTAAGGACCGATGAACCTGGGATGGAACACGCTGCGTAGTTTGAACTTGATGTCCCTCGTGGACAACCATACCCGGTCCCCCACCCGGTACTGAGGACCGTCGATCCTGTGTCGATCCGCCCATCGTTTGTACTCCTTTTTAGCTGATAACAGACGACGTCCAGCTTCTCTATGGACGGAGCGTAGGGACTTATTGTGCGCCTGCACAGAGGGCTGGTTTCCCAAGTCTTCTGGAAAGACGATGGGCAAGGACTTCGCACAGTACCCGTAGTTTGCCACGGACGGGGATACCCCGATAGAACAGTGTACAGCGTTGTTATACGATAGCTCCGCCATCCATAACAGGGACACCCATGACTCCTGAGCCTCCTGAGCATAACACCTGAGATATATTTTCAGCGTCTGGTTTACTCTTTCGGTCTGTCCATCAGTTTGTGGGTGAAAGCTGGTTGAGGCAGCCGACTCGATCTTCAAAGCTCTACACCAGGTTCTCCAGAAACTTGCAATGAACTGTGGGCCTCTATTGGACACTATTACCTGTGGCAATCCATGCAGTCGTATAACGTGTTCCAGCAGTTGTTGTGCTGTCTGCCCTGCCGTGGGCAGATTCTTACATGGAATGAAGTGGTCCATTTTCGTAAGGCTATCCACTACTACCATAATAGCAGAAAATCCTTGATCCACAGGTAACCCAGTGATAAAATCGAGACTGATATTCTGCCATGGCTGTTGCGGAGTCGGCATGGGCATAAGCATTCCTTTTTCCTGGTGTTTTCTCCTTCCCTCTTACACAGTCCTCACATTGCGCAACCCATGAACGTATGTCCTTGTTTAACGAGTTCCACCAAAAATAACGTTGGGCCAACTGCACTGTTTTACGAATACCCGGATGTCCGGCCAATGGAGAAACATGACACCAGCTGTATGCCTTTTTCCGTAATTCTTCTGTAGGGAGATACAGCTTATCATTCCCAAAAGGCAGACCTTGTTTGATGTGGCGATTTACCTCCTCTTTAGCCCAGGTCTCCCACTGACTGACTGATTTATTCCTAGTCACTTCTTTCAGGAAGTTGTCAGCCCTTAGAACGCATATGACTTTGGCCGGATCGATTATGGCCGCCGGAGCTTGAGTGAGGGGTTCTACTGCTGTTTCCTGCCTGGATAACGAATCAGCTTTGCGATTCTCCGTCCCTGGCCGGAAAGTGATGATAAAATCATATTCTGCAAAGAACAACGTCCACCTCATCTGCCGCTGTGTGAGATGCCGTGCTGTCTTCATGTATTGCAGGTTTCGGTGATCGGAATACACGGTGATAGGAGAACGGGCCCCCCATAAGTAATGTTGCCATTCCTGGAACTCCTTTTTTATGGACAACAGTTCCTTCTCTGCAATTGTGTAGTTCCTTTCAGCCGTATTCAAATTTTTGGAGAGGTAAGCTACGGTATGCAATTGTCCGGTATCTTTGTCTCTCTGGGAGAGAATGGCTCCAATAGCCTCATCCGAAGCGTCGGCTTCCACGATGAAAGGTACCTCCAACTGGGGATGTTTGAGCACTGGACCAGTGGTGAAAGCTTGTTTCAAGCATGTAAAAGCCTCAGAAGCCTCTTTGGTCCATAGGAAAGGAACCCCTTTCGGAGCAGTCTGGTGATGGGGACGGCTACCTGAGAGAAATTCAGGATGAACCTGCGGTAGTAGTTCGCAAACCCCAAAAGCATTGTACGTCTCTCGTGCTCCTTGGGATGGGCCAGTACTGCACTGCCTTTACCTTGCGTTCGGCCATGTTCAAACCTTCTGGACACAGCATTACCCCTAGAAATTCCACTTCCTTCACCCCAAATTCACATTTGCTCACATTGCAAAACAATTGGTACTCTCTCAGTTTCTCCAACACCAAGATGACATGGTTGTTATGTTCCTCCGCCGACACAGAATAAACCAATATATCGTCTATATATACGACAACAAAACGGTCCACATAGTCTTTCAAAACGTCGTTCAGAAAATACTGAAAAGCCGCCGGGGCATTGCATAGCCCGAACGGCATCACAGTATATTCGAACAAACCGTAGCTGGTCTTAAAAGCCGTTTTCCACTCATCCCCCTCTCGTATACGTACCAAATGATATGCCCCTCTCAAATCTAACCTAGTGTATATCGTGGCTTCACGTACTTGGTCCAACAAAACTGAGATAAGCGACAAAGGATATCGGTTCCGAACGGTATTCTTGTTTAGCATTCTGTAATCACAACACGCTCTGAGCTCGCCACTAGCTTTAGCTATAAGGAAAAGAGGAGAGGCCGCCGGAGAACGTGAGGGCCTGATAAAACCGATTTCCAAAAAATGATCCAGATACTCCCTGAGATGGCGAGTCTCAGGATCTGACAAGGCGTACACCCTACAAACTGGAATGTTCGCTCCCTCAATCAAATCAATCTGGCAATCATACACACGGTGAGGTGGAAGCTGTTCTGCCTGTACCTTGCTGAATACGTCCTGAAACTGAGCATACTCTTCAGGCAACACCACCTCCTTCTCCGCTGCCGTAGCCACACAAAAAGGGAAGCGAGAGCTGTAGCTTGTGACGTATGGTCCTGCATACAGTGTTCTTCACATTCTTTTGACTGAAACTGTACGGTCTTAGTTTTCCAGTCTATGGTGGGATTGTGGTGCCAGAACCATGGCATTCCCAGTATCACCTCATACTGCGGGGCATCTATGATGTTCAAGGCTATCTCTTTCAGATGCTGTCTTATCCCATCTTCAATTAACAGCCTGAGGTATTCCGTTTGCTCAGTGATGAGACCTGATTTTAATGGTTTCCCATCCACAGCCAGAACCTCCTCGGGGTGTCTCGAGGTACACTACCGACTGCTAACTGTCTTACCAACCCACTATCGATGAAATTCCCCGTTGCCCCGGAATCCAACATGGCTAGTACTTGATGCACTTGTTGTTTGTACTCCAACCCCACAGCCAATACAATGTGCGTTTTGGTGTCTTTTACCCTGTAGGTAAACAAAGATGGGATCTTCCACTCTTTCTCTCCCACTAATGCCGAAGGAGTAGTACCTGAAGTATCAGACTCTGTACCCACCACTGACACTGCAGCCTTCTTGTTTCTGTAAGAATAACCTTGTGACTTGGGTTTCGATGGATAGTCACGTACGAAATGCCCTCGCTTACCACAATACATGCACAGCCCTTGTGTGCGACGGCTCTCTCTCTCCACTCGCGAGAGTGGTGCCCTAATGGCCCCTATCTCCATGGGTTCACCTCCCGCTTCGGTGGACACTGTCTCTTTCCTGGCATACTTGTCCGACCTATAGAAAGACCTATCACCTTTATGCTTCTCTCCACCTCTCTCAGACATGCGTCCGTCTAATCTCAACATCAGACTAATTAAATCAGAGCAGGTAACAGGTTGCGGATCGATCTGAGCTATCACATCCTTCAACTCATCGCGCAAACCCTGATAAAACAGAGACATCCTTTTTTCTTCGGGCCAGGCGGCTTCCGCTACCAACCGATTAAACGTAGTGAGGTATGTGACTAGCTCCTGTCTCCCTTGTCTTAGTTCTAGCAGCTCTCTATCGGCACTAAAGGTAGTGGTCCTCCTGTCGAACACTCTCTCAAAAGTGGCACGAAAAGCATCCCAATCAGACAACAAGGGGTCATTGTTCCTAACCAACGGAACCGCCCAATTGGCTGCATCACCTATTAGATATGAAATCGCAAAAGCCACCCGGGAGTGGTTATTAGGAAAGGATGAGGGTTTACAGGAGAAGTGAAGCATGAGTTGGGTTAAAAACACTTGAATCTTTAAGGCGTCACCCGCATACCTTTCTGGGCTAGCTAACGGTATAGGAGGGGGAACAGTGACCTGTATTTGAGGGGTGCTGGAGGCTGATGCATCAAAAGGATTCCTTGCCAACCTGTCTACCCTTTCACGCAAAGCAGCGGTTTCAAGCCTAGAGGCCGCCAGCTCCTGCTGAACTACAGCCAATGCCTGAACCACATAGTCCATGGACGCCATGTATTGCCACACCCGGACCGGGAGGAGTAACCTATCTTGGGTGCGTAATTCTGTCAGGTCTGTGTACTCCTCGGGGTCCGGTTGATGCAATAAGGGGTCCACCCCTTGACATCCCCAAACTCCAACTGAAAGCTACGGAGTTGTAGGGCGATCAAGTGAGGGAAAAAGAAGGGTTGGGAACAGCAGGGAGGAGAACCTGTAATACAAAAGGTAACACAGAATAAATAAACATACACAATGTGCTACTCTTAATAAGTCTCGCTAAATGTGCATAAATACCTTATCCACCGTAGTACTGTAGCAAGTCTGTATAGCCAATGAGAACAACCATTCTCCAGGGGTGGATAAGTCTACAAAACAGAACATAATTACATGAGATCACACACATATCCGATTCATACTCCTGCTTGGTAATTAACCCTGTGACTAGCACACCCAAACCTGTGTTCCCTTCTGCTCACCATAACTAGAAAAATAGCTAAAGTTGAAAAGACAAAAAATACCAAAGTCTCGTTTCATGGAAGTCCAGAATGAACACTCAATCCTTTTGCAAGAATGCCAAATCTGTGCACCCTCAGTCCAAAACCACTAGGGAATGTGTTCCAGAAAGTATCAAACGAGAAACTGTTCCCAAAACTAAAGTACCACAAAGTTCGTAGTCCAGAAAATAAGCTTTGCTTCCAACTACTGATCCTCAATAGTCTTAGTCCAGCTATACACTTTTATTTTCGTATGGAGACCTCGCGGTTCACTCACCGTGGTCTCAAACACCGACAGGCTCCTTAAACATTAGCCGAGCTCCGCGGTTAACTCACCGCCGCCAAACCCAACGCCGCAGTGTCCGAATGCGCTCACTGCCGGCGCCGCGGTTACTTCACCGCTATTTCTTAGAACTCCAACAAGCCGCCAAACGGCTTTCCAAAACGATTCTTCGGTTTTGGCTCCGACGTCCTGTCGAGTCGAGAACAGATCCGGACTAGTACAGTATTACGCACGTTCATTGAACGCGCGTCGCGTCTACTTGTAGATGCTGGCTCCGCCCCTCCTGCTTCTGGGAATTGTAGTCTTTCGGCTAGGCAGGCGCGGAACCATGCAATTCCTGACAGTAGGCCCCTCCTCCTAACGCCTCCTAGAACCAGGCTTGGAGGGATGTCTGCGGTAAAAGGACCTCACCGCCGCGGGGGCATGCACGTTGGAGCACGGCTCCCAGGAATCGTCCTCAGCAGTATATCCCTTCCAGGAGATGAGGTACCACAACTTGCCCCTCCTATACTGGGAGTCCACAATTCTCTTCACCTCGTACTCCAAACCCCCGTCGCAAGAGATCGGAGGGGGTGTACGTCGACGTGCCCCCAATGCTGGCTTCAGGAGACTGCAATGGAACACCGGATGAATGCGGAGACTGCCCGGTAACGTCAGCTTGTAGGCCACAGGATTGACCTGCTTCACCACTGTGTAAGGACCGATGAACCTGGGATGGAACACGCTGCGTAGTTTGAACTTGATGTCCCTCGTGGACAACCATACCCGGTCCCCCACCCGGTACTGAGGACCGTCGATCCTGTGTCGATCCGCCCATCGTTTGTACTCCTTTTAGCTGATAACAGACGACGTCCAGCTTCTCTATGGACGGAGCGTAGGGACTTATTGTGCGCCTGCACAGAGGGCTGGTTTCCCAAGTCTTCTGGAAAGACGATGGGCAAGGACTTCGCACAGTACCCGTAGTTTGCCACGGACGGGGATACCCCGATAGAACAGTGTACAGCGTTGTTATACGATAGCTCCGCCATCCATAACAGGGACACCCATGACTCCTGAGCCTCCTGAGCATAACACCTGAGATATATTTTCAGCGTCTGGTTTACTCTTTCGGTCTGTCCATCAGTTTGTGGGTGAAAGCTGGTTGAGGCAGCCGACTCGATCTTCAAAGCTCTACACCAGGTTCTCCAGAAACTTGCAATGAACTGTGGGCCTCTATTGGACACTATTACCTGTGGCAATCCATGCAGTCGTATAACGTGTTCCAGCAGTTGTTGTGCTGTCTGCCCTGCCGTGGGCAGATTCTTACATGGAATGAAGTGGTCCATTTTCGTAAGGCTATCCACTACTACCATAATAGCAGAAAATCCTTGATCCACAGGTAACCCAGTGATAAAATCGAGACTGATATTCTGCCATGGCTGTTGCGGAGTCGGCATGGGCATAAGCATTCCTTTTTTCCTGGTGTTTTCTCCCTTCCCTCTTACACAGTCCTCACATTGCGCAACCCATGAACGTATGTCCTTGTTTAACGAGTTCCACCAAAAATAACGTTGGGCCAACTGCACTGTTTTACGAATACCCGGATGTCCGGCCAATGGAGAAACATGACACCAGCTGTATGCCTTTTTCCGTAATTCTTCTGTAGGGAGATACAGCTTATCATTCCCAAAAGGCAGACCTTGTTTGATGTGGCGATTTACCTCCTCTTTAGCCCAGGTCTCCCACTGACTGACTGATTTATTCCTAGTCACTTCTTTCAGGAAGTTGTCAGCCCTTAGAATGCATATGACTTTGGCCGGATCGATTATGGCCGCCGGAGCTTGAGTGAGGGGTTCTACTGCTGTTTCCTGCCTGGATAACGAATCAGCTTTGCGATTCTCCGTCCCTGGCCGGAAAGTGATGATAAAATCATATTCTGCAAAGAACAACGTCCACCTCATCTGCCGCTGTGTGAGATGCCGTGCTGTCTTCATGTATTGCAGGTTTCGGTGATCGGAATACACGGTGATAGGAGAACGGGCCCCCCATAAGTAATGTTGCCATTCCTGGAACTCCTTTTTTATGGACAACAGTTCCTTCTCTGCAATTGTGTAGTTCCTTTCAGCCGTATTCAAATTTTTGGAGAGGTAAGCTACGGTATGCAATTGTCCGGTATCTTTGTCTCTCTGGGAGAGAATGGCTCCAATAGCCTCATCCGAAGCGTCGGCTTCCACGATGAAAGGTACCTCCAACTGGGGATGTTTGAGCACTGGACCAGTGGTGAAAGCTTGTTTCAAGCATGTAAAAGCCTCAGAAGCCTCTTTGGTCCATAGGAAAGGAACCCCCTTTCGGAGCAGTCTGGTGATGGGGACGGCTACCTGAGAGAAATTCAGGATGAACCTGCGGTAGTAGTTCGCAAACCCCAAAAAGCATTGTACGTCTCTCGTGCTCCTTGGGATGGGCCAGTACTGCACTGCCTTTACCTTGCGTTCGGCCATGTTCAAACCTTCTGGACACAGCATTACCCCTAGAAATTCCACTTCCTTCACCCCAAATTCACATTTGCTCACATTGCAAAACAATTGGTACTCTCTCAGTTTCTCCAACACCAAGATGACATGGTTGTTATGTTCCTCCGCCGACACAGAATAAACCAATATATCGTCTATATATACGACAACAAAACGGTCCACATAGTCTTTCAAAACGTCGTTCAGAAAATACTGAAAAGCCGCCGGGGCATTGCATAGCCCGAACGGCATCACAGTATATTCGAACAAACCGTAGCTGGTCTTAAAAGCCGTTTTCCACTCATCCCCCTCTCGTATTCTGTCAGGGTCTAAATCCCTTTTGCTGTCTGAACCACACAGGAGCAGAATGACGCTAGGTCCCAATACCCTTCTCAGAACCAACCCTGCTAGGTCTTTTAGTATTCCATTGCAGGTAAGTTCTAAGGGGGGAAAAGGGGTTGGGGACAGAGAAGAGACTGCTCCAATATTCTGCCTGTTCAGCTACGTCTTCTTCTTCTTACTGGACTGCAACATTAACATGTAAAAAACCTTTATTTATTGTGCCTTTTAACTTACTGTTTTTTCTATGGTGTATAAATAACTTATCTTACCAGAATGTTTACTGAAGCTTACTTCTCTTCTACTTCTCATGTATTGTTTGCTAGGTTGTATGAGAAGTCTTCACTCAGATCTCTTTCCTTTTCGTTTCTCAGGTACAATCTGCACTTGATCCTGCTATTCCTTAATGTAAGAAAGATAAGGTAAGTATTTATTTCTGTATTCCTAATTTATGTATTATTTGGGTTTCTCTTTCTTTCTATTAACTCACTGTTAAGAGACTGGAGTGGGCCTTGAACTGGGGTTTCTGTAGTAGGATGACTGGTTTTCTGTCTTTAATTAGTTTTTTAAACAATGCTTCAGAACTTAGGTTAAATGTTAAAAGGAAGCGTTCCTTTTATTCAGGCCTTTGGTTTTTAATGTTTGCTGGAAGCACTGCCATACGTGAGGAGAACATTACTGGAGTTCTCTAACACATGGCATGAGAAAGAAACATGCCGGGCCTTTGACCCTGACTTCACCTTTTAATTAATTCTCAGAAGAGTGAACAAGTTTCAGTCTAAGAAGACACTGCGTGTTGAAAGGTCACGCCTGCGTCTGACAGATTCTGGAACAGCTGAAAAAGACAGCTGATTCAAAAAGCTTTTATTTAATCTTCTCAGCTAAGGAAAGCAATTACTAAAAAAAGTATTTCCAGTTTTCAAATGAAGGAAAATATATTCTGACTTGTTTCCTTTTTTTCTCTTTAAATAGAAATTTACCTCTGACACAATAACCTTTTCTCACAGAATGTTTTATATTAGCTACAAGTTTAACACTAACCTGATTAGTGAGGGAATGTAGTTCCGACGAAGCTAACCCCGATTTTATCGCAACTACCCTAACTGACTTCCACGACGCTGGGAAAACAGGTGCTCTTCAAATTATTTCTTCAGTGAAGTGCACAGTGGAATGTTGAAGCACACTTCACCTGATGTCATGAAGCCTAAAAGACTAGACTGCTAACAGTGGTGTGCTGTCGCAGTATGTGCATGTTGGCAGCCATCTTGGAGTTCCATCGGTGCCAACAAGCACTCCAGCTTGAGGATTATCTGACTTTTGGTAAGTTTGTAGGGGAAAATGGTAGCCAGCATACAGTTAGAAGGAGGAAACCTCCCGTGAGTCCTGACAGTACCCCCTCCCAACGGGGTTTCCTCCGGTCGTGGTTTGGAAGGGAATTTGGCATGAAAGGCTCTAATTAAACGGGGGGCATGGACATTAGTACTCTTTTCCCAGGAACGTTCATCAGGTCCATAACCTTGCCAATCAATGAGGTAGAAAATTTCATTGCGGATGAGTTTTGAATCCAAAATTCGTTTAACTTCGTACTCCGCCTCACCATTAACCATCAGAGGATCAGGAGGGGAAACCCTACGCAACCCCGGTTGAATTGGTTTAAGGAGAGAAACATGAAATACTGGATGAATTTTGGTAGAACCAGGAAGAGATAGTTGATAAGTGACTGGATTTATGACCTTCTCAATTGGATAAGGACCCATAAAACGAGGCTGAAATTTACGGGGACCTTTGAGTCTGAGATTTTTTGTACTCAACCAGACTAAGTCTCCTACATGAAGCTCAGGTTCTTTTTACGTTTTCGGTCAGCGAAGTGTTTGTAACGATCCTTCGCGATTGACAAATTCTGGGTTACTGAGTGATGAATTTTAGTTAACTGTCGGGCAATATCTTGAACAGCAGGAACATTAATATCATCAAAATTAGCATGAGAATTGGGATGTCTGCCTGAGTTTATAAAGAAAGGGAGTGGCCAGTGGATACATTTAGAGCATTATTGTGAGCATACTCCGCAGTCCATAAGTGGTCAGGCCAGTCACCCTCCTCATCTAACAAATAAAGTCTGAGGTGTTGTTCTAGGTCTTGGTTAATGCGTTCAGTCTGACCATCAGTTTCTGGGTGAAAACTGGTGGAATAACGATGGTCAATATTAAGGCCTTTGATGTAAGCCTTCCAAAATCGTGATAGGAACTGAGAGCCCCTGTCTGAAACGAGGACCCTAGGAATCCCATGAAGGCGAATAACATGTTGATTGAAAAGTTGGGACAATTGTTTAGCAGTGGGTGTACCTTTGAAGGGTATATAATGTGCCATCTTACTAAAAGTGTCGACAACTACAAGAATGGTATCATACCCATGGGAAGAAGGTAGATCAACAATCAAATCTAAGGAGACTGTGTGCCAAGGATATGGGGGTTGGCATGGGTTGTAGGAGACCTTTAGGAGCTTGTCTGTCCGATTTTCCCCGTGCACAAATTTCACAGCCTAACACATATTGACGGACGTCTCGGCACATGTATGGCCACCAGAAACGACGTTTGAGTAATTCTTCGGTTTTCACAACACCTTTGTGGCCAGCCAGAGGGTTGTCGTGACATTCCTGCATTGCCTTCAGCTGAAGCTCCTTGGTGGGTAAATACAGGGTGGTACCTAAATAGGGAGGCCATTGCGAATGAAACGTTGTGGATCTTCTGTGGCCCAGTTCTCCATTTCAAGGTCGGTCATCAAATTTCGAACGTGATGTTCAAAAGGTTCTAAGGAGATAGTTCCAATGAATTTTCCATCAGGTATGATTTGCTGGTTTTCAATGACTGAAGTTTGATTTTCTGTGTCGAGTCTAGAGAGGACATCAGCCTTTCCATTCTTGGATCCGGGACGAAAAGTGATAACAAAATCAAAGTCCGCGAAGTAAAGAGACCAACGCAGCTGACGTGGTGTGAGAGTTCGAGCAGATCGCAAAATTTTAGGTTGCGGTGGTCCGTAAACACCGTTACAGTGTGTTTTGCCCCCATTAAGTAATGCCTCCAATCTTTGAAGGCATCTTTGATTGCCAAGAGTTCTTTTTCTGTAATCGTATAGTTGCATTCCGCAGGGTTGAGTTTGCGGGACCGATATGCCACCGGGTGTAACTGTCCCGTGTCCTTGTGCCTCTGAGAAAGTATTCCCCCGATGGCTAGGTCCGATGCGTCTGTCTCCAAATAAAAAGGCTCAGAGGGATCTGCATGAAGCAGCACCGGTGCTGTGGTGAAACTGTCCTTCATCAACTGAAAAGCTTCTTCTGCTTCTTCTGACCATTGGAACGGAACTCCTTTCTTCAGAAGACGAGTCAGCGGAAGTATCTTATTGGAGAATCCATTAATGAATCGTCTGTAAAAATTAGAGAATCCGATAAAGCTTTGAACCTCTTTGATACTGGTAGGAGATTTCCAGTCTGTTATCGCCTTCACTTTTTGCTCATCCATTCGAACTCCTGCAGGTGATAACACAAAACCTAGGAATTCTACTGTATCTGTGTTGAAGAGGCATTTCTCCAATTTAACGTATAGAGAGTTCTCTCGTAGACGTTGTAAAACTGCTCTGACCTGGTTGTGATGTTCTTCAACCGTGTTGGAATAAATCAGGATGTCATCTATGTATACTATAGCGCATCGGTCAATGAATTCACTTAAAACATCATTGATAAAGTACTGGAAGGCCGCTGGTGCGTTACAGAGACCATATGGCATCACAAGATACTCATAAAGGCCAAATTTGGTCCTGAACGCAGTCTTCCACTCGTCGCCTTCCCGGAGTCTAATCAAGTGGTACGCTCCTCGTAGGTCTAGGCGAGTGTATATCTTTGCTTCCTTCACTTGATCAATTAGTACTGAAATGAGAGGCAATGGATAACGATTCTTCACAGTTATCCTGTTAATCGCTCTAAAGTCAATACAAGTCCTGAGATCTCCCCCTTTTTCGGCACGAAAAAAAGTGGGGAAGAGACAGGGGACTGCGACGGTCGGATAAATCCGTTCTCCAGATTCTTAGCTAGGTATTCCTTCAAATGGATGTTTTCCTTCTCCGTTAATGCGTAAACTCTGCTGCATGGTAGATTAGCCCCTGGTTCTAGATCAATTTTGCAGTCATAGGGCCTGTGGGGGGTAACGTCTCTGCCTTTTTCTCATCAAAGACGTCTGCAAAGTCTTGGTATTCATCTGGTATCATGGTAGTTTGGATCGCACATACCGAACCTCCACCTTCACACAATTGGGTGGCAGCGCAGATTACAGAAGAATGTGTCTGGTCGTCGAAACAATTTTTGGTGCAGTAGTCTGAATTTAATTGAATAGTTTGGGCTCCCCAATCAATTAACGGGTTGTGTTCCGTTAGCCATGGTAGACCTAGAATCAGTTGAAATTGGGGGCGTCTATTAAATTAAATTGCAAGGTCTCTTGGTGTCCTTCGACAGTAGTCATGTGTACCAATTCAGTATGACTGGTTATGGGCCCTGAAGTTAAATCCGTACCATCCACCGCTCTGACCTTCTCACTTTTCTCCTTCTTGATAGCTTGTAAACCGATCAGGCTAGCAAATTTGTGGTCGGAGAAATTACCTGTTGCCCCAGAATCTACCATGACGATGATTCCTGTCAAAACCACATCTCTAAACCTTAAGGTCACAGTCATAACCAAATGGGGAGAGGAGACTTGTAGTGTGTTTGCCAATTGGTGATTTGTTGGAGTCGTTTTCCATTCGCATCCACAGGTCCAACTCCCCTTACCTGTGGTGCCTCTAGTTTTCCTTCTCCTTAGCAGGCAACTTTGGTCTTTTTAAGCAATTCTTGACAAAATGTCCACTTCTTCCACAATATAGGCACAGTTTGTTCAGCCTTCTCTTTTCTTTTTCTTCTTTAGAGAGTGGACCTCTGACTACACCGATTTGCATGGGTTCAATTCCCGAAGAACTCTCTACTGTCCGTGTGGATTCTGTTTTGACACGGTCAAAGCGAGGAACACTTGGTCTAAGCTCCTTCCGCCGTTCTCCTTTCCGCTCACTTTGCCGATAATCGATCTCTAAGGTTAAATCCACTAAGGCAGAGATGTCGGTGGGTCGATTAGGGATTTGAGATAGAGCGTCCTTCAATTCCTCTCGCAATCCTCTATAGAATACTGCTGCTCTTTTATCCTCGGGCCAGTTGGTCTCGACCACTAGTTTATTAAATTGGGCTAGGTAAGACACGAGTTCTCGGTTTCCTTGCTTTAATTCCAACAGTTCGTTGTCTGAAGCTTGAGATGCTGTTCTTCTATCAAAAATTCGGAGAAATTCCTTCTTGAAGTCATCTAAACTGTACAAAATTGGGTCATCCTTGGTTACTAGTGGCATGGACCATGAGGCGGCGTCCCCACTAAGGTAGGACAAGATAAACGCCACTCGGGATTGAGCATCGGGGAAGATCGTTGGACGGCACATAAAATGCAGAGAGCATTGGGTCAAAAAAATTTGCGCTTTCTGCGGGTCTCCATTAAATCGCTCTGGAGGGGCAAGAGGAATTACTGGGGATAATGAGTGGATTACTTGTGTGGGGGCAAAGGATGAAGTGCTGATGTTAGGACTCTGGGTTTCAAAGGATGCGGTGCTTGGCCTAGATCCCAAAGCTGGTGTTCCCGTTTTAAAGGTTATTATCTCCTGTCTTAGTATTTTATTTTCCTCTCTGACTGCCTCCAAGTCCCTTTGTATATTACTCAAAATCTCGCCCAAATTTTTTAAATCAAGTCCTTCTGCCATTCTGCTCAGGTGCTTGTACCAACGTGGGCACTTCACTCTGTCAGGGTCTAAATCCCTTTTGCTGTCTGAACCACACAGGAGCAGAATGACGCTAGGTCCCAATACCCTTCTCAGAACCAACCCTGCTAGGTCTTTTAGTATTCCATTGCAGGTAAGTTCTAAGGGGGAAAAGGGGTTGGGGACAGAGAAGAGACTGCTCCAATATTCTGCCTGTTCAGCTACGTCTTCTTCTTCTTACTGGACTGCAACATTAACATGTAAAAAACCTTTATTTATTGTGCCTTTTAACTTACTGTTTTTCTATGGTGTATAAATAACTTATCTTACCAGAATGTTTACTGAAGCTTACTTCTCTTCTACTTCTCATGTATTGTTTGCTAGGTTGTATGAGAAGTCTTCACTCAGATCTCTTTCCTTTTCGTTCTCAGGTACAATCTGCACTTGATCCTGCTATTCCTTAATGTAAGAAAGATAAGGTAAGTATTTATTTCTGTATTCCTAATTTATGTATTATTTGGGTTTCTCTTTCTTTCTATTAACTCACTGTTAAGAGACTGGAGTGGGCCTTGAACTGGGGTTTCTGTAGTAGGATGACTGGTTTTCTGTCTTTAATTAGTTTTTTAAACAATGCTTCAGAACTTAGGTTAAATGTTAAAAGGAAGCGTTCCTTTTATTCAGGCCTTTGGTTTTTAATGTTTGCTGGAAGCACTGCCATACGTGAGGAGAACATTACTGGAGTTCTCTAACACATGGCATGAGAAAGAAACATGCCGGGCCTTTGACCCTGACTTCACCTTTTAATTAATTCTCAGAAGAGTGAACAAGTTTCAGTCTAAGAAGACACTGCGTGTTGAAAGGTCACGCCTGCGTCTGACAGATTCTGGAACAGCTGAAAAAGACAGCTGATTCAAAAAGCTTTTTATTTAATCTTCTCAGCTAAGGAAAGCAATTACTAAAAAAAGTATTTCCAGTTTTCAAATGAAGGAAAATATATTCTGACTTGTTTCCTTTTTTTCTCTTTAAATAGAAATTTACCTCTGACACAATAACCTTTTCTCACAGAATGTTTTATATTAGCTACAAGTTTAACACTAACCTGATTAGTGAGGGAATGTAGTTCCGACGAAGCTAACCCCGATTTTATCGCAACTACCCTAACTGACTTCCACGACGCTGGGAAAACAGGTGCTCTTCAAATTATTTCTTCAGTGAAGTGCACAGTGGAATGTTGAAGCACACTTCACCTGATGTCATGAAGCCTAAAAGACTAGACTGCTAACAGTGGTGTGCTGTCGCAGTATGTGCATGTTGGCAGCCATCTTGGAGTTCCATCGGTGCCAACAAGCACTCCAGCTTGAGGGATTATCTGACTTTTGGTAAGTTTGTAGGGGGAAAATGGTAGCCAGCATACAGTTAGAAGGAGGAAACCTCCCGTGAGTCCTGACATATACGTACCAAATGATATGCCCCTCTCAAATCTAACCTAGTGTATATCGTGGCTTCACGTACTTGGTCCAACAAAACTGAGATAAGCGACAAAGGATATCGGTTCCGAACGGTATTCTTGTTTAGCATTCTGTAATCACAACACGCTCTGAGCTCGCCACTAGCTTTAGCTATAAGGAAAAGAGGAGAGGCCGCCGGAGAACGTGAGGGCCTGATAAAACCGATTTCCAAAAAATGATCCAGATACTCCCTGAGATGGCGAGTCTCAGGATCTGACAAGGCGTACACCCTACAAACTGGAATGTTCGCTCCCTCAATCAAATCAATCTGGCAATCATACACACGGTGAGGTGGAAGCTGTTCTGCCTGTACCTTGCTGAATACGTCCTGAAACTGAGCATACTCTTCAGGCAACACCACCTCCTTCTCCGCTGCCGTAGCCACACAAAAAGGGGAAGCGAGAGCTGTAGCTTGTGACGTATGGTCCTGCATACAGTGTTCTTCACATTCTTTTGACTGAAACTGTACGGTCTTAGTTTTCCAGTCTATGGTGGGATTGTGGTGCCAGAACCATGGCATTCCCAGTATCACCTCATAATGCGGGGCATCTATGATGTTCAAGGCTATCTCTTTCAGATGCTGTCTTATCCCATCTTCAATTAACAGCCTGAGGTATTCCGTTTGCTCAGTGATGAGACCTGATTTTAATGGTTTCCCATCCACAGCCAGAACCTCCTCGGGGGTGTCTCGAGGTACACTACCGACTGCTAACTGTCTTACCAACCCACTATCGATGAAATTCCCCGTTGCCCCGGAATCCAACATGGCTAGTACTTGATGCACTTGTTGTTTGTACTCCAACCCCACAGCCAATACAATGTGCGTTTTGGTGTCTTTTACCCTGTAGGTAAACAAAGATGGGATCTTCCACTCTTTCTCTCCCACTAATGCCGAAGGAGTAGTACCTGAAGTATCAGACTCTGTACCCACCACTGACACTGCAGCCTTCTTGTTTCTGTAAGAATAACCTTGTGACTTGGGTTTCGATGGATAGTCACGTACGAAATGCCCTCGCTTACCACAATACATGCACAGCCCTTGTGTGCGACGGCTCTCTCTCTCCACTCGCGGAGTGGTGCCCTAATGGCCCCTATCTCCATGGGTTCACCTCCCGCTTCGGTGGACACTGTCTCTTTCCTGGCATACTTGTCCGACCTATAGAAAGACCTATCACCTTTATGCTTCTCTCCACCTCTCTCAGACATGCGTCCGTCTAATCTCAACGTCAGACTAATTAAATCAGAGCAGGTAACAGGTTGCGGATCGATCTGAGCTATCACATCCTTCAACTCATCGCGCAAACCCTGATAAAACAGAGACATCCTTTTTCTTCGGGCCAGGCGGCTTCCGCTACCAACCGATTAAACGTAGTGAGGTATGTGACTAGCTCCTGTCTCCCTTGTCTTAGTTCTAGCAGCTCTCTATCGGCACTAAAGGTAGTGGTCCTCCTGTCGAACACTCTCTCAAAAGTGGCACGAAAAGCATCCCAATCAGACAACAAGGGGTCATTGTTCCTAACCAACGGAACCGCCCAATTGGCTGCATCACCTATTAGATATGAAATCGCAAAAGCCACCCGGGAGTGGTTATTAGGAAAGGATGAGGGTTTACAGGAGAAGTGAAGCATGAGTTGGGTTAAAAACACTTGAATCTTTAAGGCGTCACCCGCATACCTTTCTGGGCTAGCTAACGGTATAGGAGGGGGAACAGTGACCTGTATTTGAGGGGTGCTGGAGGCTGATGCATCAAAAGGATTCCTTGCCAACCTGTCTACCCTTTCACGCAAAGCAGCGGTTTCAAGCCTAGAGGCCGCCAGCTCCTGCTGAACTACAGCCAATGCCTGAACCACATAGTCCATGGACGCCATGTATTGCCACACCCGGACCGGGAGGAGTAACCTATCTTGGGTGCGTAATTCTGTCAGGTCTGTGTACTCCTCGGGGTCCGGTTGATGCAATAAGGGGTCCACCCCTTGACATCCCCAAACTCCAACTGAAAGCTACGGAGTTGTAGGGCGATCAAGTGAGGGAAAAAGAAGGGTTGGGAACAGCAGGGAGGAGAACCTGTAATACAAAAGGTAACACAGAATAAATAAACATACACAATGTGCTACTCTTAATAAGTCTCGCTAAATGTGCATAAATACCTTATCCACCGTAGTACTGTAGCAAGTCTGTATAGCCAATGAGAACAACCATTCTCCAGGGGTGGATAAGTCTACAAAACAGAACATAATTACATGAGATCACACACATATCCGATTCATACTCCTGCTTGGTAATTAACCCTGTGCCTAGCACACCCAAACCCGTGTTCCCTTCTGCTCACCAAAACTAGAAAAATAGCTAAAGTTGAAAAGACAAAAAATACCAAAGTCTCGTTTCATGGAAGTCCAGAATGAACACTCAATCCATTTGCAAGAATGCCAAATCTGTGCACCCTCCGTCCAAAACCACTAGGGAATGTGTTCCAGAAAGTGTCAAACGAGAAACTGTTCCCAAAACTAAAGTACCACAAAGTTCGTAGTCCAGAAAATAAGCTTTGCTTCCAACTACTGATCCTCAATAGTCTTAGTCCAGCTATACACTTGTATTTTCGTATGGAGAACTCGCGGTTCACTCACCGTGGTCTCAAACACCGACTTGCTCCTTAAACATCAGCCGAGCTCCGCGGTTAACTCACCACCGCCGAACCCAACGCCGCAGTGTCCGAATGCGCTCACTGCCGAGCGCCGCGGTTACTTCACCGCTATTTCTTAGAACTCCAACAAGCCGCCAAACGGCTTTCCAAAAACGATTCTTCGGTTTTGGCTCCGACGTCCTGTCGAGCCGAGAACAGATCCGGACTAGCACAGTATTACGCACGTTCGTTGAAAGCGCGTTGCGTCTACTTGTAGATGCTGGCTCCGCCCCTCCTGCTTCTGGGAATTGTAGTCTTTTGGCTAGGCAGG
Source organism: Calotriton arnoldi (assembly GCA_963921515.1). NCBI lineage: Eukaryota > Metazoa > Chordata > Amphibia > Caudata > Salamandridae > Calotriton > Calotriton arnoldi. Next base: position 2,172,833 of record CAWUFW010002128.1, on the reverse strand, counting down.
CGCGGAACCATGCAATTCCTGACAACTACACTAAAACTTATAAGTCACCCCTATAGCAGGCCTTATCAATCCTGAAGGCAGGGTGCTGGGGTTTTAGTGAGAGGGTGCCCCTGCATGAGCAGAGCCCCTCTGCAGCCTTCGGAGACCAGTCTCCCAGGTTGTCTGTGACTCAGCCGGACATATAGGTAGAGGTGCATTATAACCTCGCGCTAAATGCTATCTCGAAAATGGCTGCATAGAAACATATTGTGTTTGGTATCAAACACCTTGGAATCATACCTCCACACCAGTAACTGGTGTGGGAGGTATGATTCCACCCTTCAGAAGCGAGCTTCGTGGGGTCACTGGTCTAACCGGTGCCAGCCTTCTCGACCCGGACAGCACAAAATGGATGCTGCCGACCAGAGACACATTTCTGCCCTCCTGCTGCTGAGCCAAGCTCGAGCAGAGGAAGGCAGCACAATAGGCATCCTGTCACAGGGAGGTGTGACCACCTCCCAGACAGGATTTAGTGTATTGGGGCTGGGTGGGTGCACTCTGAGAGTGCCTGAAAGTCTGCATCTGGGGCACATTTGGTGTCCCTGTGCATAGTCCAGTTCAAACGAGTTCTGGGAGCCATTGGCTCCTGCTTTGGCGCGAAACTGGACAAAGGACATGGGTGTAACCACCCCTCTGTCCTGACCCTCCCCTAGGAGGGTCCCCTGAATCTGTCCAACCCTCTCCCGTGGGTACAAAAGGGCTTACCTGGCTGTAAGACTTTGGATTTTACGTGGACAAGATTCTGCAAGAAGAAACCACCGACCTTCGACCGTCTGGACACTCTGGACTTTGCTGGACTTCGACTGGGCCCGACTTCGTCTCCCTCTCCGTCCAAAGCTTTGTCTGCACCCGTGCTCCATTCAGGCTCCGTGCCGGACCTGTGGTGCTCCCAAAGACAACTGAAGAATCTCCCTTGGAGTGAAGGAGTCACTCCCCTGCTTCGCAACTGACTGGTCTGCTGCTCCTGAGCTCCTGCGGACTCTGAAGATTTCAGCAACACAGGAGGTGGGTTTCCAAAGGTTTCTGAGGTCGAGCTGCCCTCTCACCGAGTTTGATGCCAGTATCCCTCGTGGGGACTGTGTGACCCGAACCCCTGTGCACTGCGTCCATTTGCAAGTGCATATGCTTGTTGGCGATTCCCGAGCTTGTGCATTGGACTTCGTGTAGTCCTGACCCTGAGCAGTATTTGCACCAAAGATCTCCGGCCTCCTCGCACCGAGTGCTCCATGGGCTGGTACTTTGCAATCTTGCTCGAGGTCCCCTCGCGACTCCTGGTCATCTGGCCTGTGGGTCTTCCTGAGGGTCATCTTGATTTCTGCTGGGCTTTCCTGGTTGCTCCAGACGTGCCCTGACTCCCCATTGCTTGGTGAGTCCCCTGGACCTTGCTGGTCCACACCGTAACCTGCTTGACCTTCCTGCATGGGTTGCTTTTGGCAAGGCTTGTTGGTGCTCCAGCCGGACACCGACCCCTCAGCACTCGACATCCTTCGTGAGACAGCTCACCTCCGGCTCCTGGTCATCCTCGACGTCTCCTGGTCCTCGTGGCTGCAGAGTCAAGCATCCCTTCGCACCTGAAGCACCCGACAACAGTGGGCATTCGTCTACCGAGCCCCTGGTCATTCTGAAGTGACCCAGACTCTGTCCCCTCTGCTTTCAGGTTCCATCTTCCTCGAATCCAGGCTTGGATTCCACCGGACCCTTTTCACCTTCACGGCAGCAGTACTTCTTTGCAGCTCTCCATTGAGAACGACGGCAGTTTCCGGCGCCACTTCAGACCTATGCACCCGGCTCCCCTGGGATAGGTAACTCGGGTACTACGGTATCCACGGGTGGGGTGGCTCTTCAAACTCTTAAGTTCCAACAGGTTTGCTCGAAGTCCTCCTAGAAGGGTCCTTAAACATTAAAAGTGTAACCGCGACTTCCCCATAGAATTGTACGGAGCCCGCGGTCGTGTTCCCACACTGCACCCGGCCTCCATGGGGTCCCTATCTACTCACCTTGGGTGGTTCCTTGGGGTCCCAACGATTCTACGTGCTCCAGACCTTGTCTTCATCTCAGTCGTGACTGTTATACCACTATTTTAGTATATGGTTTGGTCTCCCCCGGGAGCCCACTGTGTATTGTGCTACTTACAACTGTTCTATTGATCTCGTATTGTGTGCTCTGTGTTCTATCCTCGTGTAGAGGATAGTAGAGAGTGTTATATTAATAAATACATATTTTTATATAACTGCTGTGTGGTTCTTCTTTCATTTGGTCATTCAGGAGGTGATGTTATGGTAAAACAAGCTGCTTTACATTCCTTCAAAATTAAACCTTAAGGCTGCTCTCCACAGCTACCACTAGGATAGCTTTCTAAAGGTTATCTTTGACCTTTGACATCATAAGGGTCGTTTGGACTGGTGCAAGGTGCCCACTTTCATTAGTGGACAGCATATACCAGGCCAACTTCTCACAAGTGTGACAACAAGGTCCACCCACTTGTAATGCCCAACGGGTCCCTCAGAAAATTGATTGAGTATGTATTAATTAATTAGTTGTAGTAATAGCATGCATGAAGATTTTGGACATAAGTGTACACTTAAATAGAAGTACACAGTATGGTTATACCAATTACCTTTCCTATAACTATCCATTAGAAATAGTATCAGGAAGCAGCTGAAACAGTTTGTAGTTTCTTTATTGACCGTTCGATTAATTAAAATCATTACAGTAAAATTTGCAATGCTGTACCCCCCTCTCCCCTCCCACACCCTCCACTCTATTGAGTCCTTGGAGCAGCAATGTTCCCCTGGCCCGAGTACGCTCTCGAGTCAAAGTTATTTGCACTTGCAGGTGGATAAAGCTTCAGCTGCGTGGCCGTTTGTTGGTGATGACAACTCCTCCTATACAGTTGGTTGTATATCATAAAATAAGGGGAGTCTCTTCAAGGACTTATGAGTGGGCTGGGACATTCTGACCAAGATTGAGTAAGCAGGAGGAAAAAGAGGCCCTTGCAGTCCAAGTCGTCTGCGCTTGGTAGGGATCTACTGTGCAAATACGTTAAAAAGGATAAAGCGCAAGGAGTGCTGATTTAAAGTGCTGTGTGCTATCCCCTCTTGGCCTATTGATTATTCTATTGCAGCTCAGTAAATACAGACCGGTAGATGTTAGAGACTTATTAGTCGAAAATGAGTAAACTAGACTAATTAGTTATGTATGGTGGCCCTTGTTGTGCTCCCCCTTATAACCTGTCAGGGACCTGCCTTCCTGCCCCCTTAGAGGAATAAAGTGCACTGTGCTAAAAAGTGTGCAGACGTTAACCTGTCAAGGAAGTGGTGTTAGTCTGTGGGGACTCGTTAAGAGCAATTCTGATTATATTTGTGAACTTCCCCAGTCTGGCTAAGTTGCATGCCGTGGTTTCAGTAAAGCACAGATCCGAAGTCTCCCTGCAAGTCTTGACTCCCTTTGCCCTAAAGATAGGGCGAAGCAGGCAACGACGGTCGTCGGCCAGTTTGGGGCAACAGCACAGAAGATGCAGCCAAGATTCGTTGCTGTAAAAACATAGTCTACACGATACCACTTCCCCCTTGCGTGCCCAGGCAAGATTCAAATCTGTGATTCGCATTCCGGTAAGTCTCACATGGAGTATCTTCATCCAGGCATGTGCTGTCAAAGCATCACAATAATAGGGTTGAGCTTTCTCCAGAATATATGTCCTTTCCAGGGGCTCTGTAATAGAGCTGGGACGGAAGGTTGCAGAGTCTTTTTCAAATGATGTTACAATACCTGCCATTTCACTGCTTTCTTCCAAGCAGATAGAGGAATGTCAGATGGTTGCAGGCTTGCAACTTCAATCTTCAAGGTGTCAATTGCCTGGCCAAGTCCAATGAGCAAGGGGGAGCCCTCCTCCTCAAAGATGAACCTCAGTTGGTGTTTAAGTGTATCTAATGGGGCTCTTGAGATCCTAATGTGGAGTTTTATTAGGTCCCCCTGGCAAGCCAAGTCTGGGCTGCCAAGACCGAGCTCCAGCCTCAGCCTCTTTTCTGGCGTGCCGCGGTGCTAGCAGCACTGACTTATATGCCTTGGCCTATGCAGTAATTAAAGACCTTTCCAGCACTCCAGGAAATGCCAGATGACCGTAGCTCATGGCTGGTATCAGTTTTGCTCTTAAAAATGTCAGCATTGGCTCTGCGGTAAGACTTATCAGGTGGTGGCTCAGTTGTTTCAGTGTGTGGATGACTTGGTTAGCCTTTGTGCTAAGGTGCTTTTGGTGGGTGGTCGAATTGGCCCTTTCAGAAAACCAGACCCGTGGAAGTTGTAGGCAGTTACCATCCCAATTTGCAGATCTCCCAGTTGTCAGTGAGCTTGCCTTTTATGTGGGTGTTTTCCAAACACTACTACCTTGGATTTGCTCTGATTGACCAGTAGATGGTTCTCCTGGTTGTAACGATCAAGCGCGGTGAGGGCTCTCTGGAGGCCCACCCTGGTGTAATCCATTATTGCTGTGTCATCCGCATATTGCAAGATAGGGAGTCTCACCCTATCCAGCCTTGGAGCTACTAAACTGGCACCTTGCAGGGTGACCCCCAAGTCTGCAGTGTAGAGGTTGAAAAGGAGGGGAGCCAAAACACAGCCCTGTTTGAGCCCGTTGTTTGTGGGGACTCTTGAGGTTACTGTGGTAGGGCTTGTTTTGACCTGAACCCATGTCCGCTGATATAGCGTTGTTATTGCCTTTAGGAGTTTTGGCTGATTCCCCCATGTGGCCGGTTTCCCCCAAAGTCTGCCACGGTCCAACCTATCAAAAGCAGTAAAGCAGCAGAACAGTGGTGGGTGCTTCTTCTTGACCGCTGGGTGGATAAGTAGGGCAGTGCGATAATGTTATCCATGGTAGAGCAGTGCGTCCTAAATCCTTACTGAAATTCCCTTTTCTTCTACCCATGACTCCAGCTCTTTCAAGAGTATTCGGGCACAGGCCTTCACTTCTAGATTGAAAAGGTCAACAAGCCTGTAATTTGATGGCTTAGAGCGGTCGCCTTTGTTGAAACAAGCACACACCAGATAATTTTGCAGGGTGTATGCATGATGATCCTAACATAGATAAGAACAAATGCTACGCCACAAAGCTCCACAATAGCCTTTGGATTTTAATGAGACATTCTGAAAACGAGGGGAAGGAAAGTGCATGCCTACTTGAGTGCTCACATGCAACGATTTTGAGTGCAGTGCACACTGAATGCTGTCACTATTTGGGACACAAGTGGTTAGAGCCTTAACTATGTCTCTTTACTGACCTACAGAGACAATACTGAGAATCGTTCTCAGTATGGTTTGTATGAATGGCATACTGCAATGAGTGTGAAGGAGTGAAGTGAAGCAAGTAAAGTGTGCAGCAATACAAAATATAGTGACCCTAAAATAGGATAAAGCTTAGGGATCTTTTGAGTAGTACAGTCCTCAAGAAAGCTGCTTGACCAGTAAGGCAAAGTTAAATAGCTGAAACGTGTAGACCGAATGATGTTTGAGTACAGAGCATACTCTATTACATCACCCCCTTTTTAGGTCTCGCCTGAGCCAGCGCATGCGCTGCTCTGTGGCGAGACATTTAGTGTGTGGGCTTTAAAAAGCCGACCACAGCTTTTTGTGTGGCCTAGAACGTGCGGTTACGCGCACAATTATGAGCAGAGGCGCCATCTGGCTTTCCTCTCTCGTCATGGTGCGCGCACACCACTCGCCAGACGTGCCTCCTTTTTAAAAAAAAATGTTTAGGTCTCGCCTACGCAGCGCGCATGCGCTGCATAGGAGACCTTTAGCCGTCGTGCAGCTCTTTTTTAAAGCACATACTCGTGCTTGTGGCGGCATACGCCTTGCGGGAGTGCGCAGCGGCGCGCCACAAGCATGAGTATGTGCTTTGAAAAAGAGCAGACTGCTCTCCCCAGCGCGCGCGCACACTCGCGGGTGTACCCCTCCGCCTCTCTCTCCCGCTGCAGCCTGCACGCCTTTTTTTTTTAAACTTTCAGCGCGCGCGCTTGTCTTTCTCTTTACCCATCTCCCTCGTTTCCCTTCTTTTAGCACTCTTGTTCTCTTCTGTTGCTTTTTTACCTTTTTTTCTTTCTAATTCGTCATTCTCTGCCCATGGAGGTGCGCGCGCTTGTCTTTCTCTTTACCCATCTCTCTCTTGTTTCCCTTCTTTTTAGCACTCTTGTTCTCTTCTGTTACTTTTTTACCTTTTTTTTTTTTTTAATTCGTCATTCTCTGCCCATTACTCCTTCTGTCTGTTTTCGTTGCTGACCCGTCGGACGGACCCGGGACGGACTTTACGGCATGCACCCCCCCTCCAGGGAGCCCGGGAGGAGGGGTCTGTCGCCCATGCCAGGAGTCGGCCTTTCTCTGCTGTACCCAGCCACCGCCTCTACAGCATCCCAGAGAAGGAGCTACTCCCTTCCACTCCCCAAGCTGATTTACTGCTCCTCTGATTTCCGCGAAACTGCGTCAGACCGCTGCTTTTCCTGCATCTCTGTGTAAGAGCTTCCGAGGGAGGGATTCCTTCCCCGGGTTGCATCTGCCCTTTCTGCCGCTCTCCTAATGCAGCCGAAAAGAATGTGGCAAAACTTCTCGGTTTTGACTTAGGCTTGTTTTCATGGTGCCTGAAAAAAACACGAGCTTGCAGCCGTGCAAATGGGCGGGCCCGGGAGGAAATAGAAAATTCTCTGCATTTTTTAATGTACCTGTGTGTGTGTGTTTGCGTGCGTGCGTGCGTGTTTTCATGCGAGTCCATATTAAAATATAGACGAGGGTGCATCTCTGGGCCCTGCTGCCACTAAAAGGTGTGCTCCTTCTTAAGGGTCTCAAAGTTCCTCATTTACTTTTCCCTATTACCAACCTTGTCTCCTGTCGTATTACTCCACTTCTTTCCTCTTTCTTCTCTTCCTTTCTTCCCATCTTTTGTCTCTCCCTCCTTATTCCCTCCCTTCTTCCTCTGTGACATCCTCTTCCCTTGCCTCGTTTGTTCGTCCTTATGTTCTTTCTCTCATCATTATCCCTTTCTCCAATCTTATCATTTTTTTCTCTGCATTTCTTTAATCCTTTTCCTCTCCTCCTTCACTCATTTTCATCTATCTCCCACAGTACTCTACCCAAACTCCCCGAAGAGTAAACCAACAGGCTCTGGGCTTACCAGTTTCTGAGTGGGTTCTAAAATTACTGGACTAGGTACAGGGCAGGCTCCCACCTCTAGGCCTGGTGTTACCAGGCAGCTGCACAATTGATCAATAGGCTACTATTCACAAAATATTGTGTAAAGCTTCGAAACTTTACAGATTTTAGGGACTGGTACAAATTAATTAGATTATTCAGTGGAAGTTACTAAATATACATTTGCATGCTAGGCTAAACCATCGCTAGAAATATACAAGCATTGGCATAGTTAATAGGTCTAGCTTTGGGACCTTATAAGTGTTTAGCCATGCAACAGTTGATGTTGTTGCACCAAGGATATTGTGCTGCATAACTAAATACTTATAAGGTCCCAAAGGCGAGACCTATTGGCTATGTCAATGCTTGTTTTAAACTTGCCAAAGGATCCCCTGAATAAACAATAAAGTCTTTAGAAACCTTTAGGCAACCTTAAATTTAGATCCCTTTTTTAATAATATACAAAGAGCTCCCTTGACTATCAAGGTTGAGTCCACCCAGATTCAAGACCGCATCTGGATGCGGACTTGATGATGAAACAAGCCACTGGTGACCTTTTAAAAACAAGAGGATCTTCCTGTGGGAGGCAGTAAAAGGCAAGAACAAAGGCTACAGTGATGTCACTCTCTTTTGATGTGGATATTTTGATAGACTTTGTCAGGGTGTGGCCTAACGACCAGAGCTGCCTAATTTAGAACTGGGAAACAGGTTCAAGTCTTGCCGTCGGCTCAGTATCCTGTGATTCTGGGCAAACCACTTAATTTCCTTGTGTAATGTAACAAGCGCTCCAATACCTATTGATCCAGTTTGCGCTATATAAAAACTGCAATAAATAGAATGTCTAATTGTGAGTAAGTGCCTCTTTTGCATGGTAAGTCCCTCACTTTTTGCCTAGTTTTGATGTGGTTTCAAATGTAATGCACAGGGTCCCTGCCAACCAGGTGCCCTGTGCCAGTGCCCCTTCCCTAAAACAAACTCCCAATTGGTACGTCTGCCCCCTAGTAACTGGTACCCTGGGTGCCTAGGGCCTGAGAGCTGAAGAGGGTCCCTTGGGACCCCCCTCACTGGGACCATGCCACTGCCCTTGCAGCCTGCAGGCCCCTGTGAGGGAGAAAACGACAAAATTGACATTGCACCCTGTCTGGTTGCCATGCAGCTAACACTACCTGACAGCATAGGTAAGTCACCCCTCTAGCAGGCCTCACAGGCCTAAGGCAGGGTGCACTATACTACAAATGAGGCCTTAGGACCCTTCAACACAAGTGGAGTGGACCCTACCCTGTCCCTGAAAGAAAAGGTGATGTCACCTATCTGGTGGACCTTGGCAGTTGCAAACACCCCAAAAGGGTAATATATGTCAACCGCCTGACGCCCTGTTATGACAGAGCTAACATTACCATGCTCATGGTCACAGATGAGGGACAGGAAACTGAGAGTGAACCTCTTCCTGGTCTCCTCTCCAGCAATCCCCAAGATGGGTCTGTTGATGGAGTGGTCTTTTCAGACACGCTCACTGACCAACAGCAAGCTTACTGCCGGCTAGTCCTAAGTCAGTATGCTGAGCTCTTCTTTCTGACCGCTGGTCAGACTAGCTAGTGTACCCATGATGTGGACACTGGTGACAGCCTACCTGTCAACAACAAAATTCCGAATCCCACGGTGGGGAACATGGCGGCCGCCGCTTAGACGGCCGCTGGTCTACGGTCAGCATGGCAGTGAAGTGAGACGGGCTCTCTTGCTCCCCCCCCTAACTCCGCATACCTGGTGTCCTGGTGCCCTCCGGTCCATCCCGCTTTTCCTTTTTGGCGTGGGAGGAGCGCGGGTGGCTCCCACGTCTACCCTCGATGGTTTTCGGCGCGGGTGGTGTTGGTGTTTTCCCGCAGGTGTGGAGGGAACAGCTGAGAAGCCGCACTGCGCTGCTGCCGGGTCGTGACCTCCAGCTTCCGGGTCGCCGTGGTGGAGTCAGTGCCTGCTGGGGGTGCACTATACGGGCTGGAGCTCTCTGGTAGGCTGCTCTTGGGCCAGAGACGTGATGTGTGGACCTGTATTCCTGAAAATGGCAGTGAGATCAACACATTAAGGGTCCCATTTGACAAATTTTCTGTGCAATTTGACCAAGCTGATTTGATCTACTCCTCTTTGGACAGTACTGCGACGACTCTTTCCGCCCCTCTAAATAGGGGGTTTGTTAATGTGACTTCAGGAAGCTCAATAGGGGACAGTGGGGGCTTTGTTCCAAAGCATATGGAGAGGGGCAAGAATAGGCCCTCTGCCTCAACTGGGAAAATCTGTAGGTATACACTCCGCACTAGGGGGGGTCTTGCAACATCTCTTCCCGGACTGGAAGCTTTGCCCCCCCTTCACTCTTGCTCCGGTGTAAACATCTCTACGAGGAGTAAATCCCCGGACCCTGCCAAGGAGAACTTAGGAGGGAAAGTAGAGAAAATCGCATCATCTACCACTACTACGGTTGGTAAGAGTCCCAGGAGCAGAGGTAGAGGGAAGAAGGTTGCTACATCCAAGGTTAAGGTTACCCCCTCCCTGAAATCCTTTTATAATGTCCTCACATCCCCTACTACTGCTGTCCTGAAGGGAGCAGCTGTAGCCAATGATTCGTCTAAAATGGAGTCGCTAGGCGGTTCAACTCTGGGCCTTAATGTGGAGACTCTTGTCGGCCCTTGTCTGTTGGAGGTACCTCGGGATGTAACTCCGATTTCAACCTCTATTTCGACATTTAATCGGTATTGGAGGTTGCAGAGGTGGCGGAGCCTGGTGAGGGGGCCCCCCAAAGTGGCCAGGAGCCCTCACAGCTTACACCACCAATACCTGCGGCTAGCCAACCCTCTCAGGCGAGCTCAGGAACACTGGTGGATATCTTGTTAGCTTTCAAGGAGGAAATGAAAAGCAGATTTGTAATTTCTGAGCAGAACCAGGTTGCTATACAGGCATCCTGCGCCGCCCTGTCACAGAAACTAGAAGAGGTTTCTTTGAGGACAGAAGCTTTAGAGCAGGAGGTACCTATGCTTAAACAAACTATCGATAAGATATCTATAGAGGTTGTTGGACTTGGCCCTGCTTGCAGGGTCATCCCGCAACTTTTTTTGCCTTCCCCCTAGTTTTTTTCCCAACATGAAATTGGTGGTTTACAATAAAACACAATGAATATGTATGTTTGGTGTGGTTGTGCGGAAAATAATAAATGCTGCGCAATGGTGTACGCAGGTTTATTTACACTGCTTTAGAAAATGTCACTTTTAACAGTCGCCATTTTGGTGTACTTTGTGCCTGCCTGCCTGAGGTGGGTTGCCGGTCTAGTGCTCGAAGTGACGGGGTGCTCTACACCTCCCCCCACGAACCAGTTGGGACTGGTTTCCCCAGGGAGCCTTCCAGAAGCTTCTGGCCCTTTCTAGTAGGTGGGGTGAGGGGTGCATATATAGAGGAGCTGTGACTCCATGTGGGGAGTGCTGGGCTGTGTATGCTGACGTAGAGGGGACACTCTGCCTGGAGGAACCGCCACTGGACCCTGTGTGCTGGCCCCTGTGCCCACCTGTGCCCCTCTGCTTTTCTACAAGACCAGGAGAGACTCTGCTGGAGTGGAGACTGCTGCGCTGGGAGGATTGCCATCTTAATGGAGGTTGACTGTTTCCAGGAACTGCTGCTTCATTTTTGGTGAGCCGCCCTACTGCCTGCTGATCTTGCCCTGCATGGACTGGGCTCTCCTGGCCCCTAGCGCCTCGGGGGCGCTGCAATTCTAGTCTGCCTGCTGTCTAGCGCCCGGGGAGCGCTATATTCGGATGGACTGTGTTTCCCTGCCTGCACTCTAGCGCCTCGTGGGTCCTACTTTCTTGATTTGCCAGAAGGGGAGCGCTATCCTTTCATCCCAGAAGCTTTTGGTGCTTCCTAGCGCCTGGTGAGCGCTATATTTCAATTCCCCCGCATTGTGGGCGTTTTTGCAGCAGAGCGGGAGCCCACCCCGCGTTATTGCCGTATTTTTGCATATTTAAACAGCGGGTGCCCACCCCGCGTTTCTGCCGCAGTTTGGTTCTTATTGAAATCGGGTGCCCACCCCGCATTTTCTGCCTTCGCGCGGGAGCCTACCCCGCTTTATACTTTGAATTGGGCGGGAGCCCACCCCGCATGGCAGCCGCACTTTAAAAGTGCGAAAGAATCACTGCTGCGACCCGAGGTTCCGTTGAGGGCCGCCGCGCTGCCTGCGGCGACCCAGAAGGGGAAGGAGCGACCCAGAAGCCAGGCGGACCAGAGGAAGGAAGGCGGGGCCCCCGTGTGCCGGTGGGAACCCTGCGCGTCTGGCCAGTGAAGCCCCGGGTCCCAGGAGGGGGCCCGGGTGAAGTCCGGAACGGTGCTGCTGTGGGCGGGGCTCTCGTAAGGTGAAGAGAGCCCCGCGTGTGGCCGCGCCTGCAGCCCGGAGAAGAGAAAGCCGTACCGAGCCCGGAGCAGCGCAAAGAGTCCCGGTGAGTGGGGCTGAGCTGGAGGGCGAGATCGAGGCACAGGATCGGTGCCTGAATGCCTGAGCGGCCCCGCAGGAACAGCGACCCGCTCCAACGTTGGGGACAAATGTGTATTTAGAGAGCCCCAGAGCCAGCGCCATTTCCCCCGGGGGCCACAATTGCGTATAGAGCCTTCATCTGGGGACCGGGGCCTCACCTTGGGCGCAGTGGGGCCAGTACTCTTTCTGGGGGGCATTTCTTCAATTCCCGAGGCCCCGAGTAGGGCCCCTACGACCCCGTGTTTTTGTGACTGCACAGCAGTGGCGGGCCGCTGCACCGTTTTTGTGGGCAACATCATTGTTGGGTTCTAGAGACCCGGAGGGGGCTCCCATGTGACAATACTGATTTTACTGTACTCAACTGCCCCACCGGACAGTGGGCAGTTGCGACGTTTGGGGGCATTGGTAATTTGAGAGTCCCAGCGTAGGGGCTCCCCAGGCGCAGGGGCGCCAGAAGCTAATCTGCAACTTTGGGGTAACTATTCCAGGTGTCACTATGTGGAGGCACTGTTGCTGATGTACCTGTGTTGAGGACTTAGGCCCAAGGTGCCGCATGATGTGATAATGCCTAATGTCATGCACAATGTGTCTGATGCCCCTAATGGTGCCTAATGATGCCTAATAGGATGTTTTAGGCCACGCCTGATCTCATATGTTCCTGCTTAATGCTTCATGCTACTGAGGATGCCTAATGCATATGTTGATGCGTCCCTGGATGGCCCCTAGGCACATTATTGGTGTTCGGTATAATGTGTCCCATGCCTAAGGTCGTGTTATGATGGTTTATGCCCGAGGATTATAATTCATGCCTAATGATATGGTACATTGCTACTGATGTTATGTGCAATGCAGCTACATCGCTGGTTCTCTGCATAATGTGCTCATACCTGATAGGGGTGGTTAGGCCTAAGGATGATTTATGAAGTGATGCACCCGTGTTAATGAGGATGCCTCGATGTTCATCTGTTTATGCCTACTGTGATTTATGCTAAAAGGGACAGTGCTAAGTTCATGGACTGGCCAGTAGGTGCTGACTGTTACCCCTTTATGGTGGATGGTCTTACATTTATCCCCTGTACTTCATGATGGTTCTGGCAGCGGCCCGATTGGCCCTGCCCTGTATATAATCCCCCCCTGTAAATTGCTACCTGGTGACAGTTGGCACAGCGTTATATGTGCCTGTGATTATGACTCTAATGTGTTTTCCTAATACACAAGTTATTTTTACACAACCTGGTGTGGAGTCTCTTTTGTAGTGTGCCTAGTGTGTCGCCTGTGAGTGCGGTCTGCGCAGATGCTTTACACATTGCCTCCGGAGTTTAGCCTACCCGCTCCGCGCCAAGCTACCCCAGTCTAACATTGGTGTTCAGCGGTGGGATAGGACTTGTGTTTGCGCAGTACCACGGCGACAGCTGGTTGCACTACAAACTCTGCACGTAGAATAATCACAGATTTGGGGATTATTTGTGCTGATTATTGTTCCTCCTAAAAGTGCCATTTTTGAATTGTGTTCCCCTGTTTACTGGGGGCTGTGTATCTCGCCAAGATGGAGTTAGCCTATGATGAGGAGAACATTTGGGAGTACACGGAGGAGGAAGTAATGAATTTCTGCAGGAAAAGGGGGATACCCTTAGAAGGCAACTCCAGCAGAAAACTGTTCCTCTATGAAGCCTTTAAAAGGGGAGAACCCTTAGAGCTCTGTGGGGACCTTTCAGATTACCCTTCCGCATATCTAAGGAGTGGAATTGAGGGAGACCCTGAGGAGGACTCTGAGAGTGAGGGCTCCCAGTCCATAACCCTGGAGGGCGGTGGCCCTGAAGAGGAGGAAGATGACAGGGCGGGGACGCCAGTAGATAGTGAGGACACCGTAGATAGGGAGTCCCGTGCTGGGTCCAGTCCCGGAGGCAGTGCCCCATCCCTTTCCCTGTCCCCAGAGAAGTGGGCGGATAGGAGGGAAGAAAGGGAGCATCAGCTGGCGCTGGAAAGGCTCAGAGTGGAGCTAGCGCAGCTGAGTTTGGAAGAGAAGAGGCTAGAGACCGAGAGGGTCCTAGCGCAGGAAAGGATGGCGGAGGCAGAGAGGGCCTTCGCCAGGGAGAAACTAGCTCTAGAGGGTAGGTTGCCCCCTGAGAGTGGTTTCAGGAGTCTGGACTCACCAGGGAGGGTGGGGTCCAGTGGTGGCAGCGGAAGTGACTCCAGTGTAGGAAGTCCCACTCCCAGAGCGCGGAAGATGGTACCTGGTTCCCGGGAAGAGGGGTACAGGTTGAAGGTCAGGGGCAGTCGAAAACTGTTGCACCAGTCCTGCGGGGAGTTTGTGGATGCGTGTTGCAGTGCACTGGAGGGTTGGGTGGTGTGTAGCGCGGTGAACGATTGGGAAGGGCTGTTCCATCTACTTATCAGGGAACACGTGCTCAGTAATTGCTTTCCAAAGTTGCGCCAACACCTGTTGCAGTGTGGGTTCTCTGATCCCAGGGAGCTTGCACGGGAGGCAGACCTCTGGGTAAGTGCCAGAGTGTCTGAAGAGGGGGGAGTGATCCTGGAGGGAGTGGTTCAAGGATTTTCCAGCCCAGAGAGGTGGGAGAGGTTCAAAGTAGCCCAGCTAGGTCCCGGTATAGTGGGAGGGTTGTAGGGCCTCACGTCCTGTCTACAAGGAGAAGGAGTGAGGCGGGGAGGTGTCCCGAGGTGCCCCAACCGCAGTCTCAGGGCCTGGAGAGTTCCATAAGGGAATCCCAGGTTGGGGAGCCTAGGCTGTTCTGATGGGCCGTCCATTGAGGGGGATCCCCTAGTGTCAGGAGAACCAGGGGCGTCTGTAAACGGAGCTCCAGTGGTTCTGGGGTCTGCTCAGTCACAGGGTTTAGATCCTGGGCTGGGATGCCAGGTTCAGGTACTGCCTGACCTGGAGTGTGGGACACCTGTAATCAGGGTCCCTACCGGTTTGACTTCCAGGGGTACTTCTCCAGGTGGGAGGGTGCGGAACTCTGGAAGGGGGTGCAGAGGGAGGGAGGACTCGCCTCTGGCACCGGCTCAACCACAGGGTCGAGGTCCTGGGTTGGGAGGCCAGGTTCAGGTACTGCCTGATCGGGAGGGAGGGACGTCTGTCATCAGTGTCCCCCCCGGTTTGTCTTCCAGGGGTACTTCTCCAGGTGGGAGGGTGCGGAACTCTGGGAGGGGGTGCAGAGGGAGGGAGGACTCTCCTCTGGCACCGGTGCTACCTAAGGGTTTAGACCCTAGGGTGGTGGATCAGTTACCGGGTCAAGGTCCGGGACTGGGAGAGTGGCGTCCTCAGGGTGCCCCGCAGGGGAGGAGAGTGCGGAACCCCAGAAGGAGAGCCTCGCCCCTGACATCTGGTCAGCCTGAGGGGGCGGACCCCAGGTGGGAGGACCAGTGGCAGTTTGGAGCTGCACGGAGGAGCGGTAGAGTGGCCAAAGGGTACTATGTGCCTG
Source organism: Calotriton arnoldi (assembly GCA_963921515.1). Classification (NCBI taxonomy): domain Eukaryota; kingdom Metazoa; phylum Chordata; class Amphibia; order Caudata; family Salamandridae; genus Calotriton; species Calotriton arnoldi. The sequence goes on along the minus strand of CAWUFW010002128.1, from coordinate 2,157,674 downwards.
GGGCTACTGCCCCCCACTCGGTGAGGCGGCAAGGACACGAGACATCTGGATGGCCTAGGGGCCGGTCCTGGCCGCAACCAACTAGAGAGTACCAGTGGGGTAGCTCGGGAGGTCCTGGGAGCTCTGACGGAGGGAACCACCGGGGTCCAGAATGGCGGAGAACCTGCGGGTGCCCCTGCAGTTGCGGGCCCGCGTCCATGTTCTCCCGCCCCAAGCAGGGAAGCCCATCAAGGCATTGATTGATCTACCCCAGCTTTTGGCTGGGAGGGGGTCGCGTTGGACTTGGCCCTGCTTGCAGGGTCATCCCGGAACTTTTTTTGCCTTCCCCCTAGTTTTTTTCCCAACATGAAATTGGTGGTTTACAATAAAACACAATGAATATGTATGTTTGGTGTGGTTGTGCGGAAAATAATAAATGCTGCGCAATGGTGTACGCAGGTTTATTTACACTGCTTTAGAAAATGTCACTTTTAACAGTCGCCATTTTGATGTACTTTGTGCCTGCCTGCCTGAGGTGGGTTGCCGGTCTAGTGCTCGAAGTGACAGGGTGCTCTACACCTCCCCTCACGAACCAGTTGGGACCGGTTTCCCCAGGGAGCCTTCCAGAAGCTTCTGGCCCTTTCTAGTAGGTGGTGTGAGGGGTGTATATATAGAGGAGCTGTGACTCCATGTGGGGAGTGCTGGGCTGTGTATGCTGACGTAGAGGGGACACTCTGCCAGGAGGAACCGCCACTGGACCCTGTGTGCTGGCCCCTGTGCCCACCTGTTCCCCTCTGCTTTTCTACAAGACCAGGAGAGACTCTGCTGGAGTGGAGACTGCTGCGCTTGGAGGATTGCCATCTTAATGGAGGTTGACTGTTTCCAGGAACTGCTGCTTCATTTTTGGTGACCCGCCCTACTGCCTGCTGATCTCGCCCTGCATGGACTGGGCTCTCCTGGCCCCTAGCGCCTCGGGGGCGCTGCAATTCTAGTCTGCCTGCTGTCTAGCGCCCGGGGAGCGCTATATTCGGATGGACTGTGTTTCCCTGCCTGCACTCTAGCACCTCGTGGGTCCTACTTTCTTGATTGCCAGAAGGGGAGCGCTATCCTTTCATCCCGGAAGCTTTTGGTGCTTCCTAGAGCCTTGTGAGCGCTATATTTCAATTCCCCCGCATTGTGGGCGTTTTTGCAGCAGAGCGGGAGCCCACCCCGCGTTATTGCCGTATTTTTGTATATTTAAACAGCGGGTGCCCACTCCGCGTTTCTGCCGCAGTTTGGTGCTTATTGAAAGCGGGTGCCCACCCCGCATTTTCTGCCTTTGCGCGGGAGCCTCCCCCGCTTTATACTTTGAACTGGGCGGGAGCCCACCCCGCATGGCAGCCGCACTTTAAAAGTGCGAAAGAATCACCGCTGCGACCCGAGGTTCCGTTGAGGGCCGCCGCGCTGCCTGCAGCGACCCAGAAGGGGAAGGAGCGACCCAGAAGCCAGGCGGACCAGAGGAAGGAAGGACGTGTGCCGGTGGGAGCCACGCGCGTCTGGCCAGTGAAGCCCCGGGTCCCAGGAGGGGGCCCGGGTGAAGTCCGGAATGGTGCTGCTGTGGGCGGGGCTCTCGTGAGGTGAAGAGAGCCCCGTGTGTGGCCGCGCCTGCAGCCCGGAGAAGACGAAGCCGTACCGAGCCAGGAACAGCGCGAAGAGTCCCGGTGAGTGGGGCTGAGCTGGAGGGCGAGATCGAGGCACAGGATCGGTCCCTGAATGCCTGAGCGGCCCCGCAGGAACAGCGACCCGCTCCAACGTTGGGGACAAATGTGTATTTAGAGAGCCCCACAGCCAGCGCTATTTCCCCCGGGGGCCACAATTGCGTATAGAGCCTTCATCTGGGGACCGGGGCCTCACCTTGGGCGCAGTGGGGCCAGTACTCTTTCTGGGGGGCATTTCTTCACTTCCCGAGGCCCCGAGTAGGGCCCCTACGACCCCGTGTTTTTGTGACTGCACAGCGGCGCCGCAGTGGCGGGCCGCTGCACCGTTTTTGTGGGCAACATCATTGTTGGGTTCTAGAGACCCGGAGGGGGCTCCCATGTGACAATACTGATTTTACTATACTCAACTGCCCCACCGGACAGTGGGCAGTTGCGACGTTTGGGGGCATTGGTAATTTGAGAGTCCCAGCGAAGGGGCTCCCCAGGCGCAGGGGCGCCAGAAGCTAATCTGCAACTTTGGGGCAACTATTCCAGGTGTCACTATGTGGAGGCACTGTTGCTGATGTACCTGTGCTGAGGACTTAGGCCCAATGTGCTGCATGATGTGATTTATGCATGTGATAATGCCTAATGTCATGCACAATGTGTCTGATGCCCCTAATGGTGCCTAATGATGCCTAATAGGATGTTTTAGGCCACGCCTGATCTCATATGTTCCTGCTTAATGCTTCATGCTACTGAGGATGCCTAATGCATATGTTGATGCGTCCCTGGATGGCCCCTAGGCACATTATTGGTGTTCGGTATAATGTGTCCCATGCCTAAGGTCGTGTTATGATGGTTTATGCCCCAGGATTATGATTCATGCCTAATGATATGGTACATTGCTACTGATGTTATGTGCAATGCAGCTACATCGCTGGTTCTCTGCATAATGTGCTCATACCTGATTGGGGGGGTTAGGCCTAAGGATGATTTATGAAGTGATGCACCCGTGTTAATGAGGATGCCTCGATGTTCATCTGTTTATGCCTACTGTGATTTATGCTAAAAGGGACAGTGCTAAGTTCATGGACTTGCCAGTAGGTGCTGACTGTTACCCCTTTATGGTGGATGGTCTTACATTTATCCCCTGTACTTCATGATGGTTCTGGCAGCGGCCCGATTGGCCCTGCCCTGTATATAATCCCCCCCTGTAAATTGCTACCTGGTGACAGTTGGCACAGCGTTATATGTTCTACACAAAAAGGAGCTAAAGAGGGAAAACTCAGATCAGGTCGCCCTCCACTCAAAATCATAAATAACAACAAAGACCTAATCTGCTCGGGCCAACAAATCCTATTGACTTCCTGAGTGGGAGTGGAAGTTTATTTTCTTCCTCGACAGCAACCCTTCATATTTTATAGGTATTGTCCCAACTCATACTCGCCCTGTATTTAATTATAAAAAAGAAGAACCGACCCATGAGTCAACAGTCACTGTGTTCACACAACATACCCTACACTTTAACAGGTATATATAACACACAAATGTGAAAAAATTGTGAAAGCACGAGGTAGCACCTCACGTGCGCACCACCAAAGGAGCTTACTGGTTAATTATCACCAGTTATGCCCACGTTTCTCATCACTGGTCGCTACCTCGTAAACAAAAATAAATGTAATCGGTGTCCAGAAACCCAGTGAAACCAGTGAATATGTGTATACAATAACACAGATCAACCCCGTGTGAATAAAATTGAGATAAGCCACTCAGTCACCAGGGAGCCACTTTTATTCTCAACTCGAGGGCTTACTCAAAATAAAAACATACTGCATGTTTGCAGACCATGTAATGTTGGGCCGACATGTTTCATTGCCTGTAAATTGTAGTGGCAATTTCTTCAGGGCACGAGGACTTTGTCCACCTTTTCTGGACCCTTATTGTGAACACGCAGTGACTGTTTAAACAAAAAGAAGGTTCATTAAAAGCACTTCCAGCCAGTGCAGACTTTATCTTACTGCATTCGTCCTGTATATTAATACACCCACGAATGTATATTTACCCGGTAGCAGCCAAGGCCTCTCGAACCAGCTAACCACTGTGTCACAGAGGGACTATATACTGTTAATAGCCCTGTTTCATAAAAGAGGACACTTATGTTGTCCGTGCTCTGCAAAAACAAACAAACATTAGCATCTTCATATAGAACAGTTTTCCTGTAAAACAATTTTTATGAAACTGATTGTCACCCTTTGTGATTGATATGCGAACATAAATCTTAATAGGTATTTCAATGATGACTATCCAGCATACTAATTTGCTCATGCTAGAATATTATTCTTGTCATCTGACGAAAAAATGTCGAAAAACACCAACCACAATAGCCTCAATCACACATCCCATTATGTTGCTAAATGCGGATTCAAGCCCACCAATTCATTTACACCTTGTGCCATTGCAGTCACAAATCTTATAAGTAATCCAATGAAGACGATAACACAGGCTCGGAGCCCAATCTACAATGTGTGCCTCGCTGAGTACAAACGGCGTCTGACAGGCAAACAGTTTAATCTCCTTCCTGCTCAGAACGCAAACGCACCCCCTCATGACTGTTGACTCATGGGTCGGTTCTTCTTTTTTATAATTAAATACAGGGCGAGTATGAGTTGGGACAATACCTATAAAATATGAAGGTTTGCTGTCGAGGAAGAAAATAAACTTCCACTCCCACTCAGGATTCAATAGGATTTGTTGGCCCGAGCAGATTAGGTCTTTGTTGTTATTTTTTATTACAGCGTTATATGTGCCTGTGATTATGACTCTAATGTGTTTTCCTAATACACAAGTTATTTTTACACAACCTGGTGTGGAGTCTCTTTTGTAGTGTGCCTAGTGTGTCGCCTGTGAGTGCGGTCTGCGCAGATGCTTTACACATTGCCTCCGGAGTTTAGCCTACCCGCTCCGCCCCAAGCTACCCCAGTCTAACAAAGGTGAACCAGTTAACCTGCCAAAATAGGGAAATGAAAAAAGATCTGGAACGTCTCGAAAACCATACCCGGAGGAATAATCTCAGACTTATTAATATTCCTGAGAAAATGGAAGGCGCGGATATTAAGGCTTTCGTGATAAAATTGCTGCAAGATACAGCCTTAAAAAATCGGACGGATATCGACCTCTGCTGAAATCCAGCGGGTACATCGAGATCCATTCAGAAGGAATCCGGTACGACAAAGCCCAAGAAGAATTTTAATTAATTTCCTCACTTACACTGCTAAGGAGGCTGTTCTCTCCTCCGCCTTAAAAGAAGGATCTTTTTCAGCAGGCTCCTATTCCTTTTTAATCCTTTTCAATCAGATCAGATCTCTGTCATGCCACCTCTTTAAGGCAGTGGGAGTTAGGGAAAAGGATGGAGGAATTGAATAAGCTTGGTGCAAAGCTCAGCTAAAGTTTCCTGCCTCCCTCCGTACAATGTGGAACAACCATATGTACACACATCGATCCGTGGAGGAAGCTGATCTACTGATTGGGGAAATGAAGAGGTGAGGTAGCAAGTAGAGGGGTGTGGGTCTGTGTCTGGGGTTGTGGGGGGAGTGATGAGAGCTCTGATGTATTGAGTTTTTCTTTTCTCTGCTGACCATGGAGACCGCTAGGCTTTATGCCTATATCAGTTGGGAGGGTACCACAGGGGAGGGTGGGATGGGCACTGGGGGGATAGGATGGGTGGTTAAGTGGGGGGCGGGGCATGTGGTGGGGAGCAGTGGGGGAAAATAGGAAAGAAAATTGTTTTCCCTCTATCATCTTAGTTTTTTAAATATCTCATTTTGCCAGTTTGGGTTATCGTTGCTTTTGACAGGTTTAATGTGGGGGGCTAATGAGTTAAAAATCCTAACCTGGAATGTCAATGGGCTCAGGTGTAAACGTAGGCCGAGATTGGCAATGAAGTATCTGGAAGAAAGTAGTGCCCATATCTGTCTGATTCAGGAGACCCATTTAGACACATTAGAAGGGAATACAGTATTTTCAAAGTGTCGTTGGATAGACCACTTTCAAGTCTCAGAACAGTTTGCACACTGTAGGGGGGTCGCGATCTTAATTAAGAGAGGAGCAGGCTGTGCTATCAGGGCCTCTAAGTCCGATAAATCAGGGAGGTGGCTGATACCTACCTTGGACTGTGGGGGGCAGAGTTAGTCTGCGTTGTTTTCTATGGGCCAAACATCGACAAACCCACCCATTTATCCAATTTGGAATGGAACCTAATGGAGGTTACGGCACCTATTATAATGGGGGGAGATTTCAATGTCCTGCTGGACCCCGTACAGGATAGATCCAATAGCGGTCGTTATGACAACACTCCTCGGGTCCGTCGGACGCTAAAATATACCCTACTAGAATTAGGCCGGTTGGATGTCTGGAGATATAAGATGGGCTCAAGACAGGGTTTTACTTTCCATAGTAAAAACATGGCCATTTTTCTAGACTCAATTACTTTTTTGTCGACAGGTCTATGGGGAAAAAATATCATCTATAAATATACTACCAGCCCACATTTCGGACCACACGGCCATAGTTTTTTCCTTGGTCGGGTACTGTAGTCCTTTGAGACCCAGATGGACCCTTGGGAGAGCCACTCTATCTGATCCTGAGGTAGGTGGGGTATTAAAACAAGCATGCAGGTTGTTCTTTCAGGACAACCTTGGCTCTGCCCCCTTAGATGTTGTTTGGGATGCATTTAAGGCCTTCCTCAGAGGGGAACTGCAAAGTCAGTCCTCTGCTCAGAAAAGGGTTGAACGTGCAAGTCTTAAAGCCTTGGATGATAAACCAAGCCTATTAGAGGGCAGCCTGCTCCAAGCTAAAAAGCCCCCCCCCTGAGGTTCAGGGAAGGTTGCGGAAGCAACTTGAGGATGCAAGGATGGAATACAGGGTCTGAGAAGAGCACTCAGGTCAACAGCACGTGGGCTCGGCTGTGCAGTCGGAAGAAGTAGGCTCAACACAGCTCTAATTGGCGGGAAAAATTGCGGCCAACAATGCACGCATCCTCATCCGTAATGCAGACTGTGGGTCACAATATCCCTCGCAGTCGAAAGACAAATCTTATTCACTCCGTCGTGGCATTCCCGAGCCTTCTCAGTTTTGTCCTGATGAAGACCCCACCTTGAGGACTGAACCCACCCTGCTCCCCAGGGGTCGAAACGTTGACTATACATTACCACCCCACAAGCTCTGACGACTGAATCCTCATTATTTGATGTCCTTCATGGCTATGTGTACATATGGGAACAGTTGACCTGATATAGGCCGGAAAGGTCATACCATGTATAATTGATGTATATATGTCACGCTACCTCTTCCCTGTCCACCACCCTCACTCACTCACTTGAACCCAGAACCCACTTACCTTCCCTTTCCTACACCAAGAGCACTGCAAATACAATTGAATCTCCAGACGTATGAGCAAATGTGTTGCCTTATGTGATCAATGCTTTGAATTATAATTGCATTTAATTGCCAACCACTTTGATAATAAATTGCATTCTTTGCAGTTCATGTAAATTTCGTCTCGTGAATGCGGATATTTCTTCTCTTTTGAAACTGTTGCTATTGCGACCATTTGCTTATTGTACTGTCAAAAGGCTTTTGACACTTTGAAGGATGCAATGTGCTCTGCCACAGTCCTGAAAGCTCCAGACTATAACAAGCTGTTCATTGTGCAGACAGATGCCTCTGAGCATGGGATAGGTGCAGTCCTAGCCAAAACAAATGATGAAGGACATGACCAACCTGTTGCTTTTATAAGCAGAAAACTACTCCATAGAGAACAGCATTGGAATGCCATGGAGAGGGAAGACTTTGCTGTGGTTTGGGCCCTGAAGTGTCGTGTAGTTCCTAAAAATACATAGGATCTGCGCGTTTAGACAACATAAACTAAGGGATTGGTGTCCAGACTGATTCCAGACACCCCCAGAGGATATGTTAGCCTTTAGACCAGCTAGCTCACAGTGCCACATAAGCCCCCTAACCTTACCAAGGAGCTAATCGTTTCTGGCAACTGTCGAAAATGACAACTCTTGATCCTTCAGGGATCGTGGAAACAGTGCAGTACTTTTCGCTCAGTCAATAGTGCTCACTTAGTCTAAGAGAGATACACAGAATAAACAATGGGGACGTTTTCAATAAGCATTTATTAAACCAGCGTCATTCTAGTATAAAACATGTTTGCTGCGCCAATCATTAGACAGAAACAAATGTATAAGATTACAAGTGTCAGGTTTTCCAGGGCCTAGAGCGCCTACCAAATAGAAAACTACAAGTTCCAGGAGGCATTCAGAAGAGGAGGAGTCAGCAGCTATAAAACAAAGCTGCGTGCACAAGTGAGCGTGCGTAATTCTGGAGTCCACGTTTTGGTTTGAAAGAGACGGCGGAAGGAGAGGAGAAAGAGAAGCCCGTTTTCCTTTTTCTTTTGTGTGGTTAAAGGAAACCAAAGTGTGCTACACACCGGATGGGCGAGTGCTTGGGCGGCGTTTACACCGGACGGTGAACGCGCGTCGATTTACAGCAGGAGGGGCAGCGGTGATTCTACCGCGGATGCCTCGTTTTGCAACTATTTTTGTTTTGTTTCTCAAAGACTGAGTTCTCGCTTTAGAGCACAGCGGTTATTAAACAGTATTTGAGGAAATAGGGAACGAGGGACTAAAGCGCTGTCTTCTTTGGAGTGATATTGCAGACAAGTTTATGCGCTGTCTTCTTTGGAGTGGAATTTGCAAACAAACTATTATTTCATTTTTTGTGCTACCGTGTTCTATATATCTTAGTCCTAATCGTACATTTAAGTGACACTTTTGGGATTGGAGCCAACCAGCAGAACCGGTGAGCAGGCTTGAGAAGTAGGAACAACAAGGGGTGTTGGAGCACACATACAGGGGCTACGTGAGGTGAAGTGAAAGTTGAAATGTAATGTATATGCTCTGTTTTTTTTAGGATTATTCACCAGAACAGGAGTGTTTGTTCTTACTTGGAGATATGCAAGGACGTGCAAGGCTTTGGTGGATAAGGTAGTTATGGACATTAGTGAGACATTACTGAGAGTAGCCATATCTGTGCTTGGGTGTTATTGATATATGTTGTTTTGTTTTCATAGGTTCTCATCCCTGCTGTTCCCTACCTTTCCCTTTCCCTCACTTGATCGCCCTAACGCTCTGTGCAGGTGTAATCAGAGATTGGGGATGTCAAGGGGTGGACCCCGTATAGCATCATCCGGACCCTGAGGAGTACAGAACCTTGACAGAATTACGCACCTAAGAAAGGTTACTCCTCCCGGTCCGGGTGAGACATTCCATGGCGACTATGGATGATGTGGTACAGGCTTTGGCCTTAGTGCAACAGGAACTAGCGGCCTCTAGGCTAGAAACAGCGGCCTTAAGGGACAGGGTTGACAAATTAACCAGGAACCCTTTTGATGTATCAGTCCCTAGCACTCCCCACATCCAAGTAACAGTATCCCCCCCCGATTCCTTTGGCCAGTCCCGAGAGGTACGCAGGTGATCCCTTAAAGATACAAGTGTTTTTAACACAAATAATGCTTCATTTTTCTTGTAAACCTTCGTCCTTTCCCAACAACCATTCCAGGGTGGCATTTGCCATCTCATATTTGATAGGTGACGCCGCTAATTGGGCTGTTCCCTTGGTTAGGAATAACGACCCGATGCTGTCTGATTGGGAGGCTTTTAGGGCTGCGTTTGAAAGAGTATTCGATAGAAGGACTACTACGTTCAGTGCTGACCGAGAGTTGTTGGAACTGAGGCAAGGGAGACACGATCTGGTCACGTATCGCACGGCTTTTAATAGATTGGTGGCTGAAGCCGCATGGCCGGAAAAGAAGAGAATGTCTCTTTTCTATCAAGGTCTGCATGATGACCTGAAAGATGTGATAGCACAAATCGACCCTCAGCCCGTAACCTGTGCTGATCTAGTTAGTTTGGCCTTGCGACTAGATGGGCGTATGTCAGAGAGAGGGGGTGAGAAGCATAGGGGGGATAGGTCCTTCTATAGATCAGATAAACCCCCAGAAAAGAGATTCCTAGTAATGAAAATACGAGCGAACCCATGGAAATAGGAGCCATCAGGGCACCTCTCTCCAGAACAGATAGGGAGAGCCGCTGAGCACATGGGTTATGTATGTATTGCGGCAAAAAAGGGCATTACGTACTTGAATGTCCCTCCAAGCCAAAGACACAGGGTTTTTCCTATAGAAATAAGAAAGCTGCAGTTTCGGTGGTGGGCACAGAGGCTAGTGATGTCCCACCGTCTCCCAGTATACTATCAGGGAACAAGGAGTGGAAGATTCCGTCTTTGTCAACTAATAGGGTGATGGACACGGAATCACACATTGTTTTGGCAGTGGGTCTGGAGTACAACCAACAAGTGCATCAGGTTTTGGCCATGTTGGATTCAGGAGCCACGGGTAATTTCATTGACAGTGGGCTGGTGAAGCACCTGGCAGTAGGTAGTATACCCCGTGAGGTCCCAGAGGAGGTTTTGGCTGTGGATGGGAAACCGTTAAAATCAGGACTCCTTACAGAAAAAACTGAAATCCTCACGCTCTCAATTGATGACGGGAGGAGACAACACCTGGAAGAAATAGCTCTGAACATCATAGATGCACCCCAATATGAGGTGATATTGGGAATGCCGTGGTTCTGTCACCACAACCCAACCATAGACTGGAAGGACAAAACAGTGCAGTTTTTATCCGAAGAATGTGAGGTGCATTGTGTGCGGGAACATACCTCCCAGGCTACAGCCCTGACATACCCCTTTTGTATCGCAACCGCTGCAGAGAAGGAAGTAGTTTTGCCCACCGAGTACTCACAGTTCGAGGATGTATTTAGCAAAACTAAGGCAGAACAGCTACCGCCCCATAGATCTTATGATTGTCGGATAGATCTGATCGAGGGGCACACATTCCTGCTTGTAGGGTGTACGCTCTGTCAGAGCCTGAAACCCGCCATCTTAGGGAATACCTAGACCATTTCCTGGAGATAGGATTCATCAGGCCCTCTCGTTCTCCAGCAGCCTCACCTCTGTTCTTCATAGCCAAAGCTAGTGGCGAGTTAAGAGCATGTTGCGATTATAGAATGCTGAACAAAAACACCATCCGTAATAGATATCCACTGCCACTTATCACTGTTCTATTGGATCAAGTGAGGGAAGCCAATATTTACACCAGACTAGATTTGAGAGGGGCTTATCATTTGGTCCGCATCAGAGAGGGCGATGAGTGGAAGACGGCTTTCAAGACGCGTTATGGTCTGTTCGAATATACTGTAATGCCGTTCGGGCTGTGCAACGCCCCGGCGGCATTTCAGTATTTTCTGAACGACGTCTTGAAGGAGTACGTGGACCACTTTGTGGTCGTGTATATCGATGATATCCTCATCTATTCTGGGTCCACCGAGATGCATAAGAGACATGTTGTGTTGGTATTGGAAAGGCTACGATAATACCATTTGTTTTGCAAACTGAGCAAATGCGAATTTGGAGTGCATGAAGTGGAGTTTCTGGGGGTAATCCTGTGTCCCAAAGGATTGAGTATGGCTGAACGCAAGGTACAAGCAGTACAGGAATGGCCTACTCCAAAGTGCCTGAGAGACGTACAATGCTTCTTGGGTTTTGCGAATTACTATCGCAGGTTTATCTTACATTTCTCCCAAGTAGCCGTTCCCCTTACCAGACTGTTTCGTAAGGGGGTCCCTTTTATCTGGACGGCAGAGGCCTCAACAGCTTTCGACTACTTAAAAAAAGCTTTTACCAGTGCTCCAGTGCTTAGACATCCTCAACTGGGGGCACCATTCATAGTGGAAGCAGATGCTTCCGATGAAGCTGTAGGAGCCATTTTGTCACAAAGGGATAAAGATACGGGACAGCTGCATCCAGTGGCATACCTGTCCAAAAACTCAACATGGCCGAAAAGAACTACACCATTGCAGAGAAAGAACTGTTGTCCATAAAAAAGGCTTTTCAGGAATGGCGCCACTATTTATGGGGGGCACGTTATCCGATCACAGTGTATTCAGATCACCGTAACTTGCAGTACATGAAAACGGCACGACATCTCACACAGAGACAAATGAGATGGACTTTGTTCTTCGCAGAATATGATTTTGTTATAACTTTCCGGCCTGGAGCAGATAATCGTAAGGCAGATTCCTTATCCCGGCAAGACTCCGTAGGAGGGCCCCTTCTCAGCATACCCAAGGCAATAATCGATCCAACAAAGGTCATCTGTCTTCTGAGGGTGGAAAAATTCCTGACTGAGGTTAAGAGGAACAAGACAACAGAATGGTGGGAGAGATGGGCAACAGAGAACGCGATGCGTAGCGTTAAACAAGGTCTACCTTTCTGGAACAATAAGTTGTATCTCCACACAAAGGTGTTACAGAAAAAGGCTTATGAGTGGTGTTGTGAATCCCCTTTGGCAGGACACCCAGGAAGCCTAAAGACGATACAGTTGGTGCAAAGACATTTCTGGTGGAGTACGCTGGTCAAAGATGTTCGAACATGGGTACGACAATGTGAGGAATGTGCACGAGGAAAAGGGGAGAACACCAGGAAAAAAGGGATGCTCATACCCATGCCAACTCCTCAGCAGCCTTGGATGAACATCAGTATCGATTTCATGACCGGTTTGCCTATGGATAAGGGATGTTCGGCCATCCTAGTGGTGGTAGATAGCCTGACAAAGATGGGCCACTTCATTCCATGCAAGAATCTACCAACGGCAGGTCAGACAGCTCAACTGTTACTGGATCATGTAATCAGACAGCATTGTTTGCCCAACGTGATCGTGTCTGATAGAGGCCCACAGTTCATTGCCAATTTCTGGAAAACCTGGTGTAAGGCTCTGCAGATAGAATCGGCAGTTTCAACAAGCTTCCATCCACAGACGGATGGTCAAACTGAGAGGCTAAATCAGACACTAAAAAAGTATCTGAGGTGTTATGCCATGGAAGCGCAAGACTCCTGGGTATCTTTGTTGTGGATGGCGGAGTTGTCATACAATAATGCTGTACATTGCTCTATAGGTGTATCTCCATTCGAGGCAAACTATGGGTATTGTGCTAGGACTATGCCCATTGATTTACCGGTTGACATCGTTAATCAGCCCTCTGTTCAGGCTCACATCAAGTTGTTACACACTGTCCAGAAGAAGGCGAGACAACATCTCTTGGCGGCTAAACGGGTGTACAAGAAGTGGGAAGACCGGCACAGGGTTGAAGGCCCCCGTTTTCAAGTTGGTGATAGAGTTTGGCTTTCCACCAAGAACATCAAGTTCAAACTTCGCAGTGTGTTTCATCCCAGATTCATCGGCCCGTATACCGTGGTGAGACAGGTGAATCCAGTGACTTACAGGCTTCGGTTGCCGGGCAGTCTTCGCATCCATCCTGTGTTCCATTGTAACCTCCTGAAACCTGCTATCGAGGCTCGGAGGCGGGCGGTTCCTCCAGTGTTACGTGAAGATGGGGTGGAATATGAGGTACGGAGGATACTGGACTTGAAGTATCGACGAGGGGCACTGTGGTATCTTATTTCTTGGAAGGGGTATCCCTCAGAGGATGATTCGTGGGAACCCTGTAACAATGTACATGCCCCGGCCACGGTGAAGTCTTTTTATCGCAGGTGTCCGAACAAGCCTGGATCTAGGAGGCGCATGTGAGGAGGGCCTACTGTCAGGTTTTCCGGGGCCTACAGCGCCTACCAAATAGAAAACTACAAGTTCCAGGAGGCATTCAGAAGAGGAGGAGTCAGCAGCTATAAAACAAAGCTGCGTGCACACGTGAGCGTGCGTAATTCTGGAGTCCACGTTTTGGTTTGAAAGAGACGGCGGAAGGAGAGGAGAAAGAGAAGCCCGTTTTCCTTTTTCTTTTGTGTGGTTAAAGGAAACCAAAGTGTGCTACACACCGGATGGGTGAGTGCTTGGGCGGCGTTTACACCGGACGGTGAACGCGCGTCGATTTACAGCAGGAGGGGCAGCAGTGATTCTACCGCGGATGCCTCGTTTTGCAACTATTTTTGTTTTGTTTCTCAAAGACTGAGTTCTCGCTTTAGAGCACAGCGGTTATTAAACCGTATTTGAGGAAATAGGGAACGAGGGACTAAAGCGCTGTCTTCTTTGGAGTGATATTGCAGACAAGTTTATGCGCTGTCTTCTTTGGAGTGGAATTTGCAAACAAACTATTATTTCATTTTTTGTGCTACTGTGTTCTATATATCTTAGTCCTAATCGTACATTTAAGTGACACTTTTGGGATTGGAGCCAACCAGCAGAACCGGTGAGCAGGCTTGAGAAGTAGGAACAACAAGGGGTGTTGGAGCACACATACAGGGGCTACGTGAGGTGAAGTGAAAGTTGAAATGTAATGTATATGCTCTGTTTTTTTTAGGATTATTCACCAGAACAGGAGTGTTTGTTCTTACTTGGAGATATGCAAGGACGTGCAAGGCTTTGGTGGATAAGGTAGTTATGGACATTAGTGAGACATTACTGAGAGTAGCCATATCTGTGCTTGGGTGTTATTGATATATGTTGATTTGTTTTCATAGGTTCTCATCCCTGCTGTTCCCTACCTTTCCCTTTCCCTCACTTGATCGCCCTAACGCTCTGTGCAGGTGTAATCAGAGATTGGGGATGTCAAGGGGTGGACCCCGTATAGCATCATCCGGACCCTGAGGAGTACAGAACCTTGACAACAAGCACCAACAGAGTAAAATAAAGGTAGAATTATACCATGATGCTAAAACAGTAAATATATGCAGGCATATAGATACATGACAGTAATCAAGGGCACTCATACGATGCAAACCCTACCTAAGTGTACCTAGTATGTATGTCAGTGTAAAGCCAAGAATCCCCTAGGAAAGAGCCAACCCCATTACCTGATGGGAGAGAACGAAGGACCCCATCTTGGTCTCGAGTTGGACACCCCGCAAAGGATGTCAGACCACTGCGTGTTGTAGCTTTGGCAGGCCGGGACCTCAGAGTCTAGTGTCAGCGTAGAAGCTTCTCCTCTGCCTATCTAGTGTTGGTATGGGTCTTTTATACCATAAAGAAAGCCTTGGGTTCCTTACACAATCAATATGTTGTGAGTACAATTATGCAAATGAGCCTAGAACAATACCTGTGATTATGCAAAGTAGTTCTTTCACCCTAGGATGAAGATGACCATGACTTTTACACAGAGTATGTTCTTGCTGTTATGTACGTCATGTGGAGGGACTTTTCTAAGAATCCTCATGCATAATTAATGAGGCTAGTGTCAAGGAAACCGATCAACATATATTCAGCACATAACTGGGTAAAAGGTCAATGCTAGAACCGTTGTGCAGAGCAAGGTAGGACAAATGTGGGTAAAAGATCGTGTAGCCACCTAGGCCTAGATTGGGATACATAACACCCACTCCTCATCTGAAGGTCGATAAGGTCAACTAATGCTAAAATATGCCTCTTTAAAAAAGCATAAAAACATTGTCATAAAACTTGTATAAAAACATCTAAAAACATGAAATACGTTTTAAAATGATGCTAAAAAAAGCTCTTTAAGTCTAGAAAAGAGTCAATATAAGATCAGACCGACTGAGCACGCCGAAAGTCATTGTGCTCAGTGAGAGCAGAAAGGTTAAAACAAAACGATGTTTTCGCATTCCAATTTGGCTTGTTTTGGAAAAAAGGCTGAATTGTTCCCATCACACAGAGAGCCAAATGTTTATGAGTCCTGTGTGGGAGACGCAACATCACTGTTGCTCGCATTCGCAGACGACAGTCCCTGTAACACCTCTTGTGACAGGTCAATGGAGCAAAGGTGATCATCTTCAGTTCCCACAGCAGCCACTGAGAGAACACTCGATACCTGTGAATCTATTGCAGAGCCGTTGTCCGATCCGACTGGAGCTGAAGCATCCCGTGGGGGCTCAAAGAATGCTGTCATCAACATTGGAATACGCTGAGGACACTGTAACACATGGGCCTTTAAGGGGTCCAGTAGTACGTCTACGACCGGTGGCGCAACAGATGGAAGAGTCAGACATATGTCTAACTCGCATTCGTATCTGCAGAATAGGCACGGGAGAACAAGCAAGATGCAGTCAGCCAGACTGGTCTGAATGATAGGAGCCAATGCTCGCTTAGCTCCCGAAGCCGAGGTGTGCCCAGATGGAGTACCATGCGCTCACGGCAACGCTGCACCAGGAGTGCCTTTTCTATCTCTTGAGGAACTGGGCCGTTCATTGCGTAGCCGAAAAATTAAAACCAGGATACCAGCTACAAGTGGTAGGACCAGCGGAACCCCTCCAAACAAACTTCCCAATACGGAGTGTATAAATGCTGGATTAACTCCGAAGATTGTCTGAAAGGTGCTTAATAGTCCAGAACCTATGCTTTTAATTAGGTGCACGATCCCCCTCATATCAGACATGTTAAAGATACGATGAACCATTTCCCTGAAATGGAGCGGGAAGTTCGTACGGACTAGCGCCTGTATCTCAGATGAAGACCTTGCAACCTGGAGATCAAAAATCTCTCGGGCTGAAGTTAAGGCCACATCCTTCAGCAAAAGCATGGCTTTCAGTCTGCTCAGAGAATCAAACCATATAAAGGAAACATTCAATGAAGGCCATAGCGTCGCCTCCCTGTGTGGGTCGGTGGAGACAATACTTGCATACAACAAGTAACCCTGGAACTTACTGTGACGAGATATGCGATGCCTGGTACCATCCCACAACGACCTTGATCATTCAGCATCAAATAGCTCCCATTCGAGAGCAGTACGAACACCGGATGAATCACGGCAGTTGGGGAACCCTTCGAGTGACAGGATAAGTTAGCAACTGAAGCATTACAGGCTCCGTGAAGCAAAATATCCTTGCAAACGAGAGACCCACTTAAAGCAATTTTACAGTTTGAACCTCTGAGAAAAACTTCAGTGTCCCCATTCCTGCATCTGAATCTGTACGGTAATTCCCAGTAATAGTGTATATATCCCTCTCCCAATGCTTCATACCTGCCTACCTGGTGATACTGTAGACAGTATTGAAATTGGAATGTTGTGACTGGCAGTGTAATATAGCCATGTATTAACAATTCTGTGGAAGATGACTCGGCCACGGTGAAAGGTGATTGGTCCAATTTTTCAATGTGCAGCATTGTATATTTTGCATCTCTTTGTGCCATTGACATCTGTCTTCCCGTTAGATTGTATGCCGAAAACAGAGTTGTGCTGTTGATGTAGCGCCAGGGCACGTGGCCAGAATGCAATGACTGCAGCATCCAGCTTAATAATAAAATGGATCGCAATTGCGATTGTCCATGTTGAAGAATAGACAAATCCTGTTCCATTATATCTATAGCAGAAGACACAATGTTGCCCAGTGAATAAATTCTGGATGATAATGTGGTCATACCATTGTCGACCACTGCCAAAGCCTTTTCTAGGTTAACCCTATTCATCTCACGCAATCTCTCAGCAGCCTCCTGCTGGGAGATTTTCCAAACCTCATTGTAACTAGCAGGCAAGAAGAGCTTTTGACGTGGCTTCTGGGGACCTAACTAAAAATCCCTATGATCCATGTCATCTGAGAGTAAGGACAAATATTGCTTCACCTGGGACAGGCTTGAGGTTTTTAGCCACTCTAGGCATAAATTCCCAACACTGTAAGATGTCACCACCCCGTGTGTTCCAATTGTACATAGCGCTGGTCAGGCCTATGGATACTAAACCCTTCGGTGGTACCTCTGAATCGTGACTGACACTTATTTGTGTCGATAGGCCAAACCAACCATCTCTTCCAATTGGGGTCAGATGAATTGTACAAACCATTGTGTAGAATGGCATATAATGTATCCTCACTGTGTTGTGTGTAAGCTTGCCAGCCCTCAAAGTGTGTGAGCGAGGGAATCCGAGGTGTGTTCAAGTCCTTGATCTTGGCTAGTCCAAGACAGGAAGTCTGTTGCACTGTGTCGTTCAGGAAGATCATCTGAGGTGGTATGAGGCATGCTCTAAATAAGGCCTCAGTTCCCTGAACTAGCTAATCTTTAGTCTCCCATACGGATTTTGTGTCTATAGTGTCTTTCCACAAGTCGAAACCATGTACAGACAGCTGGGCAATAAAGGGAGCAGAGTATATCTGGTTTGTATTAGCCAGCATATTTTTCTTTGCAGCTGTAGGTGCCAACTTATAATAATAAGAGGTCGGGTCTGAAGTGATAAACCTAGAAAAATAAGCAAAGTTTTGTGCAAATGTGTTTGAACTACCTTTTGGTGGTGTTGGGCAATGTTCCCATTGATGGTAAGAGAAAACATTTTGTGGGATACTTGCTTTGTGCAATAAATGATGGCAATAGTGTTGGTAACAAAACATGGTGTCAAAATGAGATGTATCATCATACAATTCATTATTTGAAAACGCAGCAGACTGTTCTAAATCAGACAGCATAGTATTTACAGTTTCAAAGTCCCAATCATCAGAGAAAGTACTGGAGGTGATGATATAATTTAGAGAAATTTTAAATAAGTGTGGTATTTTTAAAAGTTCAGTAGGACCATATACACCATAGGAAACTCTGTCCCAAACTATTCCTTCGGGAACTGGAACTGCTGTAAGGTTCACTAAGGACAGGTCTCTTTCTTCACGGTGTGATGATGCATGAGGTTTCAGGACCAAGTTCATATTTTGTGCTGCAGAGCGTTTTGGGAGATAATGTTTATTCAGGAACAAGACAGTCACTATACAAATCCAAAGGACTAGGAACAGTAGACCAATTGCAATCCAGAGTTGTATCCAGGGAGAAACAAAGTAAGTCTTTTTCAGCCAAAGGTTGAACTCACAAATTCGTTGTTTTTGGGAAACAGGCGGTGGCAGTAGCTCAGGTTCACTTGGATCCAATGAGAAAGTATCAAAATCAATGAAGTAGCCAGACGCAGTTCGATTTATCTTTGGTAGCTCATCAGGTTTTGTGGAGCTGGCAGATGTCTCAGTTTGAGACATATTAAAATAGATGTCGGTGTTGGGCCAAATTGAGATCTGTGTGTCATTTGTAGATAGAGGTTGTTCAATTTCAACAGGTACAAGTTGCATTCCGTGGTTGATAACTACTTCACTTCGTGGAATAGAATCTTCAAACGTTATTAATCTTTCTGTTTGAACTTCCTGTATGTTATGTTATCTTAGTTATATTTGTAGAGCGCACGGTTACCCGGAGGTGTCGTGGCGCTGGTAGCTCAACTCTACTGAGAACAGGGTAGCATGGAAAGTGTAGCTGGAAGGAATTATAAGTTAAAAAGCCAAGTTTTGAGTTGTTTCCTGAAAGCGAGGAGGTTAGTGGCAGCGAGAGGAGATCTAGTGCTACCCAGGAGCCCACGCGGCCTACTATTGAGTATCGGCCACATAGTGTGGTATGATCAGATCAATTGAGACAAATCTCTTATTTCTTGCCGGCAAGAGGCGGAAGAAGTACTGTTCTTGTTCCTTCAACAGCCAGGACAGGAACAGGCGCTCTGTAAGATGCCCCAAATTCTTTTTGTCCACTATTTTTTCTCTGACCAGGTCCCCAATCTTCAGGACCCAGGCAGGTCTTGCCGGAACAGCTTTCACTTCCCCAGTGGCGGTGCATTTTACTTGGGCGTTGCTTTGTAATGCCCGGAATTCATTGAGTTCCTGTAAAACAGCCAAATGATCACTGATGTCAAATGGTTTTTCATCCGCCACTGTGCTGCCACAGTCGAGGTCAGGCACCCACATTCTAATCCCAAACAGGATTTCGTATGTAGTACAGCCCCCTAGGGAACTACTTGGCATGTTGATAAGTGCCCTCTGGACTACATATAGGTGATTGACCCAACTGCCACCTGAGCCTAATACCCTTGCTGTTAAGGATTGCTTTAATTCCCGGTTTTTCCTCTCCACAATCGAATTTCCCTCTGGATGATACGGGGAGGAGTACCACAAGACCACACCCAAACTTCCCATGGCTTCTTTGTAAGCCTGTGAGCTTAACGCAGGGCCACGGTCAGAATGTAATGTGCCAATTGCGTATGTCCCTATGAAGACTCGCAAATCCTTTATAACAGTTCGGGCGTCAGCCGAGCGTTGAGGCCAAACCCGCAGGATTTAGAGCATGAATCCAATGCCACCAGGATGTACCTGTAAGCCCCGTCAGATTGTAAGGGGCCGCAGTGGTCCAAATAGATACATGCGAGAGGTCTGTCTGATATCAGTAATGGTGTTTGTGGTGGATGTGCTATGGTGGAACCTTTCATCTGCTGACAGATGCCGCACTTAAGGACATAACCCTTGGTCTGTTTAGTAAGCCCTGGCCACCAATAACGCTGTTTTAGTAATGAAACAGTTGCAGCGATACCTGCGTGTGCTGAACCCAGTTCCTCATGTGCAGCTAGAATTAATCCTAATCTGCGATCCATGTTTGTTATTACTCTATCCCACACTCCTGGAATTTGAGCATACGGCATGTTTTGCGCATCTAACTTGTAGGAGTACTTGAGTGGAAAACCTTTTGACAAGGCTGAGTTGTTGTTGCGCGTAGCATTCACAGATATCATTATCTGTCCGTCTATTCTCGCACTAGAACGAGTGATTGCAGCAACGGCAGCAGTTCTCACTGTCTCCTTGGCGGCTTCATCAGCCAGTGAATTCCCTTCACTGTGCACGCCAATGTGCTGATGACTCAATGGGTGAATTACATGAGACCGTGGCAAGCCTTTTTCAGCTCTGCAACTTGTTCCCACAGCAATTTGTGCTTTATTGTGCAACCTTTGGAATCTCAAAACCCATTCTGTCCCCAATAGTGAAGATATTCATTATATGACTGAACACAGTAAAACGAATCGCACACAATGAGTGTGGGAATTCCCAATCTGTATATTTTAGTGCCAGTATCAGGGCTTTTAGTTCTGCCAGCTGTGCCCTGCATTCTCCTATGCGTCTGTGTATTGCTAGGATGGAACTTGCCGTCCCCATACGTCCCTTCACAATCGCACATGGTGCGCTGTATTGCTGGTTACTTCCTACAGCAGGCTGGGCAGATCCATCAGTGTAAATTATATTTTCATACTGATCTAGAGGCATTATTTCATTCAGGAGAGGATATTCTTGTTCGTACTGCAGGAATGCTTCTGTTTTTAATTCAGAATCAAATCTGTAGTCTACATCTGTTGCAGTGAGAGAATTAGCCCATTGTATCCATCGTGGATGCAGTGCTTTTGCGTTTGGAACGCTTGCTTTGGTAACAGCCTCTAAGGTTGGTACTGGAGTCACGACAATTATGCATTTCCCCTGAGCTAGTGCTCTTTCCGTCACTACAGCAGTTTGTACTGCTGTTAGTATTTTTTCTGTGGATGCAAAATGCATCTCAGCGTCTGTGTACAAATGTAATTTGTATGCAATGGGTACAGTTTTGCCTTCATTGAAGGTAAGGTAAGTGTACCCTGATTGACCAGTGACTACAGGGATCTCTATATTTGTGGTATTTACACGTGTGTAAATGTTTGGAAGCTATCATCTCAGCTTGAACGGAACAGAGAATTTCTGTGTGTTCCTGTGTCCAATGTTGAACTGAAAAATCAGGTCTGATTAGGTCGTAGAAAGGTTTTACCTTTTCTGCGTAATCCAAAATGTATGTTCTGCCAAAATACAGGAATCATAAAATGGATTGTAAGCCTTTCATAGTAAATTGTCTGCAATTTTCTGAAATGTTAAGAACACCTTCCTGCTCAGCTTCCTCAGTACTAGGCCCACTCGTACCAGTGTCTCCATTGTTAGACATTATGAGAGGAAGTATTAAGAAAAAGAGAAAACATTTGGCACAATGTGGGGAACTATAATCCTTCAAGCTTGAACAAACCTACAGCCAATACATAGGATATACCTACTCAGCTGCGGCGGATTTTCCCTTCCCACTCCAGACGTCTCTGGTTAAATATGAGATGGGGTCTCTGAGAAAGCACGACTGAACTATACAGATTTGATCGTTAAATAAGAACCAAACCAACGTTGGAGGCGCCATGTTGTGTAGTTCCTAAAAATACATAGAATCTGCGCGTTTAGACAACATAAACTAAGGGATTGGTGTCCAGACTGATTCCAGACACCCTCAAAAGATATGTTAGCCTTTAGACCAGCTAGCTCACAGTGCCACCATAAGCCCCCTAACCTTACCAAGGAGCGAATAGTTTCTGGCAACTATCGTACATGACAACTCTTGATCCTTCAGGGATCGTGGAACCAGTGCAGTTCTTTTCGCTCAGTCAACCTTGCTCACTAAGTCTCAGAGAGATACACAGAATAAACGATGGGGATGTTTTCAATAAGCATTTATCGATAATAACACAAATATGGCTCTTTTACTACGTGATTTGTTTACAGAGTTTGACTACAGGGCGGTGTCCTACTCCAGCCCCAGGTTGGGAGGAATACCAATGCAACTTGGGTAAGAACGTGTGTCTGAGCGTGTGTATTTTTATACATCTAAACGGTGTTTGAACTAAGATCACTGTGTGTTCGTATTCATGCAATGAGTGTCACGTGGTGCTGGGCGCATACATATTGGTGAAATGAGTAGAATAAATGTGCAGCCCCAAGAGGGTTCACTACATTTGGTGATGTTAATAGGAGACATGGATTAGCAGGACTGCACAGTAGATTGACAATTATGTTGTTTGACGGTGTGACTCTCATTTTACTAGGATATGAAAGACGAGTGTGGTTACTACAATTTGGAACCAAGTAAGATACAACAATTTTTTATTTATGAATGTGTGCTGACTAGAGCGTGAGTACTGGACGCATGCGGCACCGCTAGAGGGATCAGAACCCTGAAGAAGGTCACAGACCCAGAGGGGCTAAACAGTTGGCCGAAACATGTCGTTATGAGCAGAAGGGGTGTTGGAGTGGTAACCTCTCCCACACACCCTTAACCAATTTTAATCCTGTCAGGTGGGACCTAGAACAAAGTTGATACAATGGTCATTAACTAGACTGTTTTAATATACTTCCTTTTTTCTGCATTCTTGGAATCCCTCATTCAGGAGGACTGTCTCCTTTCTATATATTTGTTTTCTCTCTCTCCTCTTTCTCTAAATAATCAGCGCTCCACCCTGAGTGTTGGTCTGCACCAGGGTGTTTGTAGCGGCCCAGTGATGAAGCAAGCCACTATCTAGTGGGTGAGGGCAGTCTTCAACAAACCTTTTGGTTTGCTTCCAGACTCTGATTGAGAGAGAGAGTATAGTGATTTCTACTAGTTTTCCTTGCTATAGATATATCTCTCTCCTATTTTCCGCTCTCTCCCTCACGTGGTAATTCCATTGGAACAAGGGGGGTGTTTTTAAGATTTCCAGTTGTCTGTGTCTCTGACAGAACTGGTACGTAGCTTTTTTTTGTGAGTTTAGTAGTTTGGTAGGAGAGCAAGAGGAGGCCCTATCTCCTGTCTCTTTTTTGTGTATACATATTAGAACGGCCGCCGAGCCGCAGAGACGCAAATTGGGCATTACCCGTATTTCGGGAAACCCAAATAGTCCAGGGAGAATTAGAATCAGGACTATTAGAGAATGGAAGAACAAGGCCTGTCCTATGGAGAGGATGCGGCAGCACTCATTTTAGCAGGGCCCTCTCTGTTGGGAAAGTCCTCGATCACGCAGGCACTTACACAGGTGGAGGGGTGGGATACCCTCACAGAACTCAAGAAATCACAGGTCAAAACAATCTTACACTGAGCCATCCTCAAGGAGTACCTCAGAGCTAAATCTGTACCACGGGGTCTACTGGTAGTGAATGAGCCACTCATCTTCCTGGAGGATGCCACCTTCAGGAAGGATTGGTCATTAATCGCTTGGAAATGTACCAGGGATTGGTTAATTTTAATCATTAACATGGCTAAGAAAATCTCAGATGCCCTCCTGGTACACATTCAAACTAGCGAGAATAACCTTAAAACTCACAATCCAACTCACAGTTTTTAAGAAAAAACTGGATGAAACTAATAGAGAGGTTAACGAATACAAAGATTACCTAGCCCGATCTAAAATCAACAAATTACAGAAGGATCTGAAGAGGTTTTCACTGGAACGAGTATATCCCTATGTGAGCGATGAATACGCAAAACAGAAAGAAACCCAGAACACTAAGAAAAACACTCCCAATAGGAGGGACACTGACAGCTCTATCTTAGGAAGTGACAGTGATAATGACTACAAACCGAGGTCTAGGGGGAGAGGATTTTACAGGGGGGCAGCACAACACTTCCACCAAAACCAACAAGGAGGAGGCTTCGGATGGTCACCAATGTACCCTCCCATGCAGCCATTCCAATTCTACCCAAATCAATATCCGCCTTTTTTAGGGAGAGGCAGGGGGAGAGGAAGAGGCAGACAGAAAGGTCAAAGAGTGCAATGGGAAGACCTTAATCAGAGGGTGACCCGGAGCATGTCCCGGGAAACACAACCAGAGAGCAGCAAGGAATAGGCTTGATAAAGAATCTGACAGACATAACCCTGACAGCAGACCAAGAGAGAGTCCTTAATAAGGGATTAGGCTTTGTTCAAACCAATCATGTTGACATCTTCAAACTGAGATGTGAATTGGCGGGGTTCTTTAGAAGCATTCGCTTGAAGGCTTTCTTTGGCAAGGATGTTGAAGACAGTGACCAAGAGGGAGACATAGGGTTTAGACCGAAATCTACATTCGTTCCTACACTAGCCCAAGTACCCACAGAAATAGGGGTGTTCGAACAAGCAGTCATTTGAGAGATTGAAGAATCGAATATAATCAACAACAATAAAAGGTTCAATAACCTTACGACTTTGGAAAAACGAGCATTACAAGAACTCAAAGATGACCCCTGTATCGTAATAAAACCAGCAGATAAGGGAGGGGCTATTGTGATACAAACAGAGGAAAGCTATAACACAGAATGCCTACGCCTCATAGGGGATAGGAGGAACTATGAAATCCTAGCCCGTGATCCTACCGAGACTTTAGAAAGAGAAATCAGTTCTTATGTGGAGGAAGCAGTGAATAATGGGTGGATCTGTCAAAAAGAAGCCACCTTCCTCTGCAGACAGAAATCATAGGTTCCTTGTTTCTATACATTACTGAAAGTGCATAAAGCCACCAGACCCCCCCAGGGCAACCCATCGTGTCTGGGATTGATTCAGTATTGGAACCATTGTCACAGTTTTGCGATTTCTTTCTACGACCCATTGTACAACGAATGCCAGCCTATCTTAAAGATACGAGGGAGGTGTTGAATCTTATCAACGACATGGACTTCGATCCGGACAGAGAAATTTTGATCGGACTCGACATTGAGTCATTATATACCAATATCCCCCAACTTGAAACACTAAGGGTTATTGAAATCATTCTGTTCGCCGAAGATTGGGAGTACCAAACACCAAGAACGTTTATTCTTTGCCTAGCAGAACTGGCACTAACTAGGAACTTTTTTCAGTATAAAGATACCATATACTTGCAACGCCATGGTACTTCCATGGGAAGCTCATTCGCTCCCAGTTTGGCCTGTCTCTATGTGTCACATTTTGAGAAAGAGAATGTATATTCTGAAGTCAATCCGTTTCTAGACCACATCAGGGTCTGGAAACAGTACATCGATGATGTCTTGCTGATCTGGAGGGGAGATAGAACCACAGCAGAGAGGTTCTTGAACTGGCTCAACAACAGGAATCCTTTTCTGTTTTTCACCTCGACACTGACAATGGAGGCCCTTCCGTTTCTGGATTTGACTATCAAAGTAAGGAATGGGAAGTTGATCAGTGATATGTACCATAAACCTACTGACAGGAAAAACTTGCTGGCATTTCAAAGCTTTCACCCTAAATCCTTGAGGGAGAACTTGCCCTACGGGCAATTTCTGTGGCTGAGAAGGAACTGTTCCGAGTTGGTTGCCTTTGACAAAGAGGCTCAAATACTGAAACAGAAACTACAAGAGAGACATTACCCAGAACATGTGGTGAAAAGAGCCTGTAAAAGAGCAAGGAATAACCACAGGGAAGCCTTGTTGGAAACACACGCACAAGAGAAGGTAGACAGAAACATATGCGTCACCACATTCAAAAGGCATCCAATCACATCAAGAAAATAATCACCAAAAACTGGCACATTCGAAACTCGAATGGGTTAGACCTTGAGCGCCCCCTTTCTCTTTTAAGAAAAGTGCCAGTATCAGTAACATTCTGGTACACACGCGACCTTCTGGAAAAGGAGGCAGAGAAAGACCCAACCTTACAACTATGGGCCTACCACCCGTAATGGGACACTACGCATGTGGTGGCTGCAAAGCTTGTCCTCTGACCACCAACAGTAAAAGGGTAGAAGTGGGTTTGCCTACACCATGGAAACAACGAACTCATACCACATGTAACTCGAGCAATGTGATCTATCTCATTAAGTGCCCGTGCAGGCTGTTATATGTAGGGATGACGACCAGGCGTATCAAAATCAGGATCCTGGAGCATATGAGCACCACTAGATGTGGCAGGTTGACAACAAAACTGACAACCCACTTTAGTGTGATGCAACACTCCGAAAAAGATCTGAAATGGACTGTTCTGGATAAACCCTACATTCCCCCAACTAGGGATGTGGCCCAACACTTATTCCAACATGAACAAAGATGGGTTCATAGGTTGAAATGTAGTGAACAGGGACTGAATGATGCCATTCCCTGGTACCACCTGAATACCAACAGATAAAGGGGACATAATAGACAGGATCAGGACAAGGGTATCTCCATAGACAGGTTTCTCGGTGTTACACACCGCCCCTATGTGTAGAGACCACGGAGATATGGGGTTAAATGGCCTAGAAGGTAGGAGACCAATGATACACAACTCTGCTTAGGCTCTCTCGTGGCTATACTAATTGAGCTTCCCCGAGTTCATGCCACAATGTGGATTGGGTAACTTACCTGTTCTCTATAAACACACATCCTTCTGAAGCACATTGATACTGGAGTTACACAATAGATCTGCCCGACACGAGCTACCTCTCCAGTATGGCCGCCGGTTGGAGCTCTTTGAGGCAGTGGCCAACCATAGGCACGAAGCATAGGGTTTGTCTTAACCAACACTATAGTGTTGGAAGATTGGGCCAAATATTTATACCCTCTGTGGCCTCAATCAAAGGGGCACCGACTCTTTGGCAAGTTAAGATGGGTATAATGAATATTCCCTTAGACTCGCACCCGTTTTAAGATGGCTGCCATGCTCGAACATAGTTGGATACAAGTAGCGCTGGGCCAGCCCCCGATAATGGGGTCACGTGGCTCTTACAACAAGTGTCACGTGACAGAGGACTACGCGGTAATCGGAGGCCACAGGGTATTTAACGGACTCTCCTGCAGACCTCTAGATCGTCGGCGGGCTGCGAGTGTCCCTTGAGGATACGCCGGACCATGATGCAGTAAGTGAGACCGTGCGCAGGCACGCTAAGCCAAGTGGGGCGCACCTTTCTGATTCTATATCTTAGACTCATTGGGGTTGGGGGGGAACTTCCTTTCCAGCAGTGCCGGGCCGCATTGTATCAGTGAGCATGGGACAGACGCACTAGCATTGTAACAGTGAGGAACAGCCAGAAGCACAAGCCTCTATTATGAAATGGCCCAGGGCACTTAGCCTTGTAAGATTCAGAGAATTGGGACACCACAAGCCCCGTTATGGACTTATGGCAAACTTGGGTGAGCACCTTCGGGGATAAGCGACACAATCTCTACAACCCTATGGCGAAGCAGATACAGTTTTACTCACTTACAAGAGAAGGTGGCCCTGTATTAAGTAGGACAACTCACTCCCCGACAACATTAGGACACGGGCCTTAACGCCCACGATTGGGCAACAGTACAGGACTTTTCTAAAAATCCTCATGCATAATAAATGAGGCTAGTTTCAAGGAAACCGAGCGACATACATTCAGCACATAACTGGGTAAAAGGTCAATGCTAGAACTGTTATGCAGAGCAAGGTAGGACAAATGTAGGTAAAAGGTTGTGTAGCTACCTAGGCCTAGATTGGGGTACATAACAGAAGAAGTTGAGGCCATACCCGTTTGGCACTCACTTTCTAGTTGAGATGGACCACAGGCCTCTCGGGGTTACAACAGATGAAAGGTGTGAATCCCAAACTAAGGTGGTCCATATCCCTACAGGGAATGGACTTCACAGTGGAACACAGACCTGGGACTGCCCATGCCAATGCAGATGACCTTTCCAGGTTCTTCCACTTAGAAGATGAAGATTCTCCAGGGAAGGTTAGTTTCATCCTCTTTCGTTTGGGGGGGGGGGGGGGAGAGGAGGGTTCATGTGAGAAAGTGCCTCTTTTGCATGGGCAGCCCCTACCTTTTTGCCTAGTTTTGATGTGGTTTCAAATGTAGTGCATAGGGTCCCTGCCAACCAGGTACCCTGTGCCAGTGCTCATTCCCTAAAACAAACTCCCAATTGGTACTTCTGCCCCCTGTAAGTCCCTAGTAGCTGGTACCCTGGGCACCTAGGTCCTGAGAGCTGAAGAGGGTCCTTTGGGGCCCCCCTCATTGGGACCATGCACCGCCCTTGCAGCCTGCAGGCCCCTGTGAGGGAGAAAACGACAAAGTCGACATGGCACCCTGTCTGGGTGCCATGCCAGCTAGTACTGCTTGGCAGTATGGGTAAGTCACGCCTCTAGCAGGCCTCACAGCCCTAAGGCAGGGTGCACTGTATAGGATAGGATAGGGCATATCTTCATGAGCAAATATGCCCCTACAATATTGGCCACCATTTCCCAATATTATAAGTGCCAGTAAAACCATAGAGAGTACATGGGCTGGGAACTCGACAACTCGAGTTCCACAGCACTATGATGGCTTTACTGAATATAGGAGTGTTTGGTACCAAACTACTCCTTTCAATAAATCCATACTGGTGCCAGTGTGGGATTTATTGTACCATGTACCCAGAGGGCAACTCAGAGGTGCCCGCTGAATCCCTACCAACCATGGTGTGGTATCTGACCGGCTGCAGTCAGCCAGCCACCGCCAGACATGTTTCTGGACCTCTGGGTGGAGGGCCCATGCTCTCTGGGACCAGAAAGAATGCACATTCTGGGCAGAGGTATCATGCCTCCTCCCCCAGGATAGGCCAGTGCTTGGAGGGGGAAGCTTCAAAGGCCTGCCGCTTTTGTAATGCAACCCAAGACTCTGCTGCTAGCAGCAGGTGGCAGCCCGTGGTTTACACCCCCAATTTGGGCTGGAAAACCGGCAGGAAAATTCTAAAAGGTAGAAGGTATTCCCACCTCTGCCAACCCCACCCATAAGGTGGGGGGAAGCGAGGTGAAGCACAACTTTCAGTCCCTGCCATCTTAAAGATAAGGGGACCCCTCCAATCGGGGCTAGGTCTTTGCCCCCTCAACCTAGTAGGGTGGCATAATAGAGGGTGTCCCCACCCCAGATAAGGTACCCATTGGCACTACCAGCTACTACCCTAGAACGCCTCCTAAATTTAGTATTTAAAGGGCTCCCCCAGACCTGACCCTCAGATCTGTGACCCTCTAAGAAGCAAGAAAATGACCCTGCAGAGAAGACTTAAGACAACAACTGCCTAGGCCCCAGCCCTACAGTCCTGTCTCCAACTTCTGCGAACCTGCGTCCCGTCTTGCAGCTAGCGACAGCTAACATCCTGGGAGGACTGCTGCCTTCAACAAAGACTCCAATCTCCAGCGGGCAGCGGACCTGTCCAAAAAGAAACAAGCTCCAAGCACCGTCACAGGGAGGACCGACCCTTGTCGACGTGACTCCCTGCTACAAAAAAACTCCAAGAACCACTGCAGTAGAGGACCAACACTGGTGTTGACGTGACTCACTGCTACCAAAGATCTCCCAAAGACCGCAGTGGTGGAGGACCGGCACTTGTGTTGACGTGACTCTACCCTGCCCGAAGAAGCCCTGTAAATGGACGACCTCAAGGGACCCTCTCGGCCCCACGAGCCAAGCTGCCCACAGCCCCGGGCCCGAGAGCTTGTACCTTCCTGCTAGTGACCCTGCCGGTCGCCTCCTGCACTGCCTTCCCGACCGCGATCTCTTCAAGACTATCTGACTATGGCAGAACCCCATCAGATCCACAGCCGCTGACTGCCAGCCATGGTAACTGCTCTGGCGCCTGCTGAAACCTATCCCGCTCACTGCTACCCCCATCCCCCCCGGATGCGAGGGTAAAGACCAATGCCGGTATCAAATGCCTCAGTGAAGATACCAAAATCCGCAACGTAAGGGTGCCCCAGTCCACCACGACTGACCCTGCACTCCGTGTGGGTCTGCCCACCTGAAGACTGGAACTGTAAGTTGTATACTCGCTTGATACATCCCTCAACTGATTTCCTTCACAGGATAATCTTGAACTGTTAGAAAATTGCAATGTCGGCTTTTACTCTTGAAAAGTATCTTTACTTGAAACTTACTTTACCTTAGCAACAAGGTCTTAGTCTTAAAATAAAAATACAAAGTATAATTTTATAAAATTGGTCTGGATCTCCTTCTTGAGTTGTGTGTCCATTATTGATCATGCATGTGCAATAAATGTCTTACACTCCTCTGTGTTAGGCCTAAGGCTGCTCACCCACACTACCACTAATAGAGCACTTTGTGTTTTGCAGTGAGCCCTGTACACTTTTGGGGAAGCCCCCTGGACTCTGTGCACAGTATTACCACCTGGTGGCAATATCATATACAGAGCCAGCCTCCTACACTAATGCTTCTTACCTGTACCGTTGGATAGATGCAGTGGAGCCAGTCTCCAAGACACCAGTGCACTGTAGCTGGTTAACGGTAATGTTTACACTGAGAAGCAGCAAAGCATAAAAATCTGCAGAATATTAACGATTGAAGATATTCCCCTCCAATCAATATAACATGCTTACATTATCTGTAGCTTACTTGCTGTATATATATATATATTTAAGACACCAAAGTTTTAAGAAAAGTGCGTGAGAAGAATAATAGCGTTCAGAAAACGGTACCAGACATTAAACCCACCCCACGTAGTAAACCCCACGTAGCAACGAGACTCGAGACCGTTTCCAGCAACGTCCATGTTAATATCAGGCACAACACTTCAGTGTAAGGCAGTCAGTTGAAGTTTCGCCTGACACGAACATGGCCGTCGTCGTGACAAACTCCAAATACATCAATGATCGTCTACGGTGGAACACATGATAGCTCTTTAGGCTGTCCAACCCTGGGCACGGAAGATAGACTACACCGCCCTAGCTTCCTCGTAGACCTGCCCGGCTTTCCTCTTTGCCTTGTTTTTTCACCTTTGCCTCAGTGCCCTGGTTTCCTCCCACTATAATGCCCCCTGTCGCCTTCCAATGGAACATCCTGTCTCGCGACGACCTGCTCGCTCTCGCGGGACACGAGGCCTAAGCTCGCGCGCTGCCCCTTCAGTCCCTCGCAGGTCTTAGAGCTCCGCTGTGACGTCACGGCCGGGATTCCGTCGCCTGCTTCGCGGCAGGGATCGTTGGTTTCATGGCGGCTGTTGCCGGGCGCTGAGAGCTAGAGTGCCGGGGTGAGGAGCGAGGGGAAACGGGAGGGACTCCGTAGGGCAGTCAGTTGTAGTGATTAAACCGGGGGCGGTTGGTGTGGGTCATAGACTCACAACGGCATAGCTCGCGCCTGATTACACTGGCAGTCGGGCATTCCGCTGATCCGTGGTCTGTGATCGGAAGGAACACTGGGGCCTTTGCCACCCGTGTCCACCTCTCTCTGTCGGGGTGGCTGCATGCTCTCCCAGGGACAGACTGCCGCTGTCTTTGTTTCTGGTGCGGAGCCCGGTCCAGCCTGGGAGACAGCCTTATAGCTGAGGTCGAAGCAGCTCAGTCTTGACCACTGCTGGCCATCTTCAGAGCGAACCCGACCAAAGTGTGCCGCACTGGCCGCCGGACCAGCGACGGCTAGTGCTACAGACCGATCAGCTCCATGCAGCGTGCCTGCCACCCCTAGCCACAGTCAGACCCCATGCTACTCAAGTATGCCGGGGAACGTGGGCAGCGTCTGCCAGCGAGGTGAAGTGACGATGGGTAGTAAACAATTCTGAGAAGGCCTGGACGAACGGAAACTTAGAATGTGAATGCAGGTGAATCTCCATGTTTAGTTTAGATTGAACAAGGACATTCAAAACTGATCTGACCCTTCTACTCCTGTATTTTGGTTTCGTTACACACTTTGTGCTGTAAAGAAACATATCACGGGAAGAGAAAGTTGAAGCACAGAGTGAAAAAACACAATGTTACCCATCGGCTTAACAACAAAATTAAATGTAATTGACACGAGCAACACATTACAACCCTTTGTTTACACATACCCGTTTTGAGAATCGTACTGTGACATAATGGGCGCCTTTTCTCGCTATGTGTTAGAGAAGTGTTAAATCTTAAACAGCGAATCACTCCGAACACGAATGTATTCAACAATGAAATATCTGCTTAGTCTTATTGCGCGGGATACTAATAGCACACGAACACTTGATCTTGGGGCTGTGCATCTGGCGCTTTTACTAAAAGTTCTCCGTAACGGTGAAACGTATCATTTTGGGGTGTTGGAAACTGTTACAGTTTATCGTTTAGCTTGCGCACACACCCGTTGGCTGGAGGACCAGAGTTGCGTTCGATATGTAGAACATAAAATGTGCTCTGCTGAAGGTACTGAACTAATTTCCAGTCATTTCTAATTATCACGTACAGCGCCACTTCCAAAAGATGAGTGTTGAACAGTTGTACAGAGCCAAATCTCCCTTCGAACTATCACCAGAGTTGTAAAGTTTGCCGACTCCGAAAATAGCATAATTGATGTATTGACATAATGCGAAAAACTCTCGCCTGCAGGTCTGTCAGTAATGCCAGTGACAGACCAGCTCGTTGGCATTAATCGCCCTGCAAATATAGCATAGTGTTCCACCAGCTGATAATGATTTTAATACGTGTTTGGCGAGTGTAGAGACCATTAAAGCTCTTACATTTTCTTCTTTTTTCCATTTCATATTTCAGTCAGCAGGAGCAGCCTCTCATTTGTCGTAGAAGCGGATTTACTAATTCTATTCTCCATATGACTCTGGATTGGGCTTTAAGATCTCAGTGGACTTCGATGATTTAAATCTGATATTTGTGATCCCCCAATAATTTGCAATGAATGGCAATAGTGATGAAGATGGTGCGAGTAACAGCAGTGGAAGGTCCAGGTAAGAATAGTTGTTGTTTTTCGCTTATCTTTTAAGCCAGTTATTGTTGTAATTGATAGCCTGTTTATGTGACTCTTCCAGTTAGATAATATCCAAAGTCCACAAAAAGCTCTCTGCATATGCGCTTACTAATTTTAAATTGTGATTCATAAAATAACGGATTATGGCAGAATATCACACAGAACACTTGTTTCATAGGCCAACCCTCATAAATAGCTCAGGTTTCACTTGGAGTTGATGTGACAAGTGGCTTGGATGTACCTCCTATGCTTCCAACACAAATAGCACATCCTAATGGCATGTCCTACAAAATATATCCGACAACTGGCTTCTTATTTATTTTTATTCTCCTAAACTCGAAGGGCACCATAATTTAATTATCTGTACATTGTCAATTTTGGATTTGAGTAAAGTAATTTGTTCCCAGTCCACATGCAAAGGTTGTTTGTTATACTATGCATTGTCATCAGTGACGCACCTCAGGTTGGCAGCTGACCACATTCAACTTTGAACATTAGCGCACATCTGTATGTCTGGCTGGGTAGCTTCTTTTGCGAGAGCATTGTTGTAAAACCTTTATGTAAAGTACTCATTTAATTATCTGACACATGGAGTAACTATTGGTGCTATTTTTATCTCGTATTTCAATGTATCTCAAATTTCATGACGGAACTCAATTAGACCAACCCACACAATACGTTGGGCCACTATTTTACTCATGTCTTGTTGGTTTATTAGGCTTGTATGCTTTACCTTTTGAAGATGTGACTACACATGATTTTTTATTAAGCACAGTAAAGGGAATTCTCATCAGTGATCTCAATTCATGTCCATTTCACAGATTTTCTATTTGGTTGTCGATTGGAATGTGAAAGTGTTTGAGAAAACGTTAATTATGGCAGTTTATGGGAAACACTTAAGAACTCACTTTGCAATGGCTTGCTTGTGAATCATAGGCTAAGAACTCACTTTACAATGGGTTAAGAACTCACTTTGCAATACCTTGCTTGTGAATCATAGTTCTTTATTCTCCTGCGTGAGGTTCATGTTTTTCAAGACTATCAAGAATTGATATGCTTTGTGCGTAACATGGGTTTGATCAGTCCTCTTTCAACTTTTATCAAATACCACTCTGTAAATACCACTATGTAAATAGTAAATGTTCGTAGGGAAATTCAGTACCCTCTTTTTATTCAAACCGGGCTTACCCTTATTTAGATCCTTTGTACTGATGGTTTTGCTTTAGCTGTGATCCTTTCTGGAAGAAAAAGTGTGGCAGTGTCGCTATTCTTATTTTATTTCTAGAGTCTCAAGGAAACCCTTTGTTGTGTTTTGCCTTTTCTAAAAGCTTAATTAAAACCTGACCAAGCTGCGGAGTTGCATTTGCTGTTACTTTCTTTATTCATCATTGTTTTTTTTTCTCTGCTGTTAACCATGCATGATGTCATTTATCTGTTGATATGAATTGGTGTTTCAGTTGTCGCTGTGATATACCTGCACCCTGAGATTCCTTCTTTGGTCTCCTCATTCTATTAAGAAACCGAGAGAACGGAGCTGAGTTCTGGGTGATCCTCGTGGATATACCTTTTATGTGCTTACAGCTTTTCTGTTGCCATCCTTCACCTCCATACTTTGTCATTCACTTGGGGTGCCATGCTCCTGTGTTGGGTTGTGAAGGCATTGTAGAGATTTTGTTTCTATCTAGATGGTGACCAGTCCTGAAGCTAAGTTTCTAACATGATCACATGTTGTGCCTGGTTTATTAGATTTGTTGCAGCCTATCAGTACTGGGAAAAGGCCGAAACTATGCAAAGGGAGTTGGATGGGACAACAGTCTGGAATTTAAATGTCCTTTCTTTCTCCCACAGTCAGAATTATTTACTAATTTATTTATTATATGTTTCTTTCATTGAGCGCCAGTGCCACAGAGGCCAATTCTTTGTCTCAGGGGTTCAAACAAGGGGCATCTCTTTTGAGACACCCTGGTATGTTCTTTTGCTGAATATAGTGCTGGTGACGATGTGCGTGAATTTGGTTATTTTCAGGATTTTCAAGTTAAGGCTTAGCAGGGCGCCTCTGATGGGAGTGTTTCACATTCAAACTCCTGCACTTTGCTGTGCATGAGTTTGGTAGAGTTGATTGTCCCAGCCTTGTTCAGTCTAAGCTTTTGGGTGAGAAAGTGTGTAAAGGTTCATAGGTATTCTGGTCCTTTACCTTTGTAAACCTTGTGTATGCTAAATAGGCTGCCAGATAGTCTCACAAATGGATTTGGATCAAGAAGTTTGAAATCGTAAAACAATGTTGATCATGCAGAGTTTTGAAATCTAATGAATAGTAGGAATTCAGCATTGAGTAAAATGGCAATAGGGTTGACGTAAAATGCATGGCAGTCCCACACGTAGTTGCTTTATATCAACACTTGCAAGATATCGAAAATGCTTGTAACTGCCGTGCACTGGGGGGGATATTCGTTTTGGTCTAAATTTTTGGTAAGAAAATATTGGAATACTAACCTATGCAGATGACGTTTTGTTGAATTTAACAACTGTTGGCTTACAATGGCACCTACATGGCTTTTCTGGTTTTAACCTGACCTCGAAACTCACAATTACTTTTTATTAAAGCACAGGTCATTAGTTTTGTGAGGAAACCAAATTCCGCAAGGTTAAGGAAGTAGTAGCCTCTTGTTAAGACCCATGAACATGTGGATATTGGGTTTTCGGCATCCCTTGGTCTAAAACACCACAGAGCAAAAATAAAAACCAGGATGATTTTATTAATCAATGCATTGGCAGATTTTTGGACCTACATCCAACCCCATGATCAGACTAGTACTAAGAGTAATCGAGGCAAAACTTTACTCCTTTTCATTATTTTACTTAATTACATCTTGTAATAAATTCAATAGCCTGCTTTATCGGAGTCAGCCCAATGATTTGATTAATTCTCTAGCTAATTATATCAATTCGGTGTGCACATTTCCATCTTCAGTTTGAACTGGAAAAGTTGTCTACACTAGATCCATAAGCCTACTTGCACTGGTTTTTAAAGTCACAAGGGCAAATTAAGATTAGCTGCAACATTGATTTAGAAGGAAACGAACAATAAGTTTGAGGGCTGTGTAAATACTTAGATTACATATCTTGGAGTATTGACAACAAAATACACTGCAGAGACAATGTGGGATGACCTCTCTACAACTGCATTACAGTTAAAGAAACCGGTTAAAACTATGCTACAGCTTGTATAACGTAAAGAAGCTATGCTTTCTTAAGAATTTGTTTTTTAAATATGTCAGTAGCAGTTTTACTTCTTTAAAGATATAAAATTGTGTAGTGACTCCCTTTTCTGCGAAAATGACAAATGGCTTGCTGCTTTTTTGATTATTAAATTTGGATACAGCTGAATTCAAAGTTCAGTGCATTGCTTATTTAGTTGTGCTGCTGACTTTGGTGACAAAGGGGTGGACTTGCTGCATTTCATATGTACTTGTCTTGTGTTGAAAGTATTCAGTGTAAAAGTTTTGAAAACCCGACTTATTAAAGAAACGATAAGATCAAATCACGAATCGGTTGAATACTCCATAGGTGGATTAATTATTTTTTTGTCCAGATGCTTAAATTCTTACTCAAAAGTTAATTGTTACTGGGTGTTTGCAAAACCCAGCTTTCACCAATCACTTGGTGGCACAAGTGACTCTGGTAGGCTATGTTGTGCAGTGATGGATTGTGTGGGGGGGTTCCTCCTGCCATGTCCACATGCCACTCAGCCATTAAGGCGAGGACCCTCCGGTATTTGGGGCAGGCCAGGTCGTTGAACCCCTGTGAGAGAGTAATAAGCCCCATAGTTCCTGATAAGTGTCTGGGCTGTACTCTGTCGCGAGTGTTAGTTTTTTCATGCCTAAAATTATCCACCGTCTGTGCAGCCAGGAGGTGTGCGCAGGAACTTTGTCAGAGCCCCAGAGAGAAAGGATGGCCTAGAGGGCCACCCCCAGGGCTAAGCCTATCTGACGCCCTCACTTAGGTTTTAGTGGGTAGGTTAAGGCATTGGACAGGCCAAGCGCAATGTGTGTTGGGAAATGAGGCAGCTGTGTGTGTCAATATCTGTCAACACCTCCTCCCAGTACTGGTCCGATTTGGGGCAGGACCATAGGAGGTGCAGCCCCGCGAGCAAGTTACCCTGTGTGTTCGGTTTCTCTGATGCAGCTGGCCGGTGTGAGATAACATGTGGCTATTTTTATGGCTGTTTCTGTGCTAGCTGTTTTGCATTTGGTGTGGCGCTCACAGTAATATATTTCTCCCATTCCTTATGTGTGAGAGGGCGCCCCACTTCCTGCTCCTAGCTCAGTTGCCCTGCTGATTTCTCTCCTGAAGTGACCTGGGTGAGGAAGGCGTAGATTTTGGAGATGAGTCGCTTGTTGCTGTTTTTAGTAAGAAACATTTCTCGAAGGGTCTTCGACATCTCTGGGTACCAAGCTTCATGGTAGGCTGCAGAACCCAGTGTCAGATCTGAAGATAGCAGAGGCGTTCCGTCTCCGGGAAGCCATAGTGTGCCTTCAGTTGGTCAAAGGGGATGATCCCATTGTGCCAAAGAAGTGTCATATTGATTTATAGTCCACTCTGACAGGCAGCAAAGGCCGTGGGATGTAGACCTAGGTAGAAGCCTGACTTGCCCAAGGCCAGCGTCATTGGTGAGGGTAATGTAGTCCAGCCCCTGCGTGTCGCTCTTGAATCCCTGGATGAGATGGTGGTTCTAATGACAGGCGATGAGATGAGTAAAGACCTCGGGCCCTATGCTTGCTTGGCAGCTGGGGCAGTTTCCACCTATGTTTTCCAACAACTGTTCAGTCCATAAATCTCCAGTGCTTCTCCGATTTGCTCCGGTGCCATTCTATCAGTGGAGCTGCAGGGCTTGATAGTCTCGCTGTAGGTTAGGAATCCCCAGGCCCCCCTCCGATGCCGGGCTGCACCCCAGGGCTCAGAGCATACGTGGACATTTACCATTCCACACATAGTGAAGAAGTTCTGCCTGCAGCTACTTTAGCAAAATAGGTAGAGGGCTCTAAGAAGTTGTCATTTTCAGGGCGGCTGAGCCATGGGAGGCCGTTGCAGTACAGTGAGGTTGAGAGCTTGAGACTTCTGCAAGTTGACCTTGAAGCAGGAGACCTCTCCAAAGAGCCAGAGCTTGTCTAAGAAGGCTGGAAGGCAACGCTGAGGGCCATCGAGCACTACCAGAATGTCATCAGCATAGATGCTTATGGTGTGAGCGTCTCCCCAAACCAGTTCCCCGTGATGCCCGGGTCGTCCCTCACTTGCTGTGCCAGGGGTTCCCTGTAAAGTGCAAACATCAAGGGGGGGCAGCCCTGTCGAATCACCCTGCGTACAGGGAACATGTCCGAGCTGACTCTGATGACCCTCACCGCAGTCCGTGGGCCCCATATCCACTCAATATCCAGCCCCTGAATCTGCTTCCAAATCTGAAGTGCTTTAAGATTGTAAAACAAACTATTGGCAGTGTACCCTGTAGAGACCAAGCACCTGACCCGTTATCCCTAATTATTATTTCTAAAGTTGGAAATCTCCTATCGCATGTGTGCACACCGTTAATGCACCCACTGCCACGGTGCCATCCAATACAGGATTATAACAATTTAAACAAAAAAACCACAAAGGTGCACCACTTAACAATAATAAGAAAAAATATAACAATCCATATCCATAATGTAATTTTTGAATTCTTCTTTTATTTGTAATAAACTTGCTTAAAAGACAGCCGACGCGTTTCGTCCAATAAAGGACTTCTTCAGGGCATAAAGATAGGAAACCGGACACTCCAAACCAGAATCGACGTCGGGGTGTTCACAGTAAGTAGATATGTAGGTCAAGGTTACGCGCACTTTTTTAAATATCACAGTGAAGAGTATTTCTTATCACCAATGTAGAAGATCTAAGGTCTGATTACACAGTGTCAGACCTTATCGGTTGCCACACCTCAATCTGGTGGGTTTAAAATCACAGGACAAATACCTGATCAGCCTGAGTATGGCTACAAACGAATCCAAGGAGCTCTCCCTGTAGAGCGAAGACGGTCACACAGGTGCCAAAGAAGTGTCATATTGATTTATAGTCCACTCTGACAGGCAGCAAAGGCCGTGGGATGTAGACCTAGGTAGAAGCCTGACTTGCCCAAGGCCAGCGTCATTGGTGAGGGTAATGTAGTCCAGCCCCTGCGTGTCGCTCTTGAATCCCTGGATGAGATGGTGGTTCTAATGACAGGCGATGAGATGAGTAAAGACCTCGGGCCCTATGCTTGCTTGGCAGCTGGGGCAGTTTCCACCTATGTTTTCCAACAACTGTTCAGTCCATAAATCTCCAGTGCTTCTCCGATTTGCTCCGGTGCCATTCTATCAGTGGAGCTGCAGGGCTTGATAGTCTCGCTGTAGGTTAGGAATCCCCAGGCCCCCCTCCGATGCCGGGCAGCACCCCAGGGCTCAGAGCATACGTGGACATTTACCATTCCACACATAGTGAAGAAGTTCTGCCTGCAGCTACTTTAGCAGAATAGGTAGAGGGCTCTAAGAAGTTGTCATTTTCAGGGCGGCTGAGCCATGGGAGGCCGTTGCAGTACAGTGAGGTTGAGAGCTTGAGACTTCTGCAAGTTGACCTTGAAGCAGGAGACCTCTCCAAAGAGCCAGAGCTTGTCTAAGGAGGCTGGAAGGCAACGCTGAGGGCCATCGAGCACTACCAGAATGTCATCAGCATAGATGCTTATGGTGTGAGCGTCTCCCCAAACCAGTTCCCCGTGATGCCCGGGTCGTCCCTCACTCGCTGTGCCAGGGGTTCCCTGTAAAGTGCAAACATCAAGGGGGGGCAGCCCTGTCGAATCACCCTGCGTACAGGGAACATGTCCGAGCTGACTCTGATGACCCTCACCGCAGTCCGTGGGCCCCATATCCACTCAATATCCAGCCCCTGAATCTGCTTCCAAATCTGAAGTGCTTTAAGATTGTTGCAAGGTAGGGCCAATTAACACTATCAAATGCTTTCTCAGCTTCGATTGCCAGGAGCATGTTCTCCCTCTGAGAGCCCTTAGCTTTATCAGGCGAGGATCCATTTGTTTTAGTCTCCACACTGTCTGAGGGATAAATCCCGCCTGGTCTTGGTTAATCATGGTTAGCATTAGAGGTTTGAGACTCACCGCTAAAATACAGGTGAAGAGCTTAGCGTCAACATTTATCAGGGAAATAATGCTTAGAAGCCACAAGAAGTTTTGTCCTTCCCTGGTTTTGGGATTACTATTATAAAAGCCTCAAATATAGACTGGGACAAGCAACCCTATATCCGAAAAGGAGTTCTACAACCTTGTGAGAATCTGTGCAAAGGTCTAACAGAAAGTCTTGTAAAACAGTGGAGAAAAAGCCACCTGGGCCAGGGGAATTTAGGGGTTTCATGTGGAGATTGCCGCTATAACTTCCTCTGTGCGGATGGGCTGCTTTAGGGACTCCACTTGCTGGGGGGGTTAGTCGAATGGTGTGTGCACCCTGCAAGTATGTCTGGTTCTCATCGTCTTAGAGCTCCTGCATATCGTAAAGCTGCAGTAGAACTCCTCAAAGCACACCGGCATGTGTAGAACATCTGTTACTTCGGAGCCGTCCCGTCTCTAAATTACCTTTGCCTTAGCAGTCTGCTGCTTGGTCCGTAGCCTGTGAGCCAATAGATTACTGCATTTGTCTCTGAATTTAATATTTCTCAACTGAAATTGGCAATAAGCTCACAAAGTCTTAATTGCAATCAGTTTGCATAGGTCTTGAACATCCAAGCTTAAATGGTTACAAGGCAGTTCTTTAGTTAAGTGATGTCATGGTCATATGCTGTCCTCGGGTAGAGCTGGGTGAGATCTGAATATGCTTAGAGAGATTGGTAAAATGGCATATGCATGAGCTTGTGATAATGTAGACTTCTTTGTTTGTTTGATTTCTGTGATTTCTGGAACATTGGTGGGACAGAGGGCAAGCTAGGTGATGCTTACTCTTTATGGCTCTCCTCAAGACTTGCTGTCTCCAGGAAAATGTGCTCCTGCTTCCCCCCCCCCCCCTTCATTTGCTTGGGTTGTCTACCTTTCTTTTGGTTGCCCCAAAAGGTTGTCATTGACGACCTAATGGTAGGGTCACTTTTTGGATTTCCCTGTTGAATATAAAGATAGCCAGCTGGCTATTGGCACTCCTGGCATATTCTTTACTTTTTTCTAACAGGAACTCTGAGTATACTTTTATGTTTTATAAAATATTTTATTGGATTTTATATTGAATTAGGCATAAGAAGAAGTGCAGATCTTAAATCACGAGTCAACTGATCCCACAAAGTCAAGATATGTCAGTCATTCTATATTCCTAGATATTAATGAATATAACCAGAGCAAAACTAATCTGCCATCTGTGTCAAAGTGAAATGCCAGGGCTATGCTATATCGATAATAATATGCATGGCACAGTCCGACCTTCACATGTGCAGTCTTCAAGGCAGTAGTCCAGGAATACACCTCCATCACCAGAATGTAACAATTCCTTTCACACCTACCCTCTGTGTTCCACCAAGGCCCCCCAGATCTTCTTAAATTACTTAGTAGAGCAAACCCTGTTAGAATACATTGTTTTTTCAGCTTAATGCATCAATCTTTGTAGCAAACGCAGTCCTCAGTTGGAGTGGTGTGAGCACCCCATTTCTGGGCAGTGACTCTCGTAACTTGAGTAAATCATGCTTTTTATGGTAAATGCTTTCAGTGGTAGTAGGGGTGTGGGCGCAGGTCTGACCGTGCAGACCCTCAATTTCCAATATTCTTCTATTACTGGGAAACTTTATTGCATGTATACAAGTGCCTTTTAATCTGCATCTCCCAAGACATCATTGGTGGACTTTACAAATGTTTTTATCTGGACCTTTGTGTAATATACTCAATGGATAATTTATAACTGTATTAATCTCAATGTTGATCTCACTGCCACATCATTTGGATACATC
The DNA here is from genome assembly GCA_963921515.1 of Calotriton arnoldi. Taxonomy (NCBI): domain Eukaryota; kingdom Metazoa; phylum Chordata; class Amphibia; order Caudata; family Salamandridae; genus Calotriton; species Calotriton arnoldi. The sequence goes on along the minus strand of CAWUFW010002128.1, from coordinate 2,115,726 downwards.
AAAGCTTACTCCCATTAGTCATTATCAATATTACCTGCATCTCGTTCCTATCTTGTCTTCAGTTTCTCCAGACCTTTCACCATTGGAGTGACATACATGCATGTTATTGCCTATTAGTCTGTATTTTAATGGTGACTGCTCTAGCTCACTATCTTCTTGCGAGTATTTGAATGTTTGGGTCGTGTAATGCGTATTCAGATTGTATTTTGTGAAAAATGATAATACACTCTCGGGGTTTGTGACTCGCAGCTTCTCATATGCTGGTGGTCTTTCATGCAACACGTCTACCCTTTCTTCTCAAATACATATGTCGCTTATGTAGATTGGTTCATCCTACGGCGCACAGGCCCTTCTGTTTATGTGAGTTAAGTGCTCAACCTCTCAGTATCGTCTACCATGGGAGAGTGGTATGCCTTCTTCAAACGTGCTTTTTTGTAAAGTTGTCAATGCTATGCAGGGATTGACACTTTTCTGCAATAACAGTCCTACCAGTTCCTATTTCTGGAATAATGGAACCATAAATAGGTCTATTTTATAAAATGTAGAGAAATTTCGGGAGCATAATCATTTTTAGAGGGGTGCTTGACATAGTAACGAAAGGAGCAATTTATTTAAAGGTTGGTTGTTAATGCCGTAGTTCTGCAATAGCAGGCCCACATTATGGTAATAAATGTTGTGATAGTCTGTTGACATCCAAATGACCAAATATTTAAAGTGCTTATATTCAGATCTAAAGGGCATTGGAAGGTCCAGCCAGGACAGTGCCACAAGGGTGGACTCGACCAACTGTTGGACTCGGAACAGGAGGTAGTTCTTAGATAAAAAAAGCTACTGGACATAGGCGGGACCAGATCAGTGAATTAAAATTACCTTGCATTTCCCTGGTGTAACATCTTTATTAATTGGGGACTAAAGGCATAGCTAAAAACCGAGACGGTATGTTGAGGACAATGGCTCAAACAGTCTCTCTGTTAGGCTAACATGGTTCTGCCCTACTATGTAGCCCTAATGGGCCTGAGGCATTTTCAGGGCCAGGGTTCCCTAAATTCCTTACGCCGGTCATGTTGCCAAATTTGTTTTGTACTAAAAAACAAAAGAGAAACCCTGAGTTGAGGTGTAGGTCAATACTGTGCCCAACAAGAGGTCGAGTCCTCCCTGGTGACACTGTCCTACCAAGGTGGGAAGAGGTTGCTGAAGATGAAGCGTGACACAAATATGCATGTGATGCTTCCTCTTCCATAAGGATGGATATTCCTACGCACCTTGACAAGAATTCTGTAACGTCCAAATAAGACTCTGACTTGGTTTCCTATATAGGAGCACAGTCAAAGATTATCTTTAACCTAGCCAATGTGTTGTACAGTATGTTGTTGCCTAATAAATATATTTGTTCACGCCAGTCCACAACCCATTTCTATCGCATAATTATTGCATTCCTGTGCACCTATTCTACCACAGGGTCAGCAAGTAATGCAAATAGCATTGGGAATAGCATACACCCCGGTCTGGTTCCTTCCCAGACTCTTTGCCATTAACCTTTACTTTTGCCATAGGATCAGCCTGTAATAATGTTATCCATGATAACAAGTAAGGTCCATGTCCCATCCTTTCTTTCAAAAGACCTATATTGTCCCATTCTTTCATTCAAAAAACATGTATGGCCATTCTGCAGAGTCAAAAGCTTTAGCAGGGCCCAATAACTCAATGCAATTGCACCAGACACGAAAAGGTTATTGTATAGTCTATGAAGGTTAGGTCTAGTTGATTGTGTAGGTAGAAATTCATACTGCTCTAGATCAATTAGAGTACAGATGATCGGCAATAGTCTTGTTACCAGGATTTTGGCTAGTACTTTTTTCCTTTCGATTCAACAGTGAGTGTGGTCTAAATAAGGAGCATCCTCACCTCGGTTTTCCTGCCTGATGAATCAGCGTAATAGAGGCAGACCTTAAATCCATCGTAGCACATCCGTTTCCTTATTTTTGTCCCCTCGTTGCTTTACCCTTAATCTCAGACCTGATACCTGACAACCAGAGACAAATTTAGTTATCACCTATCATACATGTTAAAATTTTATTATTTAATTTGTGAAAATATGCAGTGAAACCGACAGTTCTAGTGGCCTGTCACCCAAACACCTGTATAAGTTTTGTCTCTAGGTCTCAAAGCCTGCTTCCTCTTGCTCAACCTCGCTATCAATTCCTCTGCCTTATTTCCCACGTTGTATAGTTTTGTGTGTGTACCTAGGTACTGTGAGTGACCTTTTTGGTGAGCAGCAGTATTCTTTTTACATGCAGTGATGTTATGAATAGAATTCTAAATGTGTATCCTTTAAAGTTGTGAACCACTATTGCCGCTCTCCTGAATCTTATCTGTAACCCGAATGAAGGATAACTATATTTCCTATTGCCTGTGAAATGACAATTTCTTATGAGATGGGTTTTTAGTAGTTACTATTGCAGCTCTGTGATCTATTAGGACGCACTGGACCACTCCCCCATTTTTTATATTTCTCAGTCCACTTATGTTCCAGGTCAAACATTTAGGGGACCTGCCATGAACCACTCTAGTATTGTATACCTTCATTGTACAATGAATACCTGCATTGCTCCAGTCCAGCATGTTGTGACCACAGACGGACTCGGTGAAATAAAGTTAAATCTCCTAATTTTCATTTTGAGCCATCATATTTATAAATATTGGTGTGCTGCACTCATCCACCTGTAGTTTGCATCTTTCAGCGTACATTAGTGTGAGTGGTATGTTCAGTCTTTCGAGACTTTTTGCTACTCATGTATGAACCATTCAACTCTTAATAGTTCATTTCCTTTGAGTAGCAACAGAGATAGAAACATACATTACCCATTTCAGGGTCATTTAATGACATTGTGTGTCTGTGTTTCTTTGTCCATCTATTCAGCATCTGCCTCCTTCAGCATTGATTGGAGTGGCTGTTAGGCCATCACCTCCGTCTCTGATATGTCTATTCAGGTGTCTTTGTGGATGATCGTGAGGTGGACAGAGAGGTTTGTCTTCTTCAGTTCCACCCCGGTGTGCTTCTTTTGCACCAAACCAGATACTTCTGTTGTCCCCACCCCCCTTCCAAGCCCCTTTTACGATCCACACATTGGTGTACTGGACGCCATCCGTCTAGCCATTTCAACATGCCCTCTGTTGTAGAGAAATGCACTGTCTTTCCTTGTGACAGAATTCTCAGTTGGGCAGGGAACCTCATCATATACTGTAATCCTTTTGTGAGGGTTTTCTTTACCAGGTCAAAGCTCCTCCATTGTTTCTGTACTGCTATTGTGAAGTCTGGAAGCAACTTAACAGTGGAGTTCTCACATTGAAGTGGACCCGTTCCTCTGGTTGCTTTCAGAATCGCATCACCGTAATTTGGAAGGTGGGCAAAGATGTCCTAACTGGCTCTCCCAGCAGTGCTGGATGGACTGGTGCTCTTTGCGCCTATTTCCACTGAGAAGAAATGAGATGCCCATTATCTGTTACTTCATAAATAACTCTGCGACCCCCAAACTATTCAGTGTTTTCACATCCAATGACAATCCAGCAAGATTCCTTTCAGTGTTTCCCCCTCTGTTGTTAATCTTCCTAAAGACAGCTCTAATAGGTTAACCTCAATATTTTCTTGCAGGAGATGCGGTTTTGGAAGTTCAGACTTCTGTCGAGAACGAATACCAGAGATTTGGCATTCTTCATGGTTGTAGGGCGGCCGTACATGTCCAGGAGGAAATCTATCCTGTCTTGGATGGGTGGGTTAGCTTTTTCTGGAGAGATGAGAAAAAATTCTGCTTTTACTGGGTTTAGTTAGAGGTGGTTGTTAGCCCTCCAAGTTTGAATTCCATTGAGGCAGTTGAATAAGTGTCTGCGTCTCCCCCAGGGGTAAAAAAAAAAAAAAACTCCAGTGCATTGCACCGGATCATTAAAGTGGGCCCTCCCTGGGGTCGGCCAGTGGATGTGCGCCGCACCAGGGAGGTAGTGCTTGCGTCGGCCATTGGCCTTCGCAAGCACCAAAAGGGTTAGATTACCAGTGCGTTTACAAACAAGGAACCACCATGTTCGAACTAGCCTTACCCATGTCCCAAATGGGACAGGCTTGCTTTACTGGTTGAGGTTCATCCCTTCGTAATAGGAACATATGTCACTCCAGACATATTCCCCTGCAAAGCAGATCCGTCTTAACAATTTTTGCTGAATTACCCACTTGTCTGGCCTAGGTTTCATTATTATAAAGTTAGTCTTTTTTTTTTTTTTTTTTACTTTTTATTGAAACATGAAAATCTGTACAACAAAGAGCATTAATAGTACAAACGCAGTTATTCTTGTCATTTCCGTCATAACCTCATCTTCACCAGATATAATGATTAATACAATTGGATCGAGTGGTCCCTTCGCTAAGCTACTTTTGTATCCTCCTTTATAGACCCGCATATGTCTGCCATGCCCCCCAAATTTTCTCCCCTTTCTTGGGGCACCCTCTACCCTTATAGATTAATTCCACTTGCCAGCACTAATCCATGAATATAAAGTTAGTCTTGTTCTTTAATGGCACAGTGAGGGCAGACATTATTCAATAGTACCTGGAGAAACTACTAGTGATTCAAATTAATTGCACCTTTCCAGTCCAGCATATTTTTCCTCAGTGTCACTCCGTGTGAATGGCTTAGGTATGCCCTGATGTGGGTCCTGCAGCTCGGCGTGCCATTGGAACTAAAGGTGCATTGCACCGATAAAGTTGAAACATGTCTGGGGTTACTTTTGTTGTTTTCTTGTGCAGAGGGGACATTGCCTAGCAGAGCGGTTTTTAAACCTTTTGACTTCTGTGGACACCCAGTTAATTACTATGGGAACCCGAGGACCCCAACCCAAGCAATTTCTATGATAAAAAAAATGAACAAAACTACTTGTCTCTGTACTGTGTGCTGTCCTTGCTCTGCTCCCACAACTTAACTTTAGGATACCAATTTAATTTTTAGCCTCCAGTTTCAAATTCCTTCACCTTTACACTGTGTTTTAAAAGTTACATTTTGCTTTTTTGTGTATATACTTGATTAATTTGCAAATATTTTCTAAACCGCCAAGGGCCCTCTGAGTAAGCGTTGCAGACCCCAGGTTAAGAACTACTGGCTTAGCAGGTGTGGCGGCGCTGTCCCTTTTGTAACGAATAAAGACTGTGTTGCAAATGATTGGTACCATTCTGCAATGGCTCAGAGCAACAAAAAGTGAGAAGAACTGCTTCCCAAGCTATTTGCCATTGGTTAACATTAACTCAAGCATTTTCTTCCATAGTATTTTTTCCAGAACTGGACAAAGGACTTAAGATGAGGTTTCAAGAACTGGATGCAAAAATGTTTGACCTCCATAAATTAATGCAGCACCCCAGAGGTCGTCTCCACAACTGGAAGCAGTACCCAGCTCTTAACATAATAAGCCTATGTTGCCTCCCAGAATGGCAGACTATATGCCAGATTTGGCCTTTATGGCGAATACAACACTCCAGATAAGGTCTCTAGAACTGGAGTTTGTGCTCCAGATGTTCACTTAAGCACCAGACACAGTAAGCCCGAGGTTGCCTTATTTTGTCGTATAGTGTGCCAGAGGTGACTTCAAGTATTTTAAGTGCTCCAGCTGAGACACTGAGATCTTGGCATTTTACTTCATATAGGGCTACCCGTTCTTGATACCCTCCAAAACTGGACTCACTTCAGATGTAGTCTTAAGAACGTCTGACAATATGAGATATATGGCTTTTAAAATTAGTAGGATCACTCCAAGTGTGAGGCAACAAGAAATATATGCATCGTGTCAGAGGAGGCCTCCAGAGCTGCACAGAGGACTCAAAACAGACTTCCCAAATGTCACTCCATTTTCTGTTTTTTTAAATAATTTTTTAAATATTTTTTTATTGCGAATTAGAGTGGTCATAAAATATTCAAATACTTCAATCAATTTAAGCAGTGTTAAATACAATATTACATACTTTCAAAACTTTTCGAATTGGATCTTAAGACCGAGAAGAGGAGATTAAGAGAGAGATCATAGTGGCTGGAGGTTTAAAGACACATAGCCGAAAATAATTTCTGCACACAAAATAGTCACTGTGTACCCTTGTTCTAAAACAGCTGAAGCCATGCTTGACTTGCTCGATTAAGTCCCTGTTGTTCCCCTTTAATTTTAAGGTTGCTGATTCAGTTTTAGTGTCTACCCATCCGTTCAGGGTGGAGGTATCTTTTTTTAAATTCATACTCATGCAAAACAACAATAATAGTAATTGATATTAATTCAGACATGATTTTTTTTTTTAATCTGATTTCACCCCCAATATTCTATCAGTTATTGTTCGCCCCAGGTTGCATGAAAATACTCTGACAAGAACCAAGTAATAGGCCAGTATCCACTGAGATGTGGACACATAGCAAACACTGTCATCTGCAGATAACACACATCTTGGACACGTTTAAAAAAAAAAATATTTGAGTTGTTAATGCACCACTTTGCAAATATTTCTGGTGAAAAGTAAAGCGTTCCGCTGTTTTAGACTGCTGAAGCTTTAATTTAACTGAAGTTACCAGATAACTAATTAGATTAAGGGCTTCTTCTATATCTTCTGATTGGATTATCTGCCCAGTTTTAACACTCCATTTATGTATGGGCCAGCTCAGGAATATCTTTTAACTTGTTCGTGCTCATTAATTTATAGAGTTCATTAATTTATTCAGGTCTCTAGTGGAGTAGATAAATCCTAATTCATGGCCTGTTTTTGACCGCATAGTCACATATATGCACATTTTTTAATTAAAAAGCTACTTTGCTTCACTTTAAACCCAATTTTAAGTCGGCATATGTGGAAGCCAAATCCATCATTTATTTGTCTGATGGATTGTATTCCCTGGCAATGCCATGTCCTGTTTACTGAGTCATGAAAGATGTGCGGCAGAGAAGGGTTACCCCAGAGAGATGTTGATAATGGGAATCTGACACGCTTTTACACCGTTCCCCTCCTTGTTGTCTGAACATAGTTTATCCTCTTGAAGTGAACCCGTTTAAAATAATTGGGGGGGGGAGGGGTCAGTGTATCTACATAGGTGATACCTCCTATTTACACCCATGGCTATTTGATAGATCTCTTGCTTTTTTATGTTATTCTATCAGTAAGAAAGCAGCAAATGTTCTGTCCGAAAACTGTCCAGAAGTGTGTCTTGAAGATGGGTAATGACCACCCCCTTAAGGGGGAGTAACTTAATATATCTGATTGAGCTGTGTGCCCTCTGATAACTCCAAATGAGACTACCTACTGCAGCATCTAAGCTTTTGAAAAAGAATTAGGTACGCGAAGTGGAAGTGCTTGAAATAAACAGAGCAATTCGGGTAGGATATTCATTTAAGCGATATTACATTGAACTATAATACTTGTAGACAGTCAATTCCAGAGGCACATGTTGGCTATACATTGTTTTAGCAACGGCTCATAGTTAAGTCGTGGGATATTATTTAAACAGCTGGTAATCGTAACTCCTGGTATATGGCTTTCTCGAAGCTTTTATCATTCTTTCTGTGCACCAACATTCATTTTGCTCTGCCCTGCCATATTCTTTATCCACAATGAGGTCATCCAGTGTGAGTACTTGATGAAAGTACAAGGGAAGCTAGCACTGCTGGTGCCCATGACGTACCAGTGCTATATGTTAGTGTCGCTTGGTTACACCTTTCCTCCATGCAAAAGGCATAATGTTTGGCTTTGCCGATGTCCTCATAACGGAATGTTTATCCGACCAATTAATTCATTTGTTTTTGACAAAGTGGTTAATACTGAAATGTAGTTGTGAAATTAGGTAATGGCAAGTCTTGACACTTGAGGAAAATGGCACTGTTTATTTCTTCTATAAACGTTGGTATGGTGTATAGCAGTGGGATGAAGGGTACTACATTGAGTGAGAGAGTGTTGCTCACTTGGTGTTAACGCTCACTCCACGCGCCATAAAAAATAGCGCTATGACATGGCAAGAGCTGACCCTGTCATATCGCTTTTTAAAAAACGTTTACTTTATTTTTTTTTCTTTCCACTGAAGGTTGGGTTTCATGTATCTCTGCCTTTTTTAGCTAGCCATGAATAGGTTAACCCAACCTGTCCAGCTCACGGTGCTCAGCGGTATCTGGACAACAAGCCTGAAGTTCACTGAGTGATTGGAGCAGTTCACTTTACACAGTGGTACCTCTACCTGCAACACGGCGCTGTAACATGTGAGTTGTGTGGATACAGCTCCGTGGTGCCCACAGCCTTCTAAATAGAAATGTGCATCGATTCTTCTTTGGAATCCATCCTACCAAAAGCGCTACAAGGAGGTAAAAGCATGTCTGTGAGTGCCTCAGCCTGTTACAGCCTAGTATTGGAAGGCAGGTTTCTAAATGCTGTACAAGCTCCAAGCCCAACAGCCCAACTTCAGCATTCAAGTAACCCAGGATGATGCAGAATGTGTGCTGGTTCGGACACAAGTGGGGTGCTCGGTATTGTCACACTTCGAATAGCTGGGTGTTTAGGGCTAAGAATTAAGTGAAGATTGCAGGATGGATTGAGATATTAAGATGCCAATAGTCGGTTCTTAGAGAAGAGTAGAACGCTCTCAGGAGGATGCTGCCCCTGTATACGATTGGGATTTAGTAAAGTGGAGAAAAACAAACACGAACTGAAATTTTGGGATCGCTGTAAAGCGTTTTTCTACTATACATTCCAGATGGTCATTTCCTCTAGTGAAATGAGCTGGTTTTCTTGCAGATGCTAGAGGACAGGAAGTACCTAAAGTCCTCTTTGTATCAACTCTCATTGGAAGGCAACCGGATTGTCTGTAAGAGTAAGGCAAGAGGTAAAAGATGATGGATGTGTACAAGTGTGCTTTTTGTCGCATCATGCTAGCTTAAGCCTGCAGCAGTTCATGATATTAATGATGACTGGGGAACTAGTAGGTGTTGTGGAAAGCTTTAATTGAGTCGCAGTGGGTTTCTTGGACTACTACAGAATGCACAGATACCCTAGACTAGCAGTAGGTGCACGGCCTGCTATTTTTAATAGATGGAAAAGTCAGCTACCATACAGACTGTGAAGAGGGCAATGACTGAAAGCATTTATTTCAAAAAAGAGACCTGTGGAGGGAATCTAACCCCTTTAGATCATTTTGATTTTCAGATGGCAAGTAAACTATTAAATAAACTAGGGAAATGGAGGCTCGAGCGATTGTTTAAGTTCAAGGGAATTATTCCCATTAAACAGGCAGGCTTCAGGGCTTGTACTCAATGCTGACGTCGGCACCGACGGTGGATAACTGTGATGTTGCTTCGTCGACTTCAGCAGACGTTTAATGCAGTTAACAGGGCAGTAGTAGAGTACAAGCTAGCAAATGCTATTTCTTCTGTCTTGTTAAACATTTTAAAAAGTATTCCATTTGGAAACTTGGTTACATATTTAAATTAAGAAATAGATAAGAGTCAATTCATAATAGTATAAAGAAGTGTTTTGTCTTGGTATCACCATGATTACTTTTTGTTTTCTCTTCAAGTGGGGTGTTGACAGTTTGTGCCTTTGATGTATGCTTATGATATTGCTTTAACTTCTACCCAAATTGGCTTCTAGAGTAAACTGAAGGCCATCCATGCATACTGTGTTGCCAGTAGACTACAGAGTTACATGAACAATACTAAGGTTACTATTTTGGCAAACAACCCAATAAAACCTTCCATTTCGTTAGGTCGCACACGACTAGCGATCATTACGCACAAGGTGGCTGTCTTGGAAGGATCATTGGCAAAAAATTCTGTCAAGGGGATCATTTGTCTCCCAAGACGTAGTTTGCTTTAATTAGCTGTGTGGAGGCATTTTCAATAGACCTTCTATATAATCACGCAGAGGGAGGATTGAAATTTTAGCTGTTTATTAGAGTGAGCTCTGGACACTGAGCAGGGAATTCAGATAGGATTTGCTGGAGGGATAATATTTTAAACATATCAGTGGACTTCCCGAAGCGCAATGATCAAAGCATGTGTGTTGAGCTGGATCTAAGCTCTCTGGTGCATTTAAGCCATGAGTAAATTGTTTCTTGACAACACAAAGTTTAAAAAAATAAAATGTCAGTCCAAAGACAACCTTTTGCAGGAATTACTTCAGGGGAAGCAACATTTCTCAGAGTTTCTCTTTAATAAGGAAGGAACTTGAAATTTACTAGCAGTTTAGTGCTGTAGATAGAGATCACATTGGTTTTTGGTGGGTCATTTTAAAGCCAATGTTAAGGGCCTTCAGAATTAGGTGAGAAGAGTTAATGTCCTCAAATACCTGGGTGTCAGGGCTGCTTTTATGGTTTCTTTACTTTTAAGCTTCATATCCATTCAGTTATCTGGAGAAACACTGATTAGCACCGTAGGCTTGAACCCTTAAATTTAGAGTTGAGGTTGATCCAATATAGTTCTGTGTAAGGATGCTGCAAAGTATTAGAAAAACAATTGTATTTGTGGGAGGGGCTTAAGTATAATGTTAAACATCTCTTATTGATATGCATGTTATCAGAGTTTAGGATGAGGAATATGTACCAGTTCCTATTTGATATGAAATTAAAATGTGTAAGCATACAGCAAGCCTCTTGAATAAATGTCCCGTTCTTGATGTGTTTGGTCACTTATGTGTATAAATGGGCCACTGTAGATTATTCATTACTATCCCCTTTTATAGTTCTGGAAGCTCCTTTTCTCGAAATCACTCAGTGCTCAGATGACAAAATGCTAGGATGTCTCAATTAGAGGGAATTGTTTCAAAGTTACTAATTAGAGCAAAGAAGGAAATTCAAGACATAGATAGGGCTCAATTGAGAAATACTTTACTTGTCGTGCATAGATAAGAGCTGGTTTTAAGCTAGGGTTTACCTAAAATATTTGTGATACCTATAGCTGGTCCTTGAGTATATGTAGAACTAGAAACAAAGGAAGTGGTGTGGTGTTAATTACTTTCTAATGTTGATTCTTTCTCAATGGTAGAATTGATTTGAATACAACAGTTGATGTTTGTAGTGCTAATACCACGTTAAACAGAAAATCAATGATTTGTGTGTGTGTTTTTTTTTAATGCTAGAATGCATAGTTCCAAGATCTCAGAGTTTAGAAATGGGTTTCTCAGGATGTATAGTGAGTAAATCAGAATGAGTAAATCAGTCCAAATAATCAGAACATCACCTCCTAAAAACAGCTTCCTTATAGAGTGCCTACTATGACCGATGTTCTTCTTCTACCTTTGTTAACATTGTAAGCAGACTGTAGACTTGTAAATTCTGCAGTTCTTAAAGAATGTTTGCAGAAGATGCTTGTAGAAAACTAGAACTAACTGGCTATTGACACCACCTCTTAATTACATGACAAGATTCCTGACACTTTACTGTGCAAATTCCCTGACCCAGGTCAATGTGAATTTCTGCTTGGTACCTTTATGTGCTCATGAAGTGTCCCCTTAAAATGTAAATTTTGACGTATGTTTGCAGAGGTCAACAGTGGTGCTTAATTCACTGGACTAGGGGTTGGATTATCCCCCGCAGGCCGTGGTCCTGACCAAATATTTTCAGGACTGACTTCCCGTTCTGTCCCTTCAGGCCAGCCCAAGCATTCATGCAATGTAAGTGTACTGGTGATGGACTGATGACGTCATGATGGTGAGAATGCCATATTTATTTTGTTGACTCTTCCAGGCTTAATCCTATGGCTCTGCAACATCCATCATCTATGGGTCTTGTCACTGTGCTTTGGCTCCAGTTTGTTAATTGCAGCTTGGCATGGTTCAGGTGGGGTGGCTGCGCGCCCTGTGCACGGCTTTGCAGTGAATGTGCTGAGCTGTTCTCTTCCCTGCCCGGTTAACCTGCAATCACCCATCGGGTCTGTCTGAGTCCGGGCCTGGTGACCAGACTGACTGCAGACTCCATTTGACTACAGTTTTGATCTACTGCTGTTTGGGATCACTGAAATGGAGTTAATTGGTAGGAAGAGGACAAGGTTCTCTTCCAGGGGATCCTCATCAATAGTCATAAGCACTGAATATTCCCGCCCACATGCGGGGACCCCGGAAATATAAAAATTATATATGGAAATCACATATATATAGCTCTACATATATGCATATACATATATCATTTTTTCTCATACCAATGCAGCTCTCAATAGGAGGCTAAACAATGTAATTACACACATAAAAAACTACATTTGCCAATATATAAAAACACCAGAGGACAATTAGTACTTGAACTCTGTTTTTTAATGAGCAAAATACTCATAAAGAGTAAAAACTGCAAAATAAGTAGACATTGTTAGCCTACAGGCTGCATTGTAAACCAATAGCATAGAAAATGAAAGCATTTTCAACAAAAACTGGCACCGTGCCTTTAAGGCAGCCATGACCCCTAGCTTCCCATCATGCCTCAGGGGTGACAGTTAGGTCAGTTGTTCTTTCCGGCTCCTTCAGTCAGGACCCTGGATTTTCAGCTCTTGTTTTTTTGACTTTCTGTCAAAAAATATCTGTATAAAACTAGTTTTTCTACTTTCACTCGACGTCTTTTGGTCCTAGAGTGCAAGTAACACCTTTTTTGTGTTACAGAAAAGGTTTATTTTTGGATAAAATGCCTTCTTTATTCGATCCTTGCCCGTCCTGTGGCAAGAAGAAGGCCAGAACAGATACACATCCTGTGTGTATTCTCTGCCTCCCCGAGTCCCACTCTTCTGACAACTGCCAGCATTGTAAGAAGTTATCAAGAAGGACTATCAAGGAGAGGGACAGGATTCGTCTCTATGGCCTCTCTGAAAGAGGTAGGTCTCCTGTGAGGCAGAAGAAGAGGAGAACTCGGTCGACGTCGAGAGGTAAAGTCCCGACCTGTTCTCCGTCGGGCGTCGGTATCGACGTCGAAGAAATCGACGACGAAGAAATCGGCGTTGAAGACTTCGGTGATGCCGGCGCATCATCATTCGACTACGAAATCTTCGTCGACGAAGGTAACAGGTCCTCCGTTGACGTCAACCAGGCGGCGCTCAACGTCGAGAGACAGGTCTCCGTCGGCGCCGGGTGGGCGTTCGACGTCGAGGCAGATTACGCCGTCGTCGCAGCAGCGATCGACGTAAAGGCAGACCGCTCCGTCGTCGCAGGCGCGATCGACGTCGAGGCACAGTGCTCCGTCGTCGCCTCATCAACGGCGATCGACGTCGAAGCACATCTCCCCGTCTCAGCAGCGGCGATCGACGTCGAGGCGCATCTCTCCGTCGTCGCCTCCTCATCGGCGATCGACGTCGAGGCACAGATCTCCGCCGGGATCAAGGCAACGATCTTCGGCGTCGAGACACAGGACACCTCCTTCGGCGTCGAAGCAGACTCCAATGTCGATCCATCATTCCACGCCGTCGAGACGGATGACACCGCCGAGTGGATCTTCGGCGTCGAGACCAAGACCTCCGTCGCCGGCAGTCCAACGCCGGTCGACGTCGAGACAGCAATCTCCTGAGAGGGTGCAGGGAATGTCGTAGCATGACACTGCATCAGTGTTGGAGAGACGTTCGTCGTCGAGAAGTCCACTTTCTAAGAGAAGAAAGTCAACGTCGAGACATACGTCTCCGTTGAGAGGGCAGTCGACGCATAGACGCTCCAGATCAACGTCAAAGCGCCCTTCTGGAGACGCCTCACCTCCAGTGAGCCTGTCTTCGTCACCTTCAGGTTCGCCCAGTTCTCACCGAGGGTCAACGTCCAGATCCCCGGAGGTGGTTATCTCGACGTCCAGCAGTCCAGTGTCAGGGGGTCACCAAGATTCCCCAGCAAGGCATGAAGAGCTGAGCTTCACTCCTCCTGCTCAGTCTCCTAAGGAAAGAGAGAGCCGCAGATCACCCTCCATCCATTTATCGCCACGATTGCACAGGCCTCTACATCACTGGGCTACGAACAGGAATTACTCGAGCCCTCAGAACAGATCCCCGTTGGCTCGTGTAACTCAGAATAAAGAGCGATCTCCTTCAAGAGCAAGAGCTCGCAGCCGCACCCCTGTGCACTCACACAGGAGGAGGTCTAGATCAAGAAGCAGGAGGAGAGCACACAGATCGCCTACTCCGTCCTCTTCTTCCACTCATACATCCCATAGAGACTATTCGCCTACTTTGACTAACAGTCCACCGTCGAGGGTCTCTCCGGTGGACGACATCTACACTTTTCAGGACATTCTTGGCAGAGGAGCTGTAAAGCTGGGTATCCCTATGCCAACTCGTCAAAGCAAGTCCTCTGTGATTTTTGAGACTCTACACCAAAGAGCAGCAGCTAAACCTCTGCTTCCCTTGGTACCAGGCATCATAGAGCCAGTGATGGATATTTTCTCACGCCAGCGAGTGTTAAGACCGCTCCAGCGAGGATCTTAAAAAGTACCGTTCACCAGAGGACGACCCGCTCTTCCTCAGGGCTGATCCTCCTCCGGATTCAGTCGTAATTGCTGCGGCAAAGAAGACCCATGCGGTGGCATCCTCCTCCACTGTCCCACCAGACAAGGAGAGCAAGATGCAGGATTCCTGGGGAAAGAAGGTTTGTGGCACTTCGGCCTCCATGTTGAAGGTCTCCAATGCAGCGGCACTCCTGGGCCGCTACGACAGATCTCTGTGGGACTCACTACAGAGATTCACCGAAAAGTTGCCACAGGAAGACCGTAAAGATTTTGAAGAAATCTTAACAGAGGGCAGTCAGGTGTCTAACCAGGTCATCAGTGCTGCGGCGGATGGAGCTACCCTTTCGGCATATGCTTATGCTCATGGGGTATGCGCAAGAAGAACATCATGGCTACGTCTTACAGCGCTCAAGCCAGAAGCGCAGTCACGCATCCTCAATCTTCCGTTCTCTGGTTCCTCTTTGTTCGGGACTCACACGGATGAAGAGATGACACGGATGAAAACGGAACTGGACACGCTTAAAGCGGTGGGCCTGGAGAAAAGAAAGGAATTCCGTAAGAGATTCCGTCCTTACAATAGACGATCCTCCCAACAGAGGGTTCAAACCCCTCATTGGCAGAAAAATCAGGATCAGCAAGGCCAGCAAAAAACGCAGTATCGGGGCAGACGCCCCTCCAGAGGAGGAAGAAACCAGCATCAAGGCAACAATTCAGCCAAGACGCAGTCAAAACAATGAGCACTCACTTCCCCTGTCGCCGTTCACCACTCCAGTGGGGGGAAGTATCGCAAATCATCTCGAAGAGTGGCGAGCTATCACAAAGGATCGGTGGGTGCTAGCCACGTTGCAGAATGGGTACTCTCTACGTTTTCAACATCGCCCACCATCAATCCCTCCAGTTCCTCCGTCGTGCCACCAGTTAAAACTCTTGCAGAAAGAGGTTGCCACCCTTCTCAGAAAGTCAGCCATCGAGAGGGTGCCAGTATCTCAAAGAGGGAAAGGGGTTTACTCAAGATATTTTTTGGTAAAGAAAAAAGGCCAAAAAGCAGAGTACAGACCCATTCTGGACTTGCGGTCACTCAACCTATCCATCAAAAAGGAAAAGTTTCGCATGCTGGCTCTCCATCAAATATATCCACATCTCAGGCAGGGGGATTGGATGTGTTCGCTGGATCTGCAAGATGCATACTTTCACGTCCCGATCAATCAGTATCACAGGCAGTACCTGCGATTCCTAGTGGGATCCGCTCATTACCAGTTCAAGGTTCTACCCTTCGGGTTGAAGTCAGCCCCCAGAGTGTTCACGAAGTGCATGGCGGTGGTGGCAGCCACACTGCGCCGCAGGGGCGTCTTCGTATACCCGTACTTGGACGACTGGCTGTTGAAAGGCCCTTCCCCAGACAGTGTGAGGAGTCATTTCTTGAGCTGTCTCGAGCTGTGTCACCGACTGGGCCTACATGTGAATTTCGTCAAATCAACTTCACAGCCAACGCAGAAAATACATTTCTTAGGAGCTCTGCTAGACTCCACGGTAGGAAAAGTGTTTCCTTCGGAGGAGAGACAGTGTTCCCTCATACAGAAATGCCAGCTGGTTCTGCGCAACAGAAAACTGCCTGTGCGTCGGATTGCCTCCCTGCTAGGGTCGATGGCATCCTGCATCTTCCTGGTTCCCAATGCCAGACTACGAATGCGTCCTCTTCAGCAGGATCTGGAGGACAAGTGGGACAAGCAGACCGCTCGTTGGGACGAAAAATAAGTCCATCAAACGCGGCTCGAGCTTCCATACCTTGGTGGATGAGAAAACGAAATATGCAAGTCGGAGTTCCTTTCCATCAACCTCCGCCTGCTCAGACACTGATCACGGACGCCTCACTGCAGGGTTGGGGAGCCCACATGGGTTCTCTCCAGACTCAAGGACTGTGGTCTCCAAAAGAGCGATCCTATCACATCAACATGCTAGAGCTGAGAGCAGTTCACCTAGCCCTCAAAGCTTTCCTCCCCTCGATTCAGGCAACCTCAGTGTTAGTACAGATGGACAACACCACCACTATGTACTACCTGAACAAACAGGGGGGAACTCGCTCACGCACACTTTCCCTGGAAGCTCAAGCACTCTGGCATTGGCTCCTGGCTCGGAATCTGGCAGTCACAGCAGTCCACCTGCCAGGAGAACAGAACGTGAGAGCGGATGCGCTCAGCCGTCACTTCGAAGACAGAGAAGACTGGGTACTCAACGACGAGGTCGTCGAAGACATCTTCCAGACATGGGGTCGTCCCACCATCGACCTCTTCGCGGACGACGAAAATACCAAATGCCGAGACTTCGCCTCACGGTTCTACCGACCAGGATCGAAAGGGAATGCCCTTTTGATAGACTGGTCAGGGGCATTTGTGTACGCCTTTCCACCCCTTCCGCTGATCCCGAAGGTGGTGACCAAGCTGTCCCATTTGTGCACGAGGATGATACTAATTGCCCCGGACTGGCCGAGACAATGGTGGTACCCGGACCTTCTGCACCTATCGGAGTGTCCTCACAAGAAGCTGCCGTGCAGACCGGACCTGCTGTCCAAGATGAACGGGAGGATTCATCATCCCAACCTTCCCTCACTGAACTTGGCAGCATGGCTCCTGAGGTCCTCCAGTATGGCCACTTAGGACTACCGCAGGACTGCATGTCCATCTTGAAGGAAGCAAGAAGACCGTCCACGAGGCATTCGTATGCATGCAAGTGGAAACGGTTTTACATGTGGTGTATGCAGAACAATTGTAACCCAATCAAAGGTCAGGAAGAGGTCATCCTTCCTTACCTACTTTATCTGGCGAAAGCAGATTTGAAGTTTTCTTCCATTAGGGTGCATTTAGCAGCTATAACTGCATATAGGCGTTCAGCTTCTCAACCTTCCTTCTTCCAGTTACAGGCTGTTAAGGATTTTTTGCAGGGTTTAAAGAAGGTCTATCCTCCGGTACGGCCTCCTTCACCACCCTGGGAGCTTAACCTGGTGCTATCAAAATTGATGGGTCCGCCTTTTGAACCCATACACAAAGCAACCTTACAACATCTTTCTTGGAAGGCGACTTTCTTGGTAGCGATCACGTCAGCTCGCAGAGTGAGTGAAATACAGGCTCTCTGCTCTAAAGAACCCTATACAGTCTTCCATCTTAACAGGGTTGTGTTGAGGACGCATCCCTCTTTCCTTCCAAAGGTGGTGTCGGATTTTCATGTGAATCAGACCATCTCTCTACCCACCTTTTTTCCCAATCCCTCCACTCCAGCTGAGAGGGCTTTGCATTCTCTGGACCTCAAAAGGGTTTTAAAATTATATCTGGATCGGTCCAAATCTATAAGAAAATCTGATCAACTATTTGTTAACTACGGGTCGATCAGATCTGGGTCCGCAGCTTCAAAGCGCTCCATCTCCAGATGGATAGTTTCATGTATCAAGCTTGCTTATCAATTAGCGCAGAAGCTCCTGGGGTTTACTCCCAGAGCGCATTCTACTAGAGGAAAGGCAGCTACTACTGCTTTTCTTCAGAATGTGCCCATGTCTGAAATCTGTAAGGCGGCAACTTGGAGGTCCGTCCATACATTTACGAGGCACTACTGTCTGGAATCAGACACCAGAGCAGACACCCAAGTAGGCCAGGCCTCCTTGAGGAATCTGTTCAACAGCTGATTTCGGCTGTTATGTTTTTTGTTGGGTCACTTTTACTCTCATTTACCTGCAGGTGGTTGATGGGCTTGCTATTCTATTCAGTGCTTATGACTATTGATGAGGATCCCCTGGAAGAGAAGGATAAGTTACTTACCTGTAATCCTAGTTCTCTTCCAGGGGTATCCTCATCAAAGTCATAAGCAACCCACCCGCCTCCCCAGGTAAATGAGGGATTTCTAAAGTGTTAAAGGATATCTTTGTGCCCTGACCTTCAGGGTTATGCAAAGAACAACTGACCTAACTGTCACCCCTGAGGCATGATGGGAAGCTAGGGGTCATGGCTGCCTTAAAGGCACGGTGCCAGTTTTTGTTGAAAATGCTTTCATTTTCTATGCTATTGGTTTACAATGCAGCCTGTAGGCTAACAATGTCTACTTATTTTGCAGTTTTGACTCTTTATGAGTATTTTGCTCATTAAAAAACAGAGTTCAAGTACTAATTGTCCTCTGGTGTTTTTACATATTGGCAAATGTAGTTTTTTATGTGTGTAATTACATTGTTTAGCCTCCTATTGAGAGCTGCATTGGTATGAGAAAAAATGATATATGTATATGCATATATGTAGAGCTGTATATATGTGATTTCCATATATAATTTTTATATTTCCGGGGTCCCCGCACGTGGGCGGGAATATTCAGTGCTTATGACTTTGATGAGGATACCCCTGGAAGAGAACTAGGATTACAGGTAAGTAACTTATCCTTAGATGAGATGTGAAGAGCACTTTTTATCAGTATGTTAGTTTATAAAATCCAGTGCTGCAAAGTCCATATGAGCCTATAAACTTGTTTCTGTTGTTTGTAATACTGCATTATTTGATCAAAACATTTTTGATTTTTTTGGCTGCAATTTTTCGGTTGGAATCTATAGTTATATTGGCGCAAATATAGTCTTGATCTCTAGGATGACATCTAATATAACATTACCTTTGACAAAATGTTAAGAATATGTTCTCGAGGGGGGGCACTGCTGGAATGCGTCCACCTTCTCCGCTGTTATTTGCATTAGTGATGGAACACCTGGTGGACAATATGGTCACACTTGCAAGGCCATGGAATAACACTTTGTGGCATTGACTCCAATATTCCTAACGCATGACAAATTTAGTGTAAATGTTGGATATGTCCCATTAGTTTGGAGAAGTACCTGGACTGTGGATAAAATGTGATGAAAATCTAAGTTGTTCTCGCTCTGCAGCTATGTGTCCTAGAGTATTAGATCTTCCTCAAAATTGGACACTCGACCAAATCAATCCTGTTTCTTTTATAGATATATTGGAACACCTTCTCACTATGGTTGATAATATTTCACTATAACATTCCTTAAAAGAGAAGACCAAAACTTAAATTCCTATATTTTCTTCGCATACCTACCTAGTGTGATTAGACCCGCTTTGGTGCATGATCATTTTAGAAACTATCTTTACATAACAGAATTGGAGCTAAAGCCACCTTCTTTCCCTCAAGATGCATGCAGAGTTCCATATCACTGCCAGTGCCTTGTTCTACTCAGTTAGATCACGCACCAGGGCGTATATCCCTAAAAATGAGACAAAACTCATAAACGTTGGAATTTGTCAGTAAAAAGAGCATAATGATTTAAGATTTGACAGCTTACCTACAGGTTAAATCATGTGACAGTCCTAGTTCTCAACTAGTAGAAAAGTTGCCTGCAACATAGGAATTTTATTGGTGTAGATCAGTGTGTTCTACAATAATTCATAAATGCTTAGCGTTTTGGTTATTATTGAATATTTAGAAGATATATTTTAAATGTGAATTTATTTTTGTATTAGAATGATTAGAAGATTGTAGTGAATATTGAGATCCACAGAATGCTCACTTGAACCCCCTTATCAGACACTAGACTGGATCAGATTTTTTTTTAAACAGTACTCTCCATCACCGGTATCGCTGCAGTTAGCATGAAATCGTCCGCAGCATTTTGAGGCTTCAATGAAAGTGACGTGCTAACCACCATTAAGGATACTACATATGTCAGCAATGTCGAGTTTCTTTTTTCCTCATATTCAGTTCATGTGGGTTAGGGAGCCGTTGAGTTTTTAAATGTTTTTTTTGATGATTTCGATGTTTCTTCAACTTGTAGCTGCTGCATTCTGTATTATGTCTTCGGACTTGAAGTCCGAGGAGTGAGGATGCATCTTAAAACACTTAAAGGTAGGCGGTGTAAGTAAGCTGTGTTAGCTTCTGTGAAGGGGAAGTCTAGGTCTTTTCCTTGTGCCAAGACTAGGTCCAGGTCAAGATTGAAGTCAAGGTCTCCTTCAGAGGGCAAGCATAATAAGTACAAGAGGGAGCATTAGCATTATGTGAGGGAGAGGAAGGGGAGGAAAATTCTTCCTCATCTTCTGAGCTGGTTTTAGTGGGATGTTATTGACACTTCCAGACTGATCAAGCATTCCACTTGGCCACAGTAGATGCAGTTGCTCAAACTACTGGGTCCTCTGTGGTGTTATGATATCCTGCACGGATGTGCACCAATGGGGTTTCACCTGATATACAGGTTCAATTAATTGACATTCCCTTTCATGGGCTTATGCTTTTTTGTGGAAATGGCAGATTACTTTCATGAAAGGATACTACCAAAGTGTTAAAAACAGGCTACTCCTGCTAAAAGGTTTCAACTGAAGTATCATAAGTTTAGCGAACTCATCAACTATCGACCGATCTTCCTGCTCCCTTTCCCGGGCAAAGTATTAGGAAATGCCAGCAACCAACAACTCTTCTCATATCTGGAACGGAACCTCCTACTCAACTCCTCCCAAACCTGATTTCGCAGCAACTACAGCACCGAGACAGCTCTCGACCGAGGAGAGACTGCGGCTCTGATCCTCCTAGATTGCTTGTCAGCATTTGGTACGGACTCCCACCACACACTTGTCACAAGGCTGCACAACATAGGCATCCAAGGAGCTGCTCTGAGATGGATTGCCTCTTTCCTCACCAGAAGAACGCAAAAAGTCTGCCTTCACCTCTGAACCCAAGGAAATCATCTGTGGAGTACCCCAATGAGCCTCGTTCATCCCCGTCCTCTTTAACACTTATGACACCTCTGGCCAGCATTGCCAAATCCATGGACTCCACATCCTATCCTACGCTGATGACGCACAACTCCACCTCTCCCTCTCCAAAGACACCACCAACACCAGCTTCCACAACTGCATGACAGGCGTCGCCAACTGGATGAAGGACACTGCTTGAAGCACAACACGGACAAGACCGAGGTACTGATTTTCGGAAACAAAGCTCCCCATGGGGCACATCCTGGTGGCCCTCAGTACTGGGACCTAACTCTACCCCTACTGACCACGCTAGGAACCTAGGCATCATTCTGGACAACAAGCGAACCAAGACCACTCAGATCAACTTCCTCTCCTCCTGCTTCTTCATCCTCCGTAGGCTTTGTAAGATATTCAAATGGCTACCCCAAAGCTCAAGACGCATCATCGCCCAAGCCCTCATCTCCAGTCGACTAGATTACGGCGACGCTCTCTATGCCGGGATCACAGCTCACCTCCTCCCCAGACTACAGACCATACAGAATGCCGCAGCCAGGCTCGTCCTGGTTCTCCATAGATGAACCCACATCAACCCCTACCTCAGGGAACTCCACTGGCTCCCTCTACAGAAAAGATGCCAGTTCAAGCTCCTGATCCATGCATACATGGCTCTACACAATTGTGGACCTGACTACTTAAACCACCGCCTGAACCTCCATCAGCCTACCAGACTCCTCTGCGTCCCCGTAGGTCGCTCCTTCTTATACCTAGCAGCAAAGACATGGAACAAGTTACCCTCTCATCTACGGACCTCCCCATTTCTTTCAGAGGTTGGAAAGTCCCAGCTAATCAGCTGGACCCTGCCAGCGCCTGGATACACTCACCGGTGACCAGTAATGCTCTACAAATCTACAGTTCGATTGATTGATTGAAATCTACTGATTGATAGAGGATAGGGCCACCATTTTGACAGGCAGCAGGTGCAACAACAGTTTAGGGTTGCTGGGCACTCAAGACAGAGGTCAAATGCCAAGCTGTGTTTTCATTGGAGCCTGGTGTTTGTTTTGCTTTCGGCTGATGTCAAAGTGAGATTAATAGGAAAGAGGAATGCAGCGTACGTACTTTCTCCATGGAGTCTGCTTGTGCCCTTTTTTAAGACATTTTATTCACTTTTTATGAAAGCTTTTGTGTTTGTTTAGCTACACAATAATTATGTATTTCGTCTGCAACTGTGCCTTTTTCGGAACGCATATATTACTGGATATAACTGATTTCCTCATTTATCCTGTAGGCACTAGGGTCATGATTCCAATGGTACATAAAGTGCAGTGGAACAGGGGCCAAAAGGTTTACGAAACCCACTGAGCACTGATTATTGCAATAATTTGCTATTAAACAAGCAGGCTCTAGGATCATGATTTGAATTGTGCAGCAGGTGCAGTGGCACAGGGACCAAAAAGTCTAGGAAACTCACTGAACATTGATTACTGCTATATTTTACTACTAAACTTGCAGGCACCAGGGTCAGGATTTGAATGGCGCAGCAGGTCCAGTGGCACAGGGGCCCAAAGCTCTTTGAAACCCATTGAACACCGATTATTGCTATATTTTACTACTAAACAAGCAGTCACAAGTACAGTTACCTTGCAGGCACTAGGGTCATTAGGGGTGTGGCATTTGAAAAAATATCTACTTGTCCATGGAGCAGGTTGCTTTATAAATCTACGTGTCCTGTAACAAAATCCACTTGTCCCTTTGGTGCCATGTAGTGTGGCTGAAACTTATGGCTGCAATGTCCTTATATAAGAGCTCTGATAATAGCCTCTCTTACTATGCCAGAGCTCATACCATAGTAGGCTTTGGACACTAGCAATTCACTTAATTTGCCATCTTTCCGCAGACTGGGACTGGAGTTAGCAGTAAGCAATAGTTCCCCATGGTTGGAATGACCTATTGAGTCCGTGCAAACCTACTAGCATGTTTTATGGGTTTTCATCAGCTCGTCTCTAATATTTTACCATACAGAGAGAGGCTGGAAATTTACTCCTGACAAGGGCAGAAGCAAACCTTCTTCCAGGGTTGGGGAAAAAAGTGGTTGGTGGGAAATTAAACTTGTTACTGCTGAACAGATTTTTGCATGAGCAAATCTACTCATGCATATTTGCTTGTGCTAAAAAGCAGTTCAGAAATATTTTCTAGGAGTATTATTTCCTAACCTACTCCTGTAAATTCTTGTGAATTCATGAAAGCCGTAAATCTGCACTCCTGCAAGGACATAAACCATGGCTGCACTTTTGTTACTTTCTTTAGGAATTGGGCCCCTATTTATTTATTTGAAAGGTTTTATATAGCTCGAACATGACCAGAGCGCTGTACACAAAAGGAAACAATATAAACAGGAAAAGGTAGAATTCTAAACATGTAGGTAATCAGGTAAGTAGTAACGCGAGAAAACAACTACCCAAGTCATAGTAGGTATAAAGCAGTACAAAATGCATCGTTGAACGTGAAAAAACAGTGCTGTAAGCAAGAAGTAAAAGTTAGTTTGGGTGGCTTCAGGTCTATTGTTGCAGGTAGCTATTCAGGAGCAACCCTTTGACTTATTTTTTAGGTCTCGCCTGAGCCAGCGCATGCGCTGGTCTGGCGAGACATTTAGTGAGTGGGCTTTAGAAATCCGACCACACGCTTTTGCTTGTGGCCTAAAGCTTGCGGTTACGCGCGCGGTTACGCGCACAGCCGCCATCTGGCTTTCCTATCTCTTCCTCATTAAGCGCATCGCTCAAGCGCATCGTTCGCGGGCACCCTTACAGGCCGTTATCACTTTCACGGCCGCGCGGCCAATGCTTGTTTCTGTCTTTGATGTCGCTGGCATATTAAAGCCACGCTTACCTTCTTGCCTTCTGCTGGACATGCTCCTCCTCTGCTCGAAGAAGCAGAGTTCTCCCCGAATATTTAGTCACACAGCGAGTACGGAAGACTGCTCTCTTACTATCCTGCTTCCTTCGTCATACAGCACACATAGTCAAATTCACGTCCCACCTCTCTTCTCTTCCTCTCCGCTGAGGCACCATATGAAGCATAATAAATGCGCGAAAGAATCAAGCTCAGTCTACGAGCTGTTCTCCTTGTTCTACTTCAGTTTAGTTCCACCTTCGCCTGATCTCTGCAGTTCTTAATGGTCCAAGATGACTGCACCAACATGGCGTGTGAATTCGGTCTGCCTGATCTGTGCGCATGTGCACTATGGCCACACTCGATGCGCGTGCGCAAACCAATGACAGAGTCTCGCTCGGCCGCTGAATGTGTTCTGCTGATCAAGAGGAAGCATCAGTAGCTGCAGCCGCAGCAGCGTTTGCAGCGCATGGGAAGCACGATAGGAATACCAAGCCCGTTGGAACCGATGCAGTAATTGACTTCTCACGCCCGTGTATAAAAGTGACGCTTAAAGGACTTGGTCTGAGCTTGGTGTGAAGCTTTATTATGCTAACAGGGAGGTGATGGATGTATTAGAATTCCCAGCCTTAAAACAGGTTAGGGTTAATGCATTTTACTGATTGCTTGTCTGATAAGTCTATTTGAAAAAACAGTCTTTGTCGGTTCTT
Source organism: Calotriton arnoldi (assembly GCA_963921515.1). Lineage (NCBI taxonomy): Eukaryota > Metazoa > Chordata > Amphibia > Caudata > Salamandridae > Calotriton > Calotriton arnoldi. The sequence goes on along the minus strand of CAWUFW010002128.1, from coordinate 2,090,949 downwards.
GCTGGCATATGTTATTTTGTCCAGGCTTGAACCTGTGCTACCTCTGCTGTATCTATAGATCAGAGTGTTACGGGACTCAAAGGGTTTCAGTACTTGCACATGTGCATGTTGCTTTGCTTTGGTAAGCGTGAAACTATCGGCGAACAGGATGAAGTGGAGCAGGTATAGGGCTATTCCGTCTGAGTTACCTGGAAGGTGAAGTCAGGGCTGCTACGATATTGTGACCCGCTAGGGTTCAGAACGGATGTGCAATTTAAAGACTTTCACTTCCAGAAATCATTGTGGGTCACGTTATGCATAACCGTCCTTTGGTGCAGAAGATGCTTAAACTGGGGGCACATCTTCGTGTTCTCATAGAGATTATTATTCAGCAGGCATACGAGGAGCTTAAGCCTGAACACAGAGTTGCTTGCGCTAATGGAGGACGAATAAATGCGAGAGTCTCGTCCAAAAACCTCGCTTAGGACCATTTCCTCCAGTACATCACTTCACCGGAGCATTTCAACTCCTCGTAGAATTGAAATCATAGACCGCATTTGTCCATTGAGGCTATACAGCACTATATTAAACTTGGCTGTTTCCTTGTCCTGCATTTTGGGAGACGTGTAATTCCACTCTGTAATCCATGCAGCATTTTACCAGCATTGTCCTGCAGAAAACGCGTCTGCTTCGTGACGTTTATAAAATGCTTAATGCAAATCAAATCAAATCAAAATCAGCTTTATTCGGTGTAACAAATCTCACCATAAAAGCATACTATAAAAACATTCCTAAATGTACATTGTCGTTCTGGATCATTTAAAAAGATTTAAAATATATTTATAAATTATTTTTTGGAATATTTTTGAAATCCATATGACCATCATTAATCATTCTTGGTGATCTGAAAGGACTAAGGATTTACAAACTGATCAAGAGTAAATACATTCGATCGTGGGAAATAAAGTGCTAGTGCAAGAAGTACATAGTAAAACCTAGAATACAAAGTGAACATCTTGGCAAGCAGTACATACTTAAAAAGAACGGTATTAAAAATAATCATCTAAATTTTCATATATCAGTGCATCTAGATGTAAATAATCTTTTCGTTTCCTAACTGCAAGTTGTATAAAACGAATAACAGTACTTATAATTTTCACATTTTCTAGACTACATACAAGGTTGAATGCATATTTATAATTAAAAAGCATGTTTGATAAAAAAAGAGGTTTTAAAACTGATTTCCGGATATCCTTATAAAAACTACAAAAGAGAATAAAGTGCATCGTGGATTGCATAGATTTTCCATCACATGGGCAATTCGGAAGTTTCTGACACCATTTTTCCACTCTAGGGAAAGCAACTAGGTGGTGTAACGTACCCATCCTTAGCCTTGTAAGGTAAAATCTCTGTTGTACGTTTTTCACCAATATTAAGTACGGCTGTAGGCCTCTCACAAGCGGTCGTTCACAATATGACATGACAGTGTATATTCCAGAAAACTGTACACATGTAATATTCCTTAAAATATGTTTTAAAAGTTGGTTGCTACGTCCCATCCTTCAAGTATTGTGGTCAAGGGGGAGCTGTGACATTTATGGGTCAGTTTTAGTTTTATGCAGGTGCTCGTTCAGTTCCCAATTAAAACGATGCCTGCCTTCCGATTGTGCAAATTAACAAACAGCATTAAGAATTCAGTGGCTTTGAAGTAAATAGAAAACAAGCATTGGCATAGCCAATAGGTCTCGCCTTTGGGACCTTATAACTGTTTAGCCATGCAACAGTTGATGTTGTTGCACCAAAGATATTGTGCTGCATAACTAAATACTTATAAGGTCCCAAAGGCGAGACCTATTGGCTATGCCAATGCTTGTTTAATGTGGCAGTTGAGGGGTTATTTCTGATTTCGGGAGGAAAAGCGGTCGATATTCTCGGAGCAAGACCGGAGAAGGCTGGGTTATAGGTTCTCTTCTTATTGAATTTTTGTGGTTTCAGCAATAGATTATTAGAGCTTCTTAGGGCTCGATTCAAACCGGATAGTTCGTTTTTTTGCCAGGTAAAATGGAGTGTTATATTGTAGCGCTTTGTGCGTCAAGCAGGCTATCTTGAAACAAATCCTTGATTCGAAGGGGGCCACTTGAGTTGAATTAGGTCTGGCTTGATGTGATCATGTTTTTTTGAACCCGTGATGAGTCTGGCAGCACAGGTTAGAGTAGCCCTTAAAGCTTTGGGAAGCCCAGCCAGAGTCACAATTCCGTAATCTAAGTGGGAGATATCTAGGGATTGGACTGCTAGCTGCATGTCGTCAGGAGGCAGGAATGGTTTGATTTTCCTTAAAGTGTTACGTTGGTGATTGTCTCCTAGTTGTTGCGCTGGTGTGGTCTTGCATGTTAAGGTGTTTGTCCACAGTTATGCCTAATGATCTGGTGGAATCAATAAAGTGTGGAGCACAGTTGAGGGCCGTTAGTTGTTTGAGCCAGTCTTGAATGGGAGAAGAATGATTGTGGGGGGCAATCAGGAGGAATTCCGTCTTGAGAGTATTTAGCATAAGGTGATTGTGAGATAACCAATATTGAGTTTTCACAAGTGCAAAGAGTTTTGTTATCATCCGGTGAGGACATTTTCATGTATAATTGTGTATCGTTTGCGTACATGTGATATTGTATGTGTGAGCGGTTCAGAATTTCGGTGAGCGGGTCCATGAACAACTTGAAGAGCGTGGGTGATAGTGCAGGTCCTTGAGGCACTCCAATTGAGAGCGGAGTGCCGTTAGAAAGGATATGGTTGACTTTGATTCTCTGTGTTCTATTATGCAGGAATGAGACAAAACAATTTGAAACTGAGCCTGATAACCCACTCTTTTTTTCAAGAAGATCAATCAAGTTGTTTAACCGTGTCAAATGCTGAGGAAAGATATAGTATAGGTAGGCAACTTTCACTCTGTTCAAGTAATCTCAGGGCGTCATCAACAATGTGTGTCAGAGCAGTTTCAGGACTGTGACCTGATCTGAAGCCTGATTGGTATTGGCGGAGGAGTTGAAACTGATCGATGTGATTAAAGAGTTGTGTGTGTGTACGCATTTCTCAAGTAGTTTGGCTAAAGTCATGATATTGGAAATAGGTCTGAAGTTGTTAGGATCAGTTAAGTCTGCATTTGGCTTTTTTGGGATGGGGGTGACTTAACCAATCTTGAGGCAATCAGGAATCAAGCCTTGCAAGAGAGATTCACAGACTATCTTAGACCAGCGTGGGAGCATGGAGGCTTTTCGCTGATCACTAGTTGCCTCCTCTCACCCACTCCACCTCGCTATCTTAGCTCTGGGACGTCCCATTGCTGGGACAGCCATGCGCTCTATAAATATTTCAACATAACATTTTAACATATAAGTTCTTTGAAGAGTTTGTCGGGCAGAGGATCATTTAAATGATTTGAAGGTTTTAATGCAGTTATAGTTTTGAGTAGTTCAACATCGTCTGGTAGTAAAAAGGTATTTCACGATGCCAGATTTTTTTAGAGAGTAAAACATAGAGCCTGAAAGAGGGGAACTCACCAAGAGTAGTGGAGGGGCAGTGGACTGGGTCAGGCAAAGCTTATTTGGTGAGGTGCGTTGTAGTCCTAGTTCGATCTTTCTTGTCTTTTCAATGAAGTGTGCAGAAAACTCCTCACTGCTAGGGGTTAAGTCATTGAGTGTAGAGTGTTGATTAGTTGAGTGATTATCTTGTTGTTTGATAATTCCGAACAGTTTTTTTCGGCCTGTTTTTGGCGTAGTCGAGCTGTGACCTAAAGTGAGCTGATTTGGCACTACGGATATATTTGTTATAGCTATTTCTTGTCATCCTCAGTTGCTTGAGGTTTGTTATGGAGAGAGAGTTTCTCTATTACCTCTCCGCCAGCCTTAGTCTGCATTTTTACTCATTAAGGGATCAGTTGAACCAGGGTTTGCTGGGTATTCTTTTGAGTTGCTTTGGAGTAATTGAGTTGAATATATCAGTCATGGAGTGGATGTAGTGTTTGGTAAGGTCATCCAGATTTGTCAAGTTAGGGGGCGGTTAGATCATTTAAAGTGATGTTCCTCAAGTCTTGAGACCATTGTTTGGCCTTACGAGGTTGTCTTTGTCTAGTCGGCACCCTTTTCAAGATGAGAAATTAAATTAGGTAATGATCTGACCAGTCACAGGGTTATATGGCTTCCAATTCGATCACATTGTCTTTAGCAATGATTAAGTTGAGGATGGATCCTGTGACGTGGGTAGGTCCATTGCAGGACTGTGTTAAGTTTAGGTCTGAGAGGAAAGCCTTGAAGGTGCACAGTAAGGGATCATTTGCATCGTTCCAGTGCAAGTTGAAATCCTCAAGGAAGATGTGGTTAGGGTGTTGGTCAGAGTTGGAGGATATGGTCTCCATTATTTGTTCTATGAAGAGAAGATTATCACCTAGGGGGTGATAGATCGCGTGGAGTATACAAATGAACTTGTCATTGTTACAGATTTCGATGCCCAGGTGCTCATAGGTGGACATCGGAACAGTTTGTGTGTGTGTGTCTCGGTGAGAATTGAGCGAAAGATGCAAGCTATACCGCCCGACTTTAAAAGGTCTATCCAATCTGATGATGTTGTATTCAGGGGGAACTAGAATGTCCAAAATTGGTGAGGAGTCATTGAGCCAAGTTTTTGTTAAGATCAGGAGGTCCAGTTCTTGCGAGGGTACAAGGTCAGCTATATAAGCGACATGCCTTACCGCTGACCGGTAATTTAAGCATCGATTTGAAGTGGGATTTAGTAACTACAACTTCTAGGAGAGATGTTGTGACAGGTAATAATTTATCCATGTTCATTGTTGTGAGATTGACACTGGATTCTCTAAATGGGTTGGAGGGAATAGTTTGGATATTGAATGGTGCGAGTGAAGAATTACTATGAGAGGCGTTGTAAGATAGTAGAAGGGAGTGAATGTCAGCATCCAACAGATGGTCAGTGATCCTATGGGGCCTGGAGTGGTGATTAAGTTGAGGCCTTGATTTCCATTGTATGTTTACCGTGTTTTCCAAGGACAAATCTTTTCTCCTGTAGTGTTTAGCCATTGTGGGATGGCTATGTTGATTAGTCTTGGAGGACATGTAGAGGTTCCATCGATTCTCCATCTTTATAGAGAAGTGTAGTAGGTTCTGAAGAACCTCTTGAACTAGTTGAAGATCATGCTTGAGGTCTGTCAGCTTATCCTCAATAGTGGGAGGGGTATAAGGTGTGGTTGGCTGGTCTGGGGGTAGATAGTGAGTGATGCTTCTCAGAGGAGGGAGCAGTGGTAGGCGGTGTGGATTCCTCCTAGGTAGGGAGGTAAGTAGATGGGGAGGTGTTGGGAAGTTGGGGGCTAGTGGTTAGTGTCCTGGAGGCAGCGAGTTGACGATGGGAGGGAAGAGACGTCATATTGCTTTAATCAATGAACCTCTTGTGCTGTTGGGCAGTTGAAACCCGGGTGTTGGGGAGCACAGTGGGTGAGTGGGATGCTCCTAGGGGCGAGGGTGATGTAGCGGAAGGGGTTAGTAGACCTGAAGTTCCACAGTGTGTTGTTATTGAGCGTTATACATCAATCATTTTACAGCCCTCGAGCGCCGACACCAACTGCGTGAGCGCACACAGCTAAAGATAATAGTTCCATCATCGCTTCTTGCAACTAAAGATGTTAAGACAAACCAACCTGAAGCACACTCCAGGGACAGACAGCTCATTGGCAGCCCCGATGGTGCTCGTGTAAAGAAGAGCAGCAGCTGATATTGTCAAGGGGGCGAGGGAGACAGAGTATGTAATTTCAGGCAAAGAACCACTTTGAGACACGGTTGGCTAGCCTGCCAACACGCCACAGATCTGGGCAGGCCCCTACAGTTATGAGCCTCTCTGCAGCCGCTTCCAAGGGGGCCGGAACACGAGAAGGAAAACACTCACCCTCCGACCGGGTGTAACAGGTCCCGCTAGACTGCTCCCACGGGAGCAGCAGTCATGTGACCCACAGTGCCCCTCATCTTCGCCGGCAGCGAGCACTCCGACTATGCCAAGGTTCCGGTCGTTATGGGGGTTGGGCGGGATGCCAAAACAGCTGCTACTCTACTCCGCGGGAGCCGAATACTTCACTCGAAGCCAGGCAGGCTGTTGAGGGATCGACTGCGACCACTGCACCTAAAAGGACGTCCACGGGCCCGGCGATCTCAGGCCAGGCAGCGGCAGCGAAACTGGGTCATAGGCAGATCCAGACCTGTGCGGACTCAAAGGAGACTGGGCATCCATGCGAAGGCGGGCTGCGAGAAACCAGCAGGCTGTCAGACGAGGAGGGGAAGCAGCTCAGCGAAATTCTCCAGAGATGTACAGAAAAGCAAGGTATGCCTCAGACCGGTGAGTAGAAAACACCTACTTCGTTGCAGTGCCCAACAAAGTAGATGGGTGGATGGCTAGGTATCATTTTGGTCTGGCGTTAACTAAGACCTGTTGTTTTTATTAAAATTCTGTCTCTGTATCTACTGGCTGGCTTCACTGTAAGTGACAGCAGTCTGCTTTTTCACATGGAGCATATCGGCACGCAAAGTAGTTTTGTGGAGTGCCAGTAACTACTGTGGCAATGTGTGGCTTTTGAGACCAAAAATATTTTTGCTTTTGCCAATGTTTGTTATAATGATGAAGGCCCTGCAGCTCCCACAACAATAAAGTTGTACAAAAACCATGTCAAAACAAGACACGCTTGGACAAAACCAAAAGGCTGACCATCAATGTCCTACCTATTGGCTTTGCCAATCTTGTTTATTGTCATGTTTCCTATAATTTTATTGAAACTGGTTACACTGATTTTCGATTATAAATATTTTTGGGGAATTACTAAATGATGCTGCAAAGAAATGGTACCTACAATTTCATAATAGTTCAGCAAAATGTTTTGTTTCTAGTTTCATTGTTTTATGAACATTTTATTTTGAAAGCAAAGAATCATCAATCTTGCTTTCAAGCTTTTGCATCTATTCAGAGAGCATCCTGGGAGCATTGTACATAGCCTCATATTGTTAAACTTTGCAAACGAGCGTACACATTTTTATACTGGAACCACTGTCAGTAGTGCTGTCTGAACTTAGAACATTTCTTTAGAGCCTCTCACCCTAATAATAAAGGCTTTCTTCACGAACACTATTAACGTATTGGCACAAATATTACCTTAAATACAGACAATGCCCTTCCCTGATCCAAAATTTGGTACTGTAATCTGGCAGCCAAAGGGTTTGTGCTGCATGGAGTTGGGCCTACTTGTCCCAAGGGCAAAATAAACGTGTTGTCCTTGACCCCAAACAATATGTCCTGGGCATCGGGCTATAGGAATTCCACACCCCTGGGTCATGATTTGAATGGTGCAGCAGGTGCAGTGGCACAGGCGCAAAAAGTTCTAGAAAACCCACTGAACACCTATTGCTATATTTTACTACTAAACAAGCAGTCGGGAGTGCTTTTTTGTTTTTTTTTGTCGCCATTGCACCCACAGTAACACATAGCCTAAAGCATCACTGTAATAAAGGCTGCAGTCTATTGGACTTTTCTGTCTACCTACAACTTATGTTACGTTCTGCGCATTTATGTGGCACATTTTCACAGTTTTTGTATGGTCCTAAAATGCTTCTGAATCTGGACAAACTAACACCATGGCAAGGGCATTCTCGGCCGTTGTAAACACTAATAAATACTTCTAACTTACCATATGGCATTCCATACCAAGCTTTGGCAAAGCCAATAGTTCTCGCCTATGCCAATAATCTCACATAGGCAAGACCTATTGGCTTTGCCAGTGCTTGTTGATCTTTAGTCAATGGAAATCTGTCAACTGCATGCTCATTGTTAACAAAATAATCAATGACATGCTTGTCTTTGGCCTCTTCATAAATGACTTGCGCAGTTTAGGCCTTTTTGAAACCTAAAAAAGTCATTCTTGTCAAAAATAGTCAAACCCTCGCGGGATATTGCGCCTGGGGTGGCAAATTTTGCAGCACAAAAATCAAAATTTGTGGTCATAAACCCCCACATTTGCAGTATTTGTGTGGCAAGCAGAAAATGTGACTGTCACAAAAATACCTTTCAGGCCTTGGTCTATCACTGCTGGAAACTCTGCTAAATCAGTCTGTGACAGTGTGGCAGTGTCCAGAAGCACGTCACATCTGGCCTGATGCTAGAGAGTGCACATTTAAAACTGAAAACTCTGCTGTCTCTGGCATCTGCCAACCTCCATTCCTTCTAAACGTGCACAAGGCAGCAGGGGTAAATTGGGGGCGGAGGGGGAAGGATATAGGGGAGTTAACATGACTCGGCAGGGGTAGGGGGAATGTATGGTGGAGAATTGGGACCAACTCGTGTCCTGGGGATGGAGGCTGGAATGGAATGGGTGTTTCGACCGCATGAGTCAATGGGGAGAGGAGGCACAGGAGAGGGTGGTGGTGTAGAATATTCATGGGGCTGCAGGGAGATAGCGAGTCCCACAAGACAAAGAGAAGTGGGGATGGAGGGGGCTCTCTGGAACAGAGAGGTACATAGAGAGCCAGGTTCAGCCTCATAGCACAGGAGGAGGGCCCTGTGCATTTGCAAGGTGTTAACAGGTAGGCGATGAAGGAACTTAACACCTCTATTGCCAGCTGGCCTTTTGCTCACCCTTCTTTCATTGTCTCAGTTGCAGCGCAGACTCAATGACAGGAGCATCAGCCTTTTTCACTTTTTTTAAATGACTGTTTACAGTTACCTATGTAAAAATTACTTCATTTGTATAAAAGTGCAATGTTTTTGCCAGTAGCAAAATTGTGATATTCTAAGGGGGTCTGAACAGTTAGATCAACAAGGCTCTTTTTACTGCCTGGAAAGATCAAAGTCCATCAAGTTATCTATCTTGATGCCCTTAACCTCTTCTGTTTTTCTTATCCTTTTATATGGTCAAAATTAAAATGTGCTTGAAACTCTGAAGTACTGTGTAATTCAAAGCTTTTCTGCTTTGTTGACTTCAGTGAACTTTATGGCCCAGTAGTAGACTTTTAGGCTCTGACGGTTATTTGCAGCCTGACGAAGGGAAATGATTCAAGTACATATATCTAAGAATTCCAGTGCTGGAAAGCAGTAGTTATAGGTAAGTTACTTTTGTCCTTTTTACTGCATGGTATTTTAATGTCCACTCCTTTGGTAGCCAAATATGATTTTGTTTTAAATATGATAAAGCTGATTGAACATGGGTGAAATCGTATGAAAGTTAATATGACTGGCATCCGTAAATTTATTTTAGATATTTTCAAACCCAAACAAATGAAACTTGAGTAACTTAAAAAATTGGCTAAATGTGCAAATATTTATACACATTAGACCAGCAAAGTATGTATATTTGCAGATGTGTTATAGGGACCGAACATGATTGAATCAAGTCGTTGTTAAATAAATTAGTTAAACGCCTTTGCATTATTTGACCTTGGTAGATTAAAATCGCTTCCTTCAGATTAATAACATATGCATTGTCATTTTGCTGTTTGTGTTGCAGTCATTCAGATGACACTGGGTCTGGTTCTAGCTCGGGGAGCAGCAGTGAGAGCAGCAGTCAGTCTGGAAGCAGCGACTCGGGTAGTGACTCAGACTCTGGAAGCCAGTCTGAGTCTGATACACCCAGAGAAAAGAAACCGATACAGGCTAAGCCAGCTCCCATAGATGGCACAGAGGTAAGAGCTAAAGAGTTTCTCTGTGTACTTTTTCACAATATATCTACATACACTCACGTCCTTGCTCAGTCCATTCTCAACTTGTGTGTACCTTCCCATCTAGTAGCAGGTTTGGGAACCGCTTCTGTAAGCTGTTGATTTCAGAAAACATGCCATTCCTCCTTCCTTGAATTATGTGCACCCTCGCCGTTTTCTTTGTTTTCCCCCTTACTAATAGGTGTTGATCGGATTATGCTTTCTGTGTGCTCCAGATTCTGCTTATAGTGTTGCTTGATTCCAGTGACACAGTGTGCACGGGACCCACATCTGAACCACTTAAGGCGACATACTAAAGTATTAAGGGCAACACCGTTCCTAGGTTGCTTGTGTTCCAGTTCGGTGAGGGCCTGGCAGTTCGGGCTGCACTGTACCCATGACGAACAGGGTCAAGGCTGATTTGCATATGGCTGGGTCCAAACTGAGGTGGCATGATGGGCAAAAAACAATCGATTAGGGATGCAGCCCCTAGCGGTCGCCAGTGGCTTAGATTAACTCTAGCATTCCATCCATCACTTTGATTTTGATGCCCTAATATCATCAGTCAGCATTTTGTAGTCTGTATTGCTGACCTCTGAAATACCTGTATATCTGTGGTGTGGTTCTTTTTTAGGTCTCGCCTAGCGATGCAGCGCAAAGCGCTGCTCGCTATGCGAGATCTATTGTTGCCGACTTTTGCTCCGATGCGGGACAGGACAGGTGCACGCGTACGGCAAGTCCTGGACAGGAGATGTGCACGCGTATGGTGCGAGCAGAAGTTGTAATAACGCCGCAAGCCGTACGCGTGCACATCGACTGTCTGTGCTCAAGCTTAACAGACAGGAGATGTGCACGCGTACGGCTCGCGTCTTTTACAACTCCTGCTCGCACCATACGCGTGCACATGTCCTGTCCAGGCGCGGCGTCCAGCATGCCTCCCGCTCAACCCCACTCACCGGCCCTTGTGGGGACTCAGTGCTGAATCTTGCTCCGGCCGCACCATGCGGCATTCACGAAGAGCGGGGTGGGCTCCCGCCGGACTTCCTTCTGCGGGGTGGGCTCCCGCCGGACTTCCCTCTGCGGGGTGGGCTCCCGCCGGACTTCTCTCTTCTCCAACACACAGGGCTCCCTCAGCTCACGGGAGCCCTGGACACCTCCGGCCGCGCGCTCCATGCGCCGCCCATGTGCCACGCAACTGACGTCGCCCGGCGCCGGACAGCAGATGTGCACACGCACGGCGGCTCGTGGGCTTCAGAGCCTTTTCGCAATGTCGCGTTTCCTTCAGTCATTCTTCCGGGTCTGTTCGCCGTCATGGAGAAGGACGCTGCTCCCAAGATGGCGACCGCCGAGGGCCAGGCGCGTTTCGGGCAGTCAGTAAAAGGACTGTTGACCGAGAAGGTGAACACCTGTAGCGTTGACGTCATCGCCCTCACCAAGCAGGTGCTGAAGGGATCGCGCAGCTCTGAGGTGAGTCGCGCAGCGCTATAGCGCGTCACCACCTGGTGGCACTGTATCTTAAGAAGATACATACGAAACCATTCACATGTACAGGCTCTGACAGCGGCATTTTAGAATCAACTGTAGACGTAGCTGCCAAGGTTTCAGATTGCTATGTGTGACTTTCATAATTTCAGAGTAAATATAAGTGACATTTTAATGTTCGAAATGCTGCAAAACCCTCATTTTCAGTCACAGTTGGATTCTCTTCAAAAGCTTTCAACCAAACCGCCATTTTACTATTTTTCGATTCAGTGACATACTTGTATGTTAATTGTAGATCATTTTGGCCCCCACTGAAAGACTAAACATTGCAAGCTTATGGATAACCATGGTTGAGGCACAGCAAAAAACATATTCCTTCATTTCTGAAAGGCATGCAATACACATTTTTTGAATGAACAATCTCATCTACATTAAAAGGGGGAAAACCATGAACAATCCCCCACCCCACCCCCTCCGTGCCCTGACCATTTACAGCACTCCACTGCTTTCCAGTCAGGTTCACACTAGCCCATTTCTAATATTTACCAAGGTACTTGCATCCATCCATACATACAATGTTTGCACGTATCAAGCAACAGAATCTGACTCTTCATCTAGAAAGTAAATACATGATGAGCTGCTAATCCTTAAAAAATACACAATAGCTTATAAATTTTGCTTATAAACTCATAAAAATTTTCTCATATTATTGTGCATGCCAAACATTTCGTCAGTGTGTCCTCATTCATATTCAGCAACACACAAAAGTGGAAAATACATTGTCCAGTTCTGTGGACTTAATTGCAATGGAGGACAGGGTTAGCCCAACCCATTGTACTAGGAAGTCAATGGCCTTGGTTCCTGTTCGTAGGTATCATCATCTCTTTAATTAAGGCGTTTTTTTTTAATCAGATTGCACCATTTGGTTTCTCATTCATTCAGTTAATTTGTTGCCTATAATGCTTCTTGTTAAGCTGAGCAGGTGCTCCATGTGAACAGCATTCTAACACCATGGAAAAAAATATATGTTTCAATTAGGAACAAGCATTTGCAATGCAACAGGTCTCGCATTTACGCGAGTTTGAGCTATTGGCATTGTAAATGACAATGCCTTTCTTTATGTTTTAGTTTTTCAAACATAAATAAAAGCATTGTCATTTACAATGCCAATAGCTTAAACTCCTGTAACTGCGAGACCTATTGCATTGCAAATGCTTGTTGTTTGTTTGTTCTGACATAGGACTTCAGTCCTAATCGAAACTGTAATAAGAAAGCTCCTGTGCCTCAGCGAAGTGAATATCCGATGACATGCTAGATCATTTGATGTATTACAAAGGAATAAAATCCAACAGCTAAATATTAAACCAAGGAAAACTTTGGCATCTTTATTTAGATGCAAATAATAAAATGCTGCTTAAACAGAAAATTTGCTACGTTCTGTTACCTTAAAAAAATCTCAACATGCAATCGAGCAGAGCCTCTATGACCCTCTGAAAATGAGCTAATTTAATGCCCTTTCAGCCTTATAAAATAGGCAAGCTCTAAAAGATCTCACATATACATCCTGGTAATCTGGCGACTGTCTCAAATATTGGTTATTTATTTCCCTCGCACCCCAGAATGGTCTCCCATTGGCACAGTACACCTGTAGCTGACAAAACTGTTTTTTGTGTCAAATTTTGGGATCTCTTTGGATGAGTTATATCGCTTTTACATGCTCCCTACACTTTTATGGACTTAACACTTTAGATGACATACTAATTTTCCAAACTTGTGTTTTTTGTTCAAAACTAATTATCACATTCCATCCGTACTGATTTATACAGTTAGTGTCCAATTTTATAGCAAATTCTATCTAAAGATAATCAGTGCAATTGTTCTTGTCACTTATTTGTTTCCCTTTTAATCACCTCTCCCAACCCTGGGGAAGAAAACAGTCCAGTAGAACACTTCAGTATATTGAAGTTTGGCATATATTAGTTTACATTTGGCAATAGGCATAACTGGTATACGTGTGTCTCAGTGCAATCTACAACGTGATTTGGCTCACTAGTGAGCTCTCGTCTCTGTTCTGCGAACACTCAGTCTACTTTTACTAATTGAACAGATTTAGAACTTGTTACCATGCTGAACAGGAGACCACAGGAAGGCCCCCTGACATTCAGTCAGAGGACCCCAAATCTCATCCAAGCTCTCATCAGCGAGAACACTGATAATCTCTCCTTTACTAATGTGTGCCACAGTCTGAGCTACCACAATGAAGATGGGTGGTGGATTTCTTTTTTTCCAGTATACCACTAGGAAGTAGTTGCAGCTCCTAAGCAGTTCCATATCAGTAGCCAATAGGATTTTGTCCGTTTCAGCCTTAGGGAGCGAAGTCCCAATAGGACAAAAGCTAATTTAAACGGTATGGGGTAGCCCATTGTTGTTTTCATGGCAGCCAGAATCTTATGCAATCAAAAAAGGGGGACTAAGGGCTTTCAAGGGAGGTCCAGCATATGTGCCCTGATCAAAGTACAAAAAACTGGGTATGCAGTTCCTGAAGGGGAGAAGAAGAGGCGAGATCCCAAGAAAGAATTGACAGGTGTCCTACGAAAGAAGGGGGGGAATCCTTCCTTTCGGAATGAGGGCCCTCACACACCCAGTCCGCTGGGTGTCATGCTTCATCATCGGGCATGCTCCTCGTCGGGTTGGCGCTGCAATACCCGATGGGCACCCTATGCAGGGGCTCTTTGGCGGAGGTCTTTTATTCCTTGCCGTTTGGTGCAGTGGGTGTAAGGGACCTGTAAAGTGTAGAAGTGCAAGTGTGTTGGTCGAATAGACCACGTGAGTTAAAACAGGAAAATGGAAGAGTCAGGCAAAACAATTTTAATGACCCTGCCTTCCACCCTGATTAAAAATGGAGTGGTGACTCTGCACTAATGTTGCAGGGTGTTGCGCTCAATCTCGTGCAGTCAACATGTTTCTTGCCTATTAGTCAGGTGGATCTAGCGGCAATTCCTCAGGACCTAATAAAAATGTGGTGAATCTACACTAAAAACTATGGTAATGTGGTGTCCTAACCTGCTATTACCATGTGTGGCCCCTAGAGGTGTAGTACCTGTTGATGCGGCAGCCAATCTATAAGGAAAAATGAAAAATTCATTGCATCAAGATAGTGAAAACAATCTTACTTCTGGGATCACAGCGTCATACTCCCCTGGATCTCACCATTGTGCGCACACACGCAACTTAGGTGAGCCTCACATGGTGAAAGTGGCTGAGAATAGTCTGTAATCAGCCATTCTCGCATCACATTGGTCAAACACACATCGTGAAACTGTAGAACCAAGTGAAAATAAACATGGTAATATGTGAATTAAAAAGTAGCAGAATGGTGAGATCAATCAACTCACCTAAATACTAATAGCAAATGGCCCCATCAAATCACGGCATGTAAAAGACACGTTAAAGTAACGAGTGTCCTAGAGAAGGGCCAAGAGATGTAAAAAGTTAATGCACACAGATGACGGCAGTGGTAACCACTTTGTATAGAGGATAGAAATTGCAGCCTCTAATGCGTCGAGTGTCAAAAGTGAGGCGGCTTAAAGTCAGGACCCCATGTAGGGGCCCGTCACTCACGGTCTGAGTAGCATGTTGCCTGCGAGGACCCGCAACCCGAAAGCGTCACGGCCCCGGGAGGCCAGCTACACCATACGGGCCGCTGGGGAACGAGCAGGGAAGTACCGTCACTGGCATAGACTCGTAGAGTTAGTGCCCCATGTAGGTGGTATGCTGCTATCGAGGAACGATATCATAGCCTTAGACCTCAACAACTCACCTCGTGCAAGGAGAACACCGCAGGACATCCTGTCGATAGGTAAAGCAGGGATACTCACAGTAGTATTGCGCCAAGGTGACGATAGACCTACCCCGCACTGCCGGATCCGGGAGGTAAATGCCGACCATAGTTTGGTGGCTAAATACTGGCGGAGTTGGCACGCTTGATGGTTCATCTCCAATGGCGGCAAGACACTAGAGTGTAACCCCGCCTCAAGGGGGGGGGGAACAATGGCGGCCATATTGCAAGTACATATAATATGGTAGCCACCATGAGCGCCATATTGGAAGGTGCAATAAGGCAAAGGAAGGCTAATTCACACATTGTAAGGCCCAGAATGCCGATTGTAGGGCCAAGGTTGGTGAATCAGATTGGGGTAGCCTCCGAGAGCACCATATTTAAAGGTGCATATAGACATACCAAGGCGAAATAAGGCCAATATAGCAATTATAGGGTAAACGCCATATTTGAAGGTGTCAATAGCATGCCTGTAATGTGATGTCATCTAGACCCGGTGGTGCATGTGATAGAATTAGGATCTATTAATGGTACTCCAGGGGATGTCTTCATTAAGACCGTGTTTGTCAGTGGCCAAACGATGGACCCACCTTTGTTCAATTTTAAACAATGCCCCTGGGGTTATCGATGGATGTGCTTCCAATATCACCCATCTCAGGGTGTCCCAGGCATGCTTTGCTGTCTCAAAATGTGTGTACAGTCTCGTGGTCACTCTATGGCATCTGATGTTGAAGCATGACACCCAGCGGGCTGGGTGTGTGAGTGCCCTCATTCCGAAAGGAAGGATTCACCCCCTCCTTTCGTAGGACACCTGTCAATTCTTTCTTGGGATCTCGGCCTATTCTTCTCCCCTTCAGGAACTGCATACCCAGTTTTTTGTAGCCAGAATCTTATCCCAGTAATGTTTGAGGTACGGGTAGTCCCACCAACCGTGTTTAAAATCTCCTACTAAACCACATCTGGATTAGTGCATTGGTGTGGGGGATGGTATTTGTTGAGACGGATATAAGTGCTGGTTGAAGACCACCATATAGTGCACTTCTGTGCCATGTATTCTATGATAGTTTTTAGTAATACCTTGCCATTTTTTTCCACTTCTGTTCCTACTAAATTGTACAAGTGAGCCTTAAAGGGATAGGAGTTGATGGTAGCATGTTTACTAGCAAATTATTTAAAGTGGGAATTCACCCATTCGTGCCACCTACTGTTTTTAATTTTTTATTTTTATTTAAGTTGATTTCCAAGTAGCTGCCCCCTTAATGTCTGCATGAATGATCCAGTGTTTCAGTTGCGTTTAGTGATATAGTTTGTCAGCTTCTAAGTTGAATTTCGTCTTACAGGATTCAAATGATAGAGCCTCGTGTCCATAGAATATTGCTGAATTGGTTAAAAAATTCCCTTGCTTCCACCTACTAAATGAGCCTGGTTCCACAACTGGTGTACATACTGAATTTTGGTGGATAGGAGTAAGTGGGAAGGGAAACATGGAAATTGCAGTTTTTACATAGGGTATCACATTGTTAGTGTAGTGTCCGTGGGTGTTCTGATGTAGGCGTTGGGTAATCTATCTAATTTTCTTTCTGTATTAAATCTGCCCCCACCACCACCCCCTATTCATATGTTTAGGTCGCAGCCTACCAGACAGCACAGCTGTCTGGTTTGCTAAAGACATCTTGGGACCATTCCTTAAGTCCTCCACCCTTTAAGAGGGTGGAGGTTTAATGTTTATAGTGAAGACCTGCTTTGCATTACAGATCCTAAATTGTCCTTCATCTGTGCCACCTTTGTCCCTGTCAGCATCATAAGAACTTATTTCCTTTTAGGAGCAATCACCGTGTCCTCAGAAAGGCTGTATGGATACTAATTATCCAGTATTGGGGTATCTTTCATAGATTCACATGCCTGAATCATTCCCCGTCGCCGAGGCGGGAGTCCCACGGTAAATACAAAAGTAGTGCCAAAAGCAAATAACGGTAGTAGGCTAAAAGAAAAAAGCCTAAGGCCTAAATCTTAGTAGCCTATCTACATCATTATAGTAAAAAGAACCAAAAGTTGGTTCCAACCAATCAGCTACCAGCACCCTCTAGAACCTTCCCAGCAGAGGCAGCTCTCCTCAGATTTTCACTGCACGTCGTGTGAAAGGGAGTCCCTGAGTGCCACTCAGTTCTTCTACTTTTTCTTCAGAATGTCTGACAGGAAAGCTCTTTTCAAACCCTGCAGGACCTGTGATAAAAAGAGGGTCCATGTGGATGACCAACATAAGGACTGCGTTTATTGCCTTTATCCCAAGCATGAGGCAAAAAATTGCAAGATTTGCCGTACATTCCCTACCAAGACCCTTAGGGATAGAGAGGCAAGAGTGCTCTTGTGGCTCAAATCTTCTTCGGCTGAAGAGGATGACAGAGCTTCTACTTCCAGCAAAAGAGCCAGATCCCATGACAGCTCTTCAAGTGAGGGAAGAAAACACCTTAAATCTTCCCATGATGTTTCTGACCCTTCACAGAGGTCATCAAAACTTTCCTCTGGGTCAACGCTGTCTCCGTCATCCACAGCAGGCAAGGAATCAAAAAAGGCATCTACTTCAAAAACTGTAAGTAAAAGCCATATTAAATCTGTCACGGTGACTACTTCGTCTACTATCTCTGTGACTTCTTCTTCTGCCTCATCATCTACGGCTACTATTTCAACTACGGCCATTCAATCGCCTATTCTGTCTACAAAAATCTCTATCTCTACCAAGAAACCAGTTCTTAAGGAGTCGTCGACGAGAAAGTCGAAATCACCGTCGACCATATCGACGTCGAGCTCATCGACAGTACCGTCGACGAAGTCTCCGGCGTGGACGAAGATTTCATAGTCGACGAAACCCATGCTGTCGACGTCTGCCCCGTCGATGAAGACGACCGTTCTGTCGACGACGACGGCAACATTGAAGATCCCGTCGACGACGAGCCCGTCGACGACGAGCCCGTCGACGACGAGCCCGTCTACTAAGGATTTACCTGTTCAATCTACAGTTTCTGCTGGGTTAGCTCTGCCTGTGCAGTCAATGCCTAGGTCATCAGGTCTTTACCAACTTAAAACTTTTCAAAGACAGCAAGATTACAGCAAGATCTCACCACTTATGCCTTCACATCTCCTAGACACTTACGTTCAAGATGATGACTATGAGGACGAAGATAATGAAGGACCCTTTGGTACAGCTCACCATCCTTCTGAATTAAACATCAAGTGTCAGGATGACGACGAAGATGACGACTACCAAGATCAATATTATCAAGAAGATATTATTGTTCCACATCATAGATTCCATCACAGGGAAGTACGCCAGAGGGAAATGAGTCACCTCCCTCCAACGCTCATTCAGGATCTACAGGCCATGCTGGCGGATTACCGACAGAGGTTTCCCCCACAACAGGCAGTTCCAGAGAACCCACCCATACCAGCGGTGGTTCCTGTTCCATTGATTCAACCTGAAGCTCCTGTTACACCGGCCCCTCCTTCAGGTCAAGTGGAAGGGGTGCAAGATGACACTACCTCCTCCGAAGAGTAGGTTGAAGAGGGTGAATTACCTGACAATTCTAATATTCCGGATCCCTGGGATGACTACGTAATTCCGATGCCTTCTCCGCCTCTTCCTCTGCCTTCTGATTCTCCCCCTGAGGACATCGGGGGGCTTTCATAATTTAATGCAACGGGCTGCAGCTAGATTTCAGCTGCCAGTAACAGTCGAACAGACAATGTTTCCTTCATGATTTCAAGGAAGAGTCCAGGAAAATCACGAGAACTGTGCCGATAATAGACTATATTTGGAATGAAGGGGTTTTTCTGTGCTTTACTACAAGATCATGAAGACGCCTGCATCTATTCCGGCGGTGCTTCCGCGCATAGAGAAGAAATACCGTGCCCCTGCCAACAGCCCATCCTGCCTCATTGGTCACCCACGGCCAGATTCAGTGATTTCACAGGCCGTCCAACAGCGATCTAAGAATCCTGCAACACCTATCACCACACCACCTGATAAGGAAGGACGTCGTCTGGACCTTATAGGCAAAAAAAATTCTACCATGGCAGCGGCCTCTATCAGAGTTGCCAATTCTCTAGCCGTTATCGGCCGTTATGACCGTCAAATGTGGTCAGACATGGCGGGTTTCATTGACCTCATTCCAGAAGACCGTAGGCAGGAGGCAAGAAAGATTCTGCTGGAAGGAGAACGTGCCGCATTGGAAACTATAGTTTGCGCTTTGGACATTGTAAACACCAACTTCCGTCAGCTTGCCGGAGCTGCAGTGCTTAGACGCCAGGGATGGCTTAAAGCCACCACTTTCAGACCTGAGGTACAGACAAAGATTCTGGACATGGCCTATGATGGAGAGTCTTTGTTCGGTAAGCACATTGATGAGGCCCTCTTAGCTATAAAGACTGACACGGATACCGCACGATCATTGGGCACCCTTCAGTACAAGCGTGGAAATTTCAGAGGAGCAAGAGGGCGTGGTTTTTCATCAAGAGGAGGATACCAAAACCAGCAGAACAGGCAGTATCAATCCCAGTATAGACCGCCCTACAGCCAGTCCTCATACCGCCAATCGTCCACGGCTAGTTTCTCTCGTCAAGGTGGTCGAAAGAGATCACAGAATCAAGGCAGAGACACTAGCAGGAAGCAGTGATCTCCACAGGGCGCCAGCCATATTACCCTCCTTACCCGTGGGCGCGAAGATTTCAGCTTTTGTTCACAAGTGGCAGGAAATCACGTCAGATCGATGGGTTCTAGACCTAGTAACCAACGGCCACACCCTCGAATTCATCAAACAGCCACCTACTACTCCGCCCAGGGGTCCCCCTCCCCCTTGTCTCCACTTATTATTCAAGGAAGCCTTAACAATGCTACTCAAGAATGCCATAGAGAAGGTTCCATCATCTCAGAAAGGAACAGGTTTCTATTCTTGTTTCTTCCTGATCAAAAAGAAGTCAGGGGAATGGCGACCGATTCTAGACCTCCGCAAGCTAAACAAATTCCTCAAACAAAGTTTCCGAATGGTCACACTTGCCGAGATTTTAAGTTGTTTAAACGAAGGAGATTTTATGGCTTCTCTGGATATGGAAGACGCATATTTCCACATACCTATCCACCCCAAACATCGCAAATATCTTTGCTTTACAGTGGCTGGCGCCCACTATCAGTTCAAGGTGCTCCCGTTTGGGCTGAAATCGGCGCCAAGAATCTTCACGAAGTGCTTGGCACCAGTAGCAGCAGCATTGAGATCTCGAGGAATAAAAGTATTCCCTTATTTAGACGATTGGCTGCTCAAAGGTCCTTCAGAACAAGAAACCAAGGTTGCCACAGAAGAATGTATACATCTATTCGCTTCTCTGGGACTGACCCTCAACGAGAGCAAATCACAGTTACGTCCTCTCCAAGTCATGCCTTTTCTCGGAGCACGGTTAGACACGGTCCAGTGAAAAGCATTCTTGTCGCACGACCGCCAGCTGCGTCTTCAAAAGTTGGCAACGTTAATTTAAAAAAGAAAGTCAGTTTCAGTCCGAATGTTTGCTTCGCTCCTTGGAATGTGCTCTTCAGCGATACATCTCATACCCTTAGCACGGCTCAAAATGAGACCTCTTCAGGAAGAACTGCACCTTCAATGGCAACAGGCCATGGGTTCGTTCGACGATACTATCAAGGTCACGCAGCGCATGATAAATTCTCTGCATTGGTGGTCACAGACAGAGAATTTAACCCAAGGCCTCACTTTCCTACAGACCATTCCAGACTTCGTTTTAACGACCGATGCCTCCATGGAAGGATGGGGAGGTCATCTGCAGGATTTGCAGATTCAAGGAAGATGGTCTCAAGTACAAAGACAACAGCATATCAACAGACTGGAGCTCCGCACCATATTTCTGTCTCTCCAAGCGTTCCTTCCAAGGATTGCGGGTTCCTCAGTGCTAGTCTGTACCGACAACACCACCAGCATGTATTATGTCAACAAACAAGGAGGAACGAAATCAACTACGCTCTCGCAGGAGGCTCAGGAATTGTGGGAGTGGATCACACTCCACAAGATGACACTGAGAGCCGAACATGTCAGGGGTCTCCACAACACCCTGGCGGACACGCTGAGCAGGTCTCAGTCGGACTGTCACGAGTGGGAGCTAGAGCAGGAGCAGGCGAACACAGTGTTCCAGGCTTGGGGCAAACCTGCGCTGGACCTATTCGCAACGAGGGAGAACAAGAAATGCTGATACTATGCCAGCAGGTTCCCTCAACAGGGATCAAGAGGGAATGCCCTGTCCATGCGATGGTCGGGGATTTGTGCGTACGCTTTTCCCCCAATACCATTGATTCCGAAGGTGCTCCGCAAGATGAAGCTGGAGGGTTGCCGTTTAATACTGATTGCACCCCGTTGGCCAAGGCAATATTGGTTCCAGGAACTTCTCCTATTGTCTCAATACAGGCCCATTTGCCTTCTTCCGACGCCTACAATGTTATCGAGGGACAGAGTGCAAGTACTTCATCCGGACCCACAGTCCCTACACTTGCACGCATGGCTCCTGATTTCTTAGAGTTCAAGGACCTCAACATTTCACAGGACTGTCGTGAGATTTTGGCCAAATCCCGTGCCCAGAGCACAATCAAGACTTATCGCCTCAAATGGAAGCGATTTTGCTACTGGTGCGAAGCCAATAATATTCATCCAATTCAAGCTCCTGCAGAACAAATACTCCCGTATCTGCTTTCTCTTGCCAAGTCTGGGCTTACTTTTTCATCAATCAAAGTACATCTTGTTGCTCTTTCCAGATTCAGGAAATGCGCAAAACTTCCCTCTCTCTGCTCGTCTTCACTTGTCAAACAATTCATGAAAGGACTTTTCCGAGCTTTCCCTCCAGTGCGAGCACCCCCTCCAGAGTGGGAACTCAACACCGTGCTAGCGCAATTAATGAAGCGTCCATTTGAACCGATCCATAAAGCGGATCTCAAATTCCTCACTTGGAAGGTCGCCCTTTTATTGGCTCTTACCTCTGCAAGAAGAGTTGGTGAGATCCAAGCTTTCACTATCAAGGAACCCTTTTTGCAGTTTACTCAGGACTACGTAATCCTTTGAACAAATCCCAAGTTCATCCCTAAGGTACCGACACAATTTCACTTAAATGAACCGGTAACATTAAGAACATTCTTTCCGGATCCATCCACTCCAGCTGAAAGAGCATTACACTCTCTGAATGTTAAGCGCTGTTTAAAATTCTACCTTCAGAAAACTAAGGACATCAGACGGTCCAACCAACTGTTCGTGGCCTATGGTCAACCAACTCTTGGAAATGCAGTAACAAAGGCAACAATAGCCAGATGGCTGGCATTTGCTATTCATTTCTGCCATGACAAGGCTAAGAAGCCTTTGCAGAGGAAAGTCAAAGCTCATTCGACAAGAACTGTATCAACTTCTACAGCTTTGTTTGCTGGAGTGACTCTGGAAAATATCTGTCGTGCTGCGACATGGAAAAATGTCCACACGTTCACGAAGCATTACTGTCTTCAATCTTCGCATCAAGAAGATGCAGCGGTTGGACAGGCTGTTCTATGCCATCTCTTTCATTAAGGTCAGATTCAGGTACTTTTTCTCTTTTATGTATTATTCCATTACTTTAAATTTTTCATGCAAATATTCAGACTTGTATATCTAAAAATCGTAGATATTTCTATATACTTATATATATATTTATATAATGTCTTTTCTATATCTTTTGCTTTCTTAAAGGCTTGGTCTTTTTAAAAAAAATTAATTGTTTTCCACCGTTGTGAATGCTATTTGGGAGTTTATGAGCACGTGTCTCCCTCCATCCGCAAACGACAGTATATTGGTATACTGCTTGCTACTCTGATTCAGGCATGTGAATCTATGAAAGATACCCCAATACTGGATAAGAAAACAAGTTACTTACCTGTAACTACAGTTATCCAGTATTGGTATCTTTCATAGATTCACATGCACCCACCCTCCTCCCCGGCGAGTCAGTTCTCTATAATCTGGGATACTTACTTCCCACTTGTGCTAGGAAAATCTGAGGAGAGCTGCCTCTGCTGGGAAGGTTCTAGAGGGTGCTGGTAGCTGATTGGTTGGAACCAACTTTTGGTTCTTTTTACTATAATGATGTAGATAGGCTACTAAGATTTAGGCCTTAGGCTTTTTTCTTTTAGCCTACTACCGTTATTTGCTTTTGGCACTACTTTTGTATTTACCGTGGGACTCCCGCCTCGGCGACGGGGAATGATTCAGGCATGTGAATCTATGAAAGATACCAATACTGGATAACTGTAGTTACAGGAAAGTAACTTGTTTTCTTCCCTCTCCATCCATTTAAGGAAAAGGTGAGTAAGGCTATGTCCCATTTCGGACCTCTGCGTACTAAATCACTTTCTCCTCTCTGAATGATCAAGGTGCTGGTTCTGGCTCATTTGTTGGCAGCTGTCAAACAACTGGGTCTGCTCAATGATCCTTCTGGACAACTATTTCAATATCCCCTCTCTACTAATGCCATAAACACATTTGTTTTATCGTGGTGTTAGCGCGGAAATCTCTCTTTGTAAAGTTTAGTAAATATGGCAGAATTACCTTTTAATTGCCATTACCCTTTTTCCACACCAATATCTATTCTCAAGGTGACGAATCTTTGCCACCTTAATTTGACCAAAAGCGTTCCTCATAAACACAAGCAAATAATCAAATACAAAAAATATATATTTTGTCAATAATGAGAGGTTGTGAGTAGTTTTAAAGGGTTTTATTTTATAATTAAAGATAGAGGTTTCTCGGAGTCTTTATTGATTAGTCAAATACCAATCAGGTTACAGAATTAATAATAGAAAAAAATAATTAGTGCAGATCATATTATAATAAATATCTGAAAGAGACACGTTAGTGACAGATTCCTTACCTTAGAATATCCCCAGGCGTCCGGCTGGATCCGGAAAGTTTTTGCGTAGCAGTACCCTTGCGCGTCGGTAGGCGGCGTCGTGCGGCTCCGCGTCCGTCGTCGGCGTCGTGATCGCCGGGATGACGTCGCGGGCAGTACTTGGACGCCGCCCCTGTGCGCTGACGTCCGTTCTTCTTTTTCCGCGCCAGTAAGCGCAGATCCGGGAAGAGCAGTGCCCTAGTCAATTTTTTACTACATTTTTGGTGAATTTTTTCACTGTTTCTTTTCGAGTCTTCTCGACTCCTAGGTGTCGGTAGGGATGCCCGGCTTCAAGCCATGCGGTGCCTGTGGTCGAATGATGTCGATCACAGACCCGCACTTAGAGTGTCTCTACTGTCTCGGCCGAGACCACGACACGAAGTCGTGCCCTGACTGCCGGAAACTTCACCCGAAGGCTTTGCGAGAGCGGTCTCAAAAGCTCCTGGAGGTCCGGCAGTCTGCTCCGTGCCGCACCAAGCCCCGGTCCCGTGAGAGGTCGAGGGGCCGGTCGCGGAGCCCCCGCCGGTCGTCGGAGTCCAAGTCTTCGCGCTCCTCGGGTAAGTCGAAGCACAAGAAGTCTAAGAAGCACCATCGCTCTAAGACTTCGCCTCGCCGGTCTCGCGACTCGGCTGAGGCCCCTGTCGGACCCGTCCCCGCGGCTCCGGATGTGCCTGTGGCGCCGCCCCCGCATTACCCGTCCTTCCCGGGTTCGGGGGCGACTCCGGCCGAGATACAGGAATTCCTGTCGGCCATGGCCCGCCTCTTCGGGCCTCAAGGTCCCTCCGGTGCGCCTTCGGGCCCCGCGGGCCCTGATGGGGTTGCTCCGGCGTCGCCGACGACTCCGGTCCCGGCGTCGCCTGTCCCGCCAGCCTTGATCCCGGCTCCGGCCCTGGCCTCGATCCCGGCTCCGGTGGTACCGCAACCCCGATCGACGCCGGTTGACCTAACCACGCCTCCGCCGATCTCCCCGGTGCCGTTCCCGACGCCGCCCGGGGCTCCGGGCGGCGTCGTTCCCCGGTTCTCTCCGGTTCCGGACATGGAGCCGGAGGGACGTCGCTCAGCACCGGCTCCGGCCCTGATGAGACCATGGGTCCCAGATGTCCCTCCTCCTCCATATTTTGAACCAGAGGAGGACCAGGAGAGCTGGGAGGGGTTGGAAGACCCTCTCACACAGCAGTGTGAGTATGATCAGGACTGGGCAGAGGAACTTGGGGATGCCAGTGGTCTAGACACTTCCCCTGACACTGGCATGCTGTCTCCTCCCGTGGCTACGGAGGAGGGAGCAAATTTCGCAACGGTGTTGCGTAGAGCAGCTGGAGCCTTGCACCTCCAATTGCCTACTGTGGCTGTCAGGACTAATCTCCTGACCGAAGTGCTTCAGCCGGCAGCTTGCTCTTCGGAGACTGTGCTGCCGTTTAATGATGCACTATCTGACGTTCTTTTGGGCACCTGGTCCAAGCCCACCACAGGGGCTCCTGTGGATAGGAACGTGGCCCGACGCCATCGCCCTGCTCCGGGCGACCCCTTGTTTCTCTCTCAACATCCCACCCCCGAGAGCTTGGTTGTCCAAGCCTCTGCCTCCCAAACCGCCTTCCCTACCGCCCCTCCGGATAGGGAATCCAAACGCTTGGACCAATTTGGGAAGAAGGCTTTTTCTTCCTCCAGTGCTTGCTTGCGGTCCGTCAACACCGCTTGCCTTTTGGGCCGATATACCCACTCCCTGTGGGATTCGGTGGCGACTGTTTTGCCCCAGTGTTCTGAGGAGGTCCAGACACTGCTTACCCGCACCATTGCGGAAGGTAGAGATGCGGCTAAATACACCATACGTTGTGGCCTTGATACCGCCGACTCGCTGGGCAGATCGCCTTGCAACGACGGTGGCGCTGCGTCGCCACGCCTGGCTGAGAACTGGTTTCTCGGGTGATGTCCAGAATACACTCATGGACATGCCCTTTGATGGAGTCGGTCCTTTTGGTTCCAAAGCAGACCATGCGCTGGAGCGTTTTAAGGACTCACGGGCTACTGCCAAGTCCCTGGGCCTTTCTGTTGTGCGCCCTCCGCTTACCTCTGCTTTTCGCCCCTTTCGTGGCCACGGAAGGGGCGCCCAGTCACGTCCGCAGCCCAGCCACCGGCCCGCGCAGCAAGCGTCTTCGCGTGGCCGGGGACGTGGCTACCGCCGTGGCGGATCGGGCAACCAGCGTGCGGGTCAGGCCACCACCTCCGCCCCGTCCGCGGCCTCCAAGCCCTCCTAGTCCCTCCTTTCAGGTGCACAGCACGCCAGTAGGGGGCAGGGTCCGCCATCACCTTCACCACTGGCGTGCCATCACCTCGGATAGGTGGGTCTTGGACATTGTCCGAAGGGGCTACTCCCTCCCCTTCGAGACCATCCCCCCAGCCATGCCACCTCTATTCCACCGCATGTCAGGGGATCACTTGGTGCTTCTTCAGAAGGAAGTTGCGGCCCTCTTGGCCAAGAGGGCCATTGAGCGCGTTCCGACCCCAGAAGTAGGACGTGGTTGCTACTCCCACTACTTTCTGGTGCCCAAAAAGGACAAGGAGGACATGCGTCCTATCTTGGATCTCCGGAACGTCAATCGCTTCCTCCGGAAGGAGAAGTTCAAGATGCTCACCCTAGCTCAGGTCTTGACTGCCCTCGACCCTGGAGACTGGTTGGTAGCTTTGGACTTGCAGGACGCTTATTTTCACATCCCCGTCCTGCCGGCCCACCGGCGTTACCTTCGGTTCACGGTAGGCCTCGAGCATTTTCAGTTCACCGTGCTCCCCTTTGGCCTTACAAGTGCCCCTCGGGTGTTCACGAAAGTGATGGCGGTGGTCGCAGCTCATCTGCGCCGGGCAGGGGTTCCAGTCTTCCCCTACTTCGACGACTGGCTGCTCAAGGCGGGCTCGTCCCAGGCAGTCGTCTCCCACCTCCAGACTACGGCCGAACTCCTGCACTCGCTGGGGTTCTCCATCAATGTGCCGAAGTCGCATCTGATTCCTTCTCCACAGCTCCTTTTCATCGGAGCAGTTCTGGACACGACGCAGTTTCGGGCCTATCCTCCCGAACGGCGAGTCCGGGATATTCAGGCTATGATTCCGATCTTTCAGCCTTTATCCTGGGTTTCGGTACGGATGACCCTGAGGCTGCTGGGCCTCATGGCCTCCTGCATCCTGCTGGTCGATCATGCCAGATGGCATATGCGGGCTCTGCAGTGGGACCTGAAGTTCCAGTGGGCGCAGCACCAGGGCAATCTGTCCGATCACGTTCAGATCTCGGAGGGGACTACAAGACAGTTGCAGTGGTGGCTCTCGAACCGGCAATGGGTCATGGGCAGATCCCTCTCCCTTCCCCAGCCAAAGCACACAGTTGTGACGGACGCGTCCCTTCTGGGATGGGGCGGTCACATGGGAGAGGCGGAGATCAGAGGCCTCTGGTCTCCGAGCGGAGTCCCGGCTCCATATCAACCTTCTGGAGCTCCGGGCGATCCGACTTGCACTCAAGGCATTCCTTCCCTCTGTCAAAGGGAAAGTAGTGCAGGTGTTCACAGACAACACCACCGCCATGTGGTACTGCAACAAGCAAGGCGGGGTGGGGTTGTGGACCCTATGTCAGGAGGCTCTGCGCCTCTGGACATGGCTGGAACATCAGGGCATTTTCCTGATGGTTCAACACCTGGCAGGTTCCCTGAACGCCGGGGCGGACGAACTCAGCCGCAGGTGCATGATGGATCACGAATGGCGTCTTCACTCGGAAGTGGCGCAAGGACTCTTTCTACAGTGGGGAGAGCCTTGGTTAGACCTATTCGCCACCGAAGACAACGCGCAATGTCATCAGTTCTGCGCGTTGGAATTTCCAAGGCAGCACTCGCTCGGCGACGCTTTTCGTTGCGAGTGGAGTTGCGGTCTGTTGTACGCTTTTCCGCCTATACCACTTCTACCCAGAGTGTTGAAGAAGATTCGGCGCGACCGGGCCCAAGTCATCCTTGTGGCTCCGGACTGGGCTCGAAGAGTTTGCTATCCCGAGCTACTCAGTATGAGCGTCGATCCCCCGATCCGTCTGTCTCTTCGGGAGGATCTTCTGTCGCAGCAGCAGGGGACGGTCCTCCACCCGAACCTGTCCAGCCTCCACCTGCTTGCGTGGAGATTGAGCGGCGGCAGTTGATTCCTTTCGACTTGCCTCCCGAAGTTTGTGATGTAATTCTGGCAGCCAGGCGTCCCTCCACTAAGGTGGTATACGCCTGCAGGTGGAACAAGTTTGTGGCATGGTGCACAGCAAAGGCTGTGAATCCCTTTCTGCCCCTCTTTCTGAGGTTCTTCTGTTCCTTCTTTCCCTGGCCCAACAGGGTTCTGCCCTGGGTACCATCAAGGGCTATCTTTGTGTCATCCCGGCCTTCCTCAGGCTTCCTGATCAGCCCTCCCTTTTCAAGTCCCCTGTTGTTAACAGGTTTCTAAAAGGCATTACACACCTCTTCCCTCCTGTTCCGTTTGTGATGCCTCAGTGGGACTTGAACTTGGTTCTTACCTTTCTTATGTGCGCTCCTTTGAGCCTCTACATAACTGTCCTCTTCGTCTTCTGACTCTGAAGACAGCCTTTCTGGTGGCCATCACCTCCGCTCGGCGGGTGAGTGAGCTCCAGGCTCTTTCATGCAAACCTCCCTTTCTGTCTGTCCATCCAGACAAGGTTGTTCTTAGGACGCGTCCGTCCTTCTTGCCAAAGGTGGTTACTGCCTTCCACATTGGGCAGACCATCACTTTGCCCACCTTCTTTCCGCCTCCGCATCCTTCCAGAGAGGAAGAGAGGCTCCACCGTCTGGACCCAAAACGTGCGCTTTCCTTTTATATCAACCGCACACAACACTTCCGGGTGGATGACCAGCTCTTTGTTGGCTACGTGGGCGCCAAAAAAGGTCGGGCGGTGCACAAGAGAACCATCTCCCGCTGGGTAACCTTGTGTATCAAAACCTGCTATTCTTTGGCTAAGAAGGAGCCTCCTGTTGGGCTGCGTGCCCATTCCACCAGGGCAACGGCTGCTACCACGGCTTTAGGCCGCGGTGTTCCGCTGCAGGATATCTGTCAGGCAGCTACGTGGGCCTCGCTGCACACATTTACAAAGCATTACTGCCTTGACAGTCCGGTCCGGAGGGACGGCTTCTTGGCCGTTCTGTCCTCCGGGACTTCCTTGTCTGATCTTTGTTCGCAGACCCACCACCGGGGTTGGTATTGCTGGGGTATCTATTCTAAGGTAAGGAATCTGTCACTAACGTGTCTCTTTCAGATGCACAAGTTACTAACTTGTGTAACGATATATCTGTAAGAGACAGTAGTTAGTGACAGATTCCTTACCGCCCCACCCATCCTCCCCGTTCTGCGAACTGGTTTCTAGGGTTAAGGACATCCCTTTCAGGGCCCTAGTATTTTTCAGACACCTATGTCAGCTTCTTGCATGGCTCTGCGTTCGTGGCGCGGAAAGTCGTGTACAGAACTGACGTCCGCGCGCAGGGGCGGCGTCTAAGTACTACCCGCGACGTCATCCCGGCGGTGCCGACGACGGACGCGGAGACGCACGACGCCGCCTACCGACGCGCAAGGGTACTGCTACGCAAAAACTTTCCGGATCCAGCCTGACGCCTGGGGATATTCTAAGGTAAGGAATCTGTCACTAACTACTGTCTCTTACAGATATATCGTTACCCAAGTTAGTAACTTGTGCATACAGCTCTTTCCATTAAGGAAAGAATCCTTATTATCCAGTATTGGATCTTTCATAAATTCACATGCTTGAATCATCCCCGCCGTTGAGGTGGGAGTCTCACGGTAAAATATATATATCTATATATATATATATCCAAAATAACAAGCAGCGCCCCTCCTTTCACTCTTTCTCCTTGCAGTCGCGATGGAAGGGCACGAACTCCACTTTTAGGTACGCCAAAAATAGTTTTATTTAATGTTTAAGCAGCCATAACGCGTTTCGGTAACAGCTGTTATACATACACACAGCAGTAATAAACATATTATAATAGGCTATAGTTGATTACATAGTCACTGCAGTAGCCCATCCTTGTCCTTTTGTAAAAAGAACCAAAGTTGAAACACAGCCAATCAGGCTCCAGCACCCTCTAGAACACTCCACAGAGAGGCAAGTCCCTCAGATTTTCTACCGCACGTCATGTGACAGGGAGTCTCCCTGAGCTTTGCTCAGGTTTTTTTCTACATCTATTGGATTTGTGAGTACAGAATGTCTGATACTTCTAGAAAAGGATTATTCAAGCCTTGTGGGTCATGTGGAAAGAAGAGGCTACATTTTGAAGATCCCACAAGGAGTGTATTTATTGCCTTTACCCTGCTGATGAGGTCAAGTACTGTAGGATTTGTAGGACCTTTTCCTCTAAAACCCTTAAAGACAGGGAAGGTAGACTGCTTATTTGGCTGGAGAAGCTAAAAGCAAAAACATCTGTGGTGTCGTATGATGAAGGCAGTGGTAGTTCTCAGGCATCAGTCCAGCTGACTAAGAAGAGGGACAGGTCGGAAGAATCTCCTGAGAGACTTAAAAAATCTTCCAAAAAGGCCCATCATGAGGCTTTGCACCCTACCTCTAAAAAAGGGAAGCTGCCATTCTCTTCCGAGAAGAAATCTGGGGGGAAAACGACCTCTAAAACACCCCAAAAAGCTGCCTTCAAAAAGCCTAAGACTCAGTCAGAGTCTGTCAGGACATTCTCTTTGTCGAAAAAAGCGTTGACGACGACAAAATCACCTCTGACCTCATCGGCGCTTACTTCGTCGACGGAACCATTGACGAAGACTCTGCCATCGTCGACGAGAATTTCTTGGCCGTCGGCTACTCCACCGTCGACGTCTCTCCTGTCGGCGACACACTCTTCGTCGACGGTGCCTCCCTTGTCGACGCCTCCACCGTCGATGGTGACCACTGCAAGAACCCTCAATATGTATCTCCTTTGCCTCCTAGCCATTTTTTGGAGGAATCTGAGGACGATGGGCTGTTCAGTCCAGCTCACAGCCCCTCTCAACTTCATGTTAAATTCCAAGAGGAGGAAGATGAGGATGAGTATTATGGCACTCATTATCAACCTATGGAAAGGCCTCGAGTATTACTTCCTCGTCAAGAGCCTATGGTTCAAATCCCCGTGGCATTAGTGCAGGACTTGACAGCTATGCTGCAGGACTACCAGACCCGTTTTCCTACTGCAGCAGGTTCTGTTCAAAGACAACCCTCTCCTCCGCCTGTTCTATATTCAGCAGGACCTTCAGTTCCTAGGACGGAAGCTCAAGACCTTTTACCTGCGCTGCAAGATAAGAGTGTGCAGGATGATGATGATGATGATGACGACACAGTCGTTGAGGAAGGTGAACTTCCCAAGACACCCACTACCATCGATGAGTGAGTGGGAGAATTATTTAATTCCAACACCGTCTCCACCGGCTCCTCATACAATTCATTCTCCTCCGGAGGACATTGGGGGTTTTCATGCCATTATGGAAAGAGCAGCAAACCATTTTCACCTTCTAATGCCTGTTAAGCAGTCCGACTGCTTTTCATATAACTTCAAAGACCAGAGCAGGAAATCTGTCCGTGCTATTCCCATTATTGACCATATTTGGGAAGAGGGCGTTAAAATTATGAAGAATCCTTTCTCTGTGCCTGCAATTCTTCCTAGGATTGACAAGAAGTAGAAGGCCCCAGATGATGCCCCTGCATGTCTGTCTGGCCAGCCTAGGCCAGATTCGGTGATTTCCCAAGCTGCGCAACGGAGATCTAGAAATCCCTTGGCGCCAATAACTGCACCACCGGATAAAGATGGCAGGCGACTGGACAATATCTGAAAAAGATTCACCACCATGGCAGGTGCTTCTGTGCGTGCTGCAAATTTCTTGGCAATTTTGGGAAGATACGATCGCCAAATGTGGTCGGATGTTGCTCCGTACCTCGAATTTTTGCTGGATGACAAAAAACAAGAGGCAAGAAAAATTCTCCTTGAAGGGGAAAGGGCAGCATCTGAGATAATTGACATCTCCATGGATTTGGCCTCTCTAGGTTTTCGACAGTTGGCTGGGGCAGCTGTCCTCCGTCGCCAAGGATGGCTTAAGTCTACCACCTTTCGTCCTGAGGTGCAGAGCAAGATACTAGATATGCCATTCGATGGGGACGCACTGTTTGGCAAACACATCAACGATGCCTTGCATGAAATAAAAAAGGGCACAGTTAAAGTCTTAGGTACACTTCAGTACAGGAAAACACCCTTTCGTGGCGCCCGTGGCAGAGGGTCTTACTCCTTTCGTGGGAGCTACCAAAAATATCAGCCCCATACTTATCAATATAGATATGGCTATCAACCGCAACAATCTTACAGAGCCCCCCCTGCTGCCGCTTACTCCAGACAACAGAACAGGAGAAAACAGCCCCAGCAGGTCAGAGACCATACTAGAAAACAGTGACACCGCCCCAGCACCTGCAACAATTCGGCCACACCTCAACCCCAGGACTGCAAATATTTATCTACATTTCGACCAATGGAAGAAAATTACTACCAACAAATGGGTACTGGACATAGTCAAATTAGGTCATACCCTAGAATTGATAAAGATCCCTCCGCCCCACCCACCTCTAAAGAAATCTCCACCTCATCTCAGTCTCCTCAAAGAAGAAGCCAGAATTATGCTCCAGAAAGGAGCTATAGAAAGAGTGCCTCATTCCCAAGTGGGAACAGGTTTTTATTCCCATTTCTTTCTGATAAAGAAAAAGTCGGGCGAGTGGAGGCCAATTCTAGACCTAAGGAGATTAAACAAATATCTACAGAAAAAGTCCTTCCGTATGGTCACTCTTCAGGAGATTCTGCAACTCCTTGATCATGCAGATTTCATGACGACGCTAGATCTGCAGGATGCATATTTTCACTTCCCTATCCGTCCCAAACATAGACAGTTTCTCCGTTTCACTGTGGCAGGTGCTCATTTTCAATTCAGAGTTCTCCCTTTTGATCTGCGGTCAGCTCCAAGAGTTTTTACAAAATGTCTAGCTCCAGTTGCTGCTCATCTCAGGCTGCAGGGCCTGCAACTGTTCCCTTGCCTAGACGACTGGTTGATAAAAGCACCATCTTTTTGACAAGCCTCAAAAGCAACGTTAATTTGCCTTCAAATGTTTCAATACCTGGGGCTGTCTCAACTTTTAAAAGTCAGTTCTACATCCCTCTCAGAGGACCCAATTTCTCGGGTCAGTTTTGGACACTATCCAAGACAAGGCATTCTTGTCCACAGAAAGCAATCACACCTAATTTCTCTAGCAACAAAGTTAAGAGGAAGAAAGTTTGTAAGAAAGTGGCTCTGTATATACTGAACCAAAGTAAGGTTCAGTGTGCACAGAGTCCACAGTCCCCAGAGGTTTGGCAGAGGCTAAAGTTAGATATAACCTTACTCTCTAAAGTGGTAGCTTGGTCGAGCAGTAAGGCAGTATCAGAGGACAGTATAAAGCATTTGTTGTACACACACAGTCAGCAAATGAAGCCACACACACTCAAGAACTGAACTCTAGGCCAATGGTTTGTATATAAAAATATATGCTTGTTTTGTTTTAGAACCAACAATAGGTATCGAAATATACTTTCTCAGAATGAGATGCTTTAGATAAATACTTTCAATAGGCAATAGACTTTTGAATGCAATGGTTACAGTTGTTGCAATAGGCAACACAATTTCAAACACAATATAACATGGAGCTCAATGGGAATTTCTAGTTAAATGCAATAGATTACTTTTTGGATTACTTTTCTTACCACAGGACTGGATCCTAGATTCAGTCCTGGGACATCTCCTGTAAACAGTTGAGTAAAAACGTTTTGGTTACAGTTGTGATTTTTAAGGAATATTATTGTATTTTAAAAGTTGGCACTTAAAAACTTTTTCACATAGAATCACCAATGTTATCCTATGGGAGGAAATTCACTTAGCAGGTAAGCAGTGTTATCGTTACTTTTTCTTACTCAGTGTTGGATCCTGGATCCAGCACTGGTGCATCTCCTGTAAACAATTGAAAGAATGCGTTTGTGTCACAGGCGATTTTTAACGAATATTTGTAAGTTTGCAAAATCGACACTTAGAAACTTTTACAGCAAACACCAGGCAATGTTATCCTATCGAAGGAAATTCAAGTTACCGGTAAGTACAGTTATGATTACTTTTCAGGGTCAGTGCTGGGCACCAAGATCCAGCACTGGGATCTCTCCTGATAACAGGTGAGTAAATTCGTTTTCGTAATTCGGCTGATTTTAGATGAATATTTTAAAGTTTCAAAACTCCACACTTAGAAGAATTTCCAAGTGAAACCAGTCAATGATACCCTATGGAAGAAAAGTGAGTTATCAGCTTTTGGGTAAGTACTCGACTGGCAGAGTTAAGGTTCTGGGCATAGACTCATGGGTCCCCCAGGGTCAGGTAAGTACAGTTGTTACACTCTCAGCGGCACAGGGGCGGCTGGGTGCAGAGTGAGTAGGCCCAATGTTATCCTATGGCAGGCAGGGGGCCTTGGGTTGGTGGCTGCTGGCAGGCAGGCCACTCGGCTTTGGGAGCAAAGCTCCTGGTCACTTACTCAGGGCAAGTGGGGAAGTCGAACAGGGTAGTGGGTGCTCCCTCAGCGGCACTGGGGCGGCCGGGTGCAGTGGGCTTTTGGGCCGTCGGGCGGCCAATGGTTTTCAATGGGAAAGCTGCGTGACGAACAAAGGCTGCAAGCTCGGGGACGGTGATTCTTCAGGTGCGACCACCACTTCGAGAGGTAAGTTGGGAAGCTGTAGGAAGGGTAGGCACCCAGGAGTTGGGCACAGGAGGCCGTGGGGCGTCGGGTGCAGGGGTGTCTTTAGGCGTCGGAAATCTTACCCTCGGCTGGTCGCAGTTGGAGGGGGCCCAGGTTCTGAGGCTGCAGGCGTCGTCAGGATCGTCGAGGAGGGTCCTTGGGTGCTGGATTTTGGGTCACAGTCGCCGGGGGGACGTCCTCGTGGTCTTCGTCCACTCAGGCACAGGCCGGGCTCGGCGGGTGCAGTGTGTGCTGGATTCGCGGTTCCTGGCTGGCACCAGGGGTAGGTTACTTGCTTTTGAGCAGTACCACTGCTCGTGGGAGTCCCAGGTAGTTAGTCACAAGGCAGTCAGGTCCTCCGGGGTTCTTGAGGTTGCTGACCACTGGAGACGCCGGGGTTTAGCAGGAGCAGGTTCGAGGGTCGACAGGCCGGTAGGGCTGGGGCCAAATCAGTTGGTGTCTTCCTCTTGTTAGCAGCTGCACGGCAGGTCTTCTTGTTTCTTGATCTTCTTTCTTGTTTCGGAATCTGGATCTAAGGAAGGAAGGTTCAGGGTGCCCCTAAATACCAGATTTAGGAGCGTTACAGGTAGGTAAAGGGCAGGGACCAATGGGTCCCTTCCCTGGGGTGGGTACACCCCCTATCCTGCCACTCTCCAGTGGGAGGGGGGCAGGAGCCTAGTCCTGATTGGGTAGGGCTCCCCATCTTCAAGATGGCGGGAGCCCGGAGATGTGCTTCACCTCGCCTCCCCCACCTGAGGGGTGGGGTTGGCAGAGGCTGGCACACCCCCTTTCCTCCCTTGGTTTTCCTGCCAGTTTTCCAGCCAGAGTGGGGGCTGGAACCAGTGGGGACCAGTTGCGGAGTACAGCAAGTGGTCTGGGGAAGCTCACAAAGGCGGAATGCCTTTGAAGCTTCCCCCTGCCCATCCTGGGGGAGGAGGCCTAGCACCTCGCCCAGGACGTGCATTGTTGCAGGCCCGGGAGAGCGATGGCTCTCTACCCAGGGGTCCAGCAACATGTCTGCTGGGTGGCAGCCTAGGCAGCCCCTCAGACAAGACGTGGATTGTAGGTTAGGTTCAGGGGGCAACTCTAAGTTGCCCTCTGTCGTGCATTTTACATTAAAACCCACACTGGCATCAGTGTGGGTTTAATGTGCTGAGAAGTTTGATACTAAACTTCTCGGTCTTCAGTGTAGCCATTAGGGGGCTGTGGAGTTCGTAATGACAACCTCCCAGCACCATATACTCGTAATGGCATCACTGCACTTAGTGTCCAGGAATGGCCCTGGGTACTGTAGGGGCACAGGGCTCATGCACCTGTGCCCACACCACTGGCATAGTGCACCCAGCTAGAGGGGTGACTGAGGTATACCAGGGCAGTGTGTTTGTGGGCATGGTTCTGCACCAAGACACTCAGCCTGCAAAGGCAGGGTGTGTGTGTCAGGGTACAGGGCCTCTAAGGGTGGCACAATAAGTGCTGCAGCCCTTAGGGGCCTTCTCTGGTCACAGTGCCCTGGGTACCTAGGGTACCATTTACCAGGGGCTTACCTGTGGCCAGAGATGCCAATTGGGTTTAGGCTTTAGTACAGTTTTTAGGGAAGGAACACAGGCCCTGGGTACCTGATTGGCAGGGACCCAGGGCACACCAAGGAAAAGTGCATTAGTTATCAGGAAAAAAGTGGGGGGGTTACTGCAACAGAAATCCACTTTCCTTCAAAGTTTGCTTCTGTGAGGCTAATAAAATCTCTTTTCGAAATGATGTCCTCTGCAATCCTATTGGTACCTCACTCTCGTCTCAGAATGAGACCTGTACAAGAAGATCTCGACAAACAATGGCTTCAGGTGACCGGTTCGTACGACGACCTGGTAAGGATAACTCCAGCCATGCGAACAGCTCTGATTTGGTGGCAGCGCTCCAGCAATCTCTCGACGGGGCTAACTTTCCTTGCCCGAACACCAGAGTTCGTCCTCACTACAGATGCTTCTCTTGAAGGATGGGGGACTCACCTTCAAGACCTACGCATAAGGAGGAAATGGTCCAAAGCACTTGCAAAAATGCTCATAAACTTCCTGGAGCTTCGGGCCATATTTCTAGCCCTACAGGCTTTCCTCCCAAGGCTTCAAGGATCCTCGGTCCTCATAAGGACGGACAATACCACATGTATGCATTACCTAAACAAGGAAGGGGGAACGCGCTCTCACATCCTATCTCAGGAAGCTCAAGAGATATGGAAATGGCTTCTCTCTCACCACATATCCATAAAGGTGGAACATCTGCCTGGGATAAAGAACAGTCTAGCAGATACCTTGAGCAGGACTTCCAA
The DNA here is from genome assembly GCA_963921515.1 of Calotriton arnoldi. Classification (NCBI taxonomy): domain Eukaryota; kingdom Metazoa; phylum Chordata; class Amphibia; order Caudata; family Salamandridae; genus Calotriton; species Calotriton arnoldi. The sequence continues at coordinate 2,053,852 of CAWUFW010002128.1, read as the reverse complement.
TTCTTGCCACAAATGGGAACTGGATCAGAAGGTTCTAGATTACATCTTCCAGATCTGGGGCAAGCCCAACTTGGATCTCTTTGCTTCCGAGACAAATCGGAAATGCCAATTCTATGCCAGCTGGGAACCAGATAAAGGCTCTTGGGGAAACGCTTTTCTGATGAGGTGGACCGGGATCTTCGCCTATGCCTTTCCCCCTTTTCCGTTACTCCCGAGACTTCTGATGAAGTTGAAAATGGAGCCGTGCCGAATAATTCTCATTGCCCCACGTTGGCTGCGTCAGCACTGGTTCACAGAGCTTCTCCTACTCTCAGAATGCAGACCTTTTCACCTTCCAGTATCGCCAACACTGTTGACTTTGAGCAGGGGCCAGATTCTCCTTCCAAATCCAGCCCCACTGCAGCTGCATGCCTGGCTTCTGAACTCTCTGAATTCAAGGAGTTAGATTTGCCTCAGGACTGTAGAGACAACCTTACTAAAGCAACGTCACCGTCCACGATTAAGACTTACTCTCTCAAATGGAAACGTTTTTGTTTGTGTTGTCTTAATAAGGATGTACATCCTCTTGACTGTTCTCTGGACAAAATTTTACTGTATCTGCTCTCACTGGCTAAATCTGGCCTTATGTTCACGTCCATTAAGCTACATCTGGCCGCCATCTCTGTTTACAGGCGTTCCTCTGGAGGTCCATCTCTTTGTTCTAGCCGTCTGGTCAAGCAGTTCATGAAAGGACTGTTCGAGGCATGTGAGCTGTAGATCACATGCTTTGCATAAGATCGCCATCTAGTGTTGGGTCCGGATGTTTGCACTTTGTTTTTCTAGAAGAAGTTTTCCCTAGTCACGAGGTAGGGGACTCCTCCCGTAGGTGATAGTGCGCATGGTCATTGGCTCCATCTTCAGATTGTTTTTTTCCGCCATCGGGTTCGGATGTACCTCGCTGCGCTCCGGTTCGATGTCGATCCTTCGATCTTTCTCGGCGCGTATCACATTCACACTCGACGGTATTGTTTCCGTTCGTGTTCCCCTTTCGCGGATCGTTATTCAAACGAAAATTTCGATCAGAGAGCTTGTGGTAGGCCGTCGGGCCTGCCCCTGGTTCGACTCGCAGTCGATGGAACGAACTCCTTTCAAGTTCTGTCCTCAGTGCCACGCCAAATATCCGCGCACCGACTCACACGAGGTGTGCAATTTGTGTTTGTCACCCGACCACAGAGAAGACCACTGCGACGCGTGCCGAGCTTTCCGCTCCAAAAAGACTCTTCGCGATCGTCGGGCCCGACGACGCAACATGCAGAGACATCAATCAGAAGAGGATGAAGGCGACGAGCCCATCGGAGCCAAGGAGGAACAGGAAGACGTCTTCGTTTCCGAAGATAGCTCCGATGAGGATGAAGACATCCCGCAGGGACAACGTACCGTGAGTACAGCCCCTACCTCGCCCCACCTTCCACTTCCATCCAAAAAAAAGGCTCCACACCAACCTGCGCCCTCGGGCCCCGGTGGGCGCCGAGAACAAGCTTTCGAAGCCCCGCCTTTGGGCTCGGCACCGAAGCATACTAAAAAGCCTTCCGTCTCCGAAAAGCCCCATGCCAAATCGGGCCCCGAGCCAAAGATTTCGGAGCCGAAGAAAAAGTCTGGCACCGATAATCCTCCGTCGGCACCGAAACAAACTTTGGATCCGAAAACCCCAGCCAAGAAACCATCGGCGCCGAAACACACGGAGACGCCGAAGTCACCAAAAAAACATGTTTTCGGTGATCCAATCGACAAACCGGATCCCAAACAAAAATCCTGGTTATACACCCAAAGACTGGACATATCGCCACTAAAGTGACTTTAAAAAGAGGTGCTACTACAGAAGAGGAATACCACATACCATTGAAGAAGAGAACTGTTGGGACAAATCCTTCCCCTCCTCCACTTCCTTCACCTTCTCTACCCCAGACTATACCTGTGCCAACTTCACCTGAGCACTCACCACCACACATACCTGACAATCAGGGGGATGGGGATAATAATGATGACGATCAGCCTGGAGACGTGTGGGATGACTATAATACTGATTCTCTCACTGATAACGACCCGGACATATATCCTACCAAACCCTCTCCACCAGATGACAGTGTAGGATTTGTCGAATTGTTAAGTAGGGCTGCAACTTACCATGGAGTCCCACTTCACAAAGAATCCCTTGAAGAGGACTTTCTTTTCGAGACTCTACAAAACACACAAATGTCTACACACATGTTGCCCATGTTGAAAGGCATGACCAGACATGTAAACGACATTTTTAAGGATCCTGTTAGAGCACTTATTCTTACCCCGAGGGTAGATAAAAAATACAAGCCTGCCCCATCAGATCCAGTCTACATAAAAGGTCAACTACCATTAGATTCACTAGTTGTTTCTAATGCACGGAAAAGGGCAAACTCCCAGACTACTGGAGACGCACCACCACCAGATAAAGAGTCTAAACTCCTTGATGCTTCAGGGAAAAGAATAGCCTCCCAGGCTGCTAACGTCTGGCGTATTTCCAATACACAAGCATTGCTAGCACGCTATGACCGCGCACACTGGGATGAAATGGAGCAACTCATCCAGTTTCTCCCTCAAGAACACAAATCAAATGCGCAAGACCTTGTTCGTGAGGGGCAGTTAATTTCTAACAACCAAATTAGATGCTCCCTAGATGCTGCTGATACATCTGCCAGAGCGGTAAACACTAGTGTTCTTTTAAGAAGACCCGCCTGGCTGCGCATATCAGGGTTTAAACCGGAAGTTCAAACTTCCATACTAAACACACCCTTTGACAAGAAACACCTTTTTGGGCCGGTGGTAGACACTTCATTGGATAAAATGAAGAAGGATACTGAAGTGGCTAACTCCATGGGAGCACTTAAGTCTCCACAAGGGCGTGGTTCCTTTCGTCGCTCCTTTTATCGAGCAGGATCTAAGACTACTTCCTCAGACACTGCGTCCACCTATAAGGGCAATAACCAGCCCTCAGGTTCCAAGGGTTTCTATCGAGGCAATTACAGAGGAAACCACGGCAAGGGCAGAGATAGAGGTTCCAACACACGTACCTCGCCATCCAATACAAAACAGTGACTTGCCCATAGTTCCCCCCCGACCACTTAACACCTGTAGGGGGAAGACTGTCACATTTTCTACCAAAGTAGCAGTCCATAACAACAGACAAATGGGTTCTCCAAATTATCCATTCTGGTTACTGCCTGGAGTTCATCAGCACTCCTCCAAACATTCCCCCAAAGTCGCACAGACTTCCACCGGATCACCTAGACCTTCTCCAACAGGAAGTACAATCCCTGCTACTAAAAGAAGCCATAGAGCCTGTACCACCTCAACACCAAGGTCGGGCGTGTACTCCTTTTACTTTCTAATTCCAAAAAAGGACGGCTCTCTCAGACCCATACTGGATCTCATAGAACTCAACCTTTACATACAGTCAGACCACTTCCACATGGTAACACTGCGACAAATACTGCCTCTTTTGCAAAAAGGCGATTTTCTTTCTACTCTAGATTTAAAGGACGCCTACTTTCATATTCCAATCCATCCGGCTCACCGCAAATTTCTCAGGTTTGTGGTAGCAGGTCAACACTACCAATTCAAAGTGCTCCCATTCTGAGTCACCACGGCCCCCAGAGTCTTCTCAAAATGTCTGGCGGTAGTAGCTGCGCATCTCAGAAGACAAAGCATACATGTCTTTCCCTATCTGGACGACTGGCTCATCAAAGCCAGCACATACCAGCAATGTCGCAAGCACACTTCACTAACCATTCAGCTGCTTCAACAGCTAGGGTTCTCAGTCAATGTATTAAAATCACATCTTCAGCCAAACAAAGTTCAGGATTACCTAGGAGCCACTCTGGATACTCACAAGGCTCTAGCGTATCCCAATGCAGCCAGAATTAGAAACATTCAGGCGCTCATTCTCAAATTTCAACCCACTCAGTCACTTCCGGCTCGAGTGTTTATGCAACTGCTGGGAAGGATGGCATCTTGCATCATGATCGTTTCCCACTCGAGGCTGCACATGCGTCCACTTCAAGAGTGTTTAGCCAGTCAGTGGAACCAGTCTCCAGGTCTATTAACCGATCTACTGTTGGTAAGCGGCCGTACTCATCGCTCTCTGCAGTGGTGGAACACACAAAACCTATCAAAAGGGCGGCCGTTCATAGACCCGATTCCACAAACAGTGTTAACAGCGGACGCATCCCTTACTGGCTGGGGGGCTCATCTTCAACAACACACAGTGCAAGGACTGTGGAGTCGCCAGCAAAAGATGCTCCACATCAATCAATTAGAGCTCATGGCAATCTTTCTAGCTCTCAAAGCCTTTCAAGATCACCTGTCTGGCAAAGCTGTGTTAGTCCGAACCGACAACATGACAGCTATGTATTACATACAAAAACGGGGGGGGGGGAACACACTCTCTCCAACTGTCCCACTTAGCCCAGGACATCTGGAAGTGGGCTATTCACCACAACATTTATCTCCTAGCGGAACACCTCCCAGGAGTCATCAATCAGATTGCGGACCTCCTCAGCAGGCAGAGGTATCAAATACACGAGTGATAACTTCACCCTCAAGTTCTACACCCATACTTCCAAACTTGGGGAGTCCCTCCCTGTTCGCAACACCCGAAAACGCAAAATGCCAAAGCTTCACCCTCAGGTATCCAAACGCTTTGTCCGAAGGCAATGCTCTATGGATGAACTGGTCAGGGATATTTGCCTACGCTTTTCCGCCTCTCCCACTCATTCCATCAGTGGTTCGGAAACTCAGGCAAACATCACTCACGCTAATACTAGTAGCTTCAACATGGGCACGTCACCCCTGGTTCACAACCCTGTTGGAACTCTCTCTGGTACCACACCAAAAATTACATTTGACTCCCAGTCTCCTCACACAGAGCCATGGAGAAATCAAACACCCAGGTCCCAAACAGCTGAACCTTGCGATCTGGCTCCTGAAGTCATAGAGTTTGGTTATCTCAACCTTCCACCAGACTGTATGAACATTATTAGAGAGGCCAGAAAGCCTACCACAAGGGCCTGCTACGCAGCCAAATGGAAGCGTTTTGTCATCTATTGCAACAACAATCACATCAACCCCCTTGATGCTTCCATACAGAACATACTGTGCTACCTATTGCATTTGCAGCAGTCCGCGTTGGCCTATACATCCATCAGACTGCATCTTGCTGCCATAGCAGCTTACCTTCAAAATAGGCAACATTTATCACTATTTCGAGTGCCTGTCATCAAAGCATTCATGGAAGGGCTAAAAAGGGTAATACTACCAAGACTCCCACCTGCCCCAGTATGGAATCTTAATATAGTCCTCACAAGGCTAATGAGTCCGCCATTTGAACCCATGCACAAATGTGAACTACAGTTCCTTACTTGGAAAACAGCTTTCCTCATTGCAATCACTTCATTAAGGAGAGTGGGTGAACTACAGGCACTAACCATAGAATAACCCTTTTTCCAGTTACATAAAGATAAAGTGGTTCTTCGTACCAACCCTAAATTCATACCTAAAGTTGTATCTCCATTTCACATCAGTAAGTCGGTTGAATTACCTGTATTCTTCCCTCAACCTGACTCTGTTGCAGAACGAGCTTTACATACCTTAGATGTCAGAAGAGCTCTTTTGTATTACACTGAAAGAACAAAATCATTTCGTAAAACCAAACAACTCTTTGTAGCTTTTGCACCACCTCACAAAGGCAATCCTATCTCCAAATCAGGAATTGCTAGGTGGATTGTCAAGTGTATTCAGATTTGTTATCAAAAAGCCAAAAGGACTCTCACAATACCCCCTAGAGCACATTCCACTCGCAAATTAGGGGCTACTATGGCTTTCTTGGGGAATATCCCTATTACTGATATCTGCAAAGCTGCAACATGGTCTACACCACACACATTCACCAAACACTATTGTGTAGATGTGTTAGCAAGACAATAAGCTAATGTGGGCCAAGCAGTATACTTAAAACGTTATTTCAGACAACTCCAACAGTCACAGGATAGCCACCGCTTCAGGGAGACTTCTGTATAGTCTATGCAAAGCATGTAATCTACAGCTCACATGCCTCGAACGGAAAATGCTACTTACCCAGTATGCATCTGTTCTTGGTATGTAGAGCTGTAGAATCTCATGCGCCTGCCCGGGTACCTGTAACTGCTATAGTTCTCTGTTTTACTACAAATACTTACGCATGGACTTCTCTATTCTTTACTACTACTCCGTTCTCTTACCCTCTGCAGAAAACAATCTAAAGATGGAGCTGATGACCATGCGCACTATCACCTAAGGGAGGAGTCCCCTACCTCGTGACTAGGGAAAACTTCTTCCAGAAAAACAAAGTGCAAACATCCGGACCCAACACTAGATGGCGATCTTATGCTAAGCATGAGATTCTACTGCTCTACATGCCAAGAACAGATGCATACTGGGTAAGTAGCATTTTCCTTTCAGAGCATACCCTCCTATAAGAGCTCCTCCTCCGGAATGAAGACTTAATCTAGTTTTGGCGCAACTTATGAAGCATCCCTTCGAACCAATTCACAGAGCGGAACTTAAATATGTCTCCTGGAAAGTTGCTCTTTTGTTAGCTCTTACTTCCGCACGGAGAGTCAGCGAAACACAAGCATTTACTATTAAAGAGCCATACCTTCGCTTTACCAATGACTATGTTCTACTTGGAACGAATCCTACTTTTATTCTTAAGATTCCATCGTCTTTCCATCTTAATGAGCCAATTATTCTGCGTACATTCTTTCCTAGCCCTGCTTCCCCGGCTGAAAAGGCTCTTCACACTCTGGATGTAAAGCGATGTCTAAAATTTTATCTGTCACATACTAAGTCCATCCGAAGGTCGGATCAATTGTTTGTGTCCTATGGGGCGCAAAAACCAGGTACGGCAGTGATTAAAGCAACAATTGCAAGGTGGATTGCATCAGCTATTCAATTTTGTCACTCTAAAGCAGGAAGTCCTCTTGCTGTCAAACCTAAAGCTCATTCCACAAGAGCATTGTCATCATCAGCAGCTCTTTTTGCTGGAGTGCCATTGGATAAAATGTGCCGTGCTGCAACTTGGAAAAATGTACATACATTTACACTGCATTACTGCTTGGATTTGGCAGCAGAAGCAGCAGTAGGACAAGCAGTTTTACGCAACCTTTTCCAATAAGGTAGGCCTCTGTTTCGGAGGTGATTATTTATTAAATATTAATTCAATATATTTGCTTTACATGTTATTGCTGGTTTATTCTCTCTTTATGCATAAATGCTTCTTACATGTTGTATTGCATATGTGATGGATATGTTAAAGTACATCTTTTTATGAGGTATCTATCTGTCATTCGTATGATACCCACCATCCTCTAAAATGTAATAGTTTAACTGCTAGCTATTTTGATTCAAGCATGTGAATCTATGAAAGATCCAATACTGGATAAGAAAACTAGTTACTTACCTTTAACTTCAGTTATCCAGTATTGGTATCTTTCATAGATTCACATGCGACTCACCCTCCTCCCCGGAGAGGCTTCCCTTATTACGACCATATTACTTGTGTCACTTGTGCTCGAAAATCTGAGGGACTTGCCTCTCTGTGGAGTGTTCTAGAGGGTGCTGGAGCCTGATTGGCTGTGTTTCAACTTTGGTTCTTTTTACAAAAGGACAAGGATGGGCTACTGCAGTGACTATGTAGTCTATTATAGCCTATTATAATATGTTTATTACTGCTGTGTATATATATATTTAATTTTACCGTGAGACTCCCACCTCGACGGTGGGGATGATTCAAGCATGTGAATCTATGAAAGATACCAATACTGGGTAACTGAAGTTACAGGTAAGTAACTCGTTTTCTTCTTAGAATTGGGAACTGATGATGTCAGTCAGAACCCATGAAGAGTTCAAAAATAAAGGTAAGAGTGAGATTAGCATGAAGCTAATGACTTAATAATGAATAATTGCAAAGTTACCCTTAAAGAGAAAATAAAGCATAGAGCAAATACGCATTGGTAAAGCCAAATAGTCAAAGCATAAAGCTTAGGGTTTTAATAAATGTCACAGGGACACACAGCCTGCTGTTCTGCTGCTTTGCAGCTCGGTCTCCCCCACTCAAGCTTAATCTGTTCTCGGACTAAAGGAATCTCTCTTCTCCCCTGCTCTCGTCTGAATGAAAGTCTACAATGCATCTCCTCTCTGTCCCTCTCCATCTCAGGTCTGCAAGTCAGTCTCCCCTCTAGTTCTGCTCGCTGTTCTGTAACTCCTAAACTAGGAAGGAATTTATAAATCTGTAAATGTTGCAAAACATGTGGTCTGTTCTCGCTTTGTGCTTTGTCCTCACAGCCCATTTGAAACTTACTTAAAATGACTTCATTTCCTAACTGTTTTTCTGTCTAAACACATTACATTTGCTGCAAGAGAAAATTACTATTTAAACATGAAACATTAGAACCTATTGCGGCAATGCATTTTGAAATGTATGTGGGTTATATTCCTACAGTAAATTAATGAGGCATTCAGTCCGTTCATGAGTAGAGCTCTTGTTTCAAATAACATTCTACCAGCAACTAACACGATATAAGTAAGGCTTCTGAGGTCGTTTTAAGCGTCTCTATTTCACAACACATTTCTGTTATCTACAAGGTCAAATGAAGCTTCGTCTGAGCAAGCTGCAAGCTATAAATTCTATTTAGCTGTCACTGCTTTTGTGTAATTTTTTTAAATGTCGAATTAATTTAATACAAACTATACACACTACCACTGCACACGTTTAATAATTATTGGAAGTTAAGAAAACACTTTCTATAATTAAAACAAAATCTAAACTAGTCACATTAACTATGAATTATACTTTAACATGGTCTAACATTTAAAAAGAGCATGATTTATTATAGGAGAAAGCGTCTGATTAAATGCCTCTGAAGCCTCATGTTTTCGTTTTCTCAGCACCGAATGTCTGCGTGTCACATTTAAAAAATCCAAGGCAGATTGCCATTTTAATTTGTTATGGAAGTCCAATTTTATTTATCTCTCACAATTCCCTCCCTTTTGATTATTTTAAATCATCACACTAACTTTGTTTCACATGTAAATTCGTTTAAAGAGCGCTCTTATCATTAGTTGAATCCACTTTCTTCTGTACAATCCTAGAATATTGCTACTTAGCTATGGTGTATGTAAATGTGGTAAATTCATTAGTAGACCTAATTTCTATTGGGTGTGTAAAGAACCCTACTAACACTATTATGATCAGTATCAGTTATTACAAAAATTGAGCACATAATAATTTTATATCTATTTCTAGGGCAACACAAGTTTTGTCTGTAATCAGATCATATATAGCCAAGCTCTAAGGTTCATTGCGGAGTCCGTACGTAGCTTCTTAGGACAGTTAGTTTTCAGCAGTTTAGATTTGTAAATAGACCATCCTTAAACCTACTCCGTGTTCTTCTGAAATGTTATCCCTAACTCTTCCTGTAGCTTTTTACTCAGGCCTAGGTTGATCTTCTGTAAAATAAATGACTAAAATAATAAAGGTCTAACAGGACAGTTCCTTTCATTGATTAATTATTGTTTTCTTTTCAGGTATTTGTTTCAGCTTTTCTCAGTTTTTGTCTCAAACTTGAAATCATGGTAGCTCATAAAGTTCAAATCTTGCAACACACAGTTCATCTAATGTGATGTTCAGTACTTTGTCCATATAATATGACCACTCGGGTGCTGCATACCTCTGACAAGGCACTTACTTTCTGTGATCTTCTTAGTTTGTGTTGAACTTCCTCTGTCTTACTTTCACCCCTTGATTCTTTTTCTTCAGCGGCAGTCTTTCATATTCGAACAACTGATGCACTTGTTTTCGGTCTCTTTTGCACAATATTTTGTGGCATGATCACAAAAACTTCACATGTGACTCTACTTGTTTCTGTGCTTGTTTCTTCTCCCAAGAAATCTTCAGTTTGAACTGATATGGTCTCAGTAGTCTTTTCAGCTTGGAGTGTCTTTTCTTCTTCGTCAGAGACTTCAATGCCACTTTGTGAAAGCACAGGAAATTGGATTGGTGCGACTGGTTGCAAATCTTAAAACTCCTTTCTTCTCCTTGCTGTAGTGATCTTTCAGTCACTGCTTCTTTCTGTTGTTCGACTTGACAAACTTGTCACCAGTGCTCTCCATTCAGGCTCTGAGAACACTTCTTCTCCATGCAAGATTTCTTACTCTTCTTGTGTACTGTGCATACATCCAGTCTGGCACTCCAGCACACTTAGCAACAGTACTCGTGACCAGAATAATCTGGAAGGGGCCTTTCCATCTTGGTTTCAGACAAGTCTTCAGAACGTGCTTCTTGATCACAATACCATCTTTCAGATCGAGGTTGTGGCACAGTTCACTATGCGGATCTTGTGTAGCAGCTGCAACCTGGTGAGAAACTGTACGCACCACATGAGCCAATCCTTCGTTATCCAGTATCTTCTCATCTGTAATTTTCACAAATGCATTTGTTGGTATAGCAGGCAATCTCATGTCACTTTCCATGAAAACTTCATACAGCGACAAACCAGTTCTACTCTCAGGATTCTTCGAATGTTCATCTGCACCAAAGCATCAGGCCACTTCAGTGATGCTGAGACACAGACTTTTGTTAAGCAAGACTTTATACTTGAAACTGGAGGTAGACAGCTACATTGGAATATTTGTTGAATCTGTAGTTCTGCACACATCATTTTCAGGACCCCATTGATAGAGTAGGTCTTTTGATCTGATTTCAGAGAAATGGGCAATCTATACCTAGGGATCGATTTTTGCAATAACACATTTTCTACTGTGTGGTTGTCATTCCTTCTGGTTGTATAGACTTTCACCCATCTTGTGAGGATGCACACTATAACTAGGACGTATTTCAGCCCATTGCAATCAGGCATTTTGATGATGATATTTTGCATTCTATTGAAGGGACCTTCTGATCTCCCTATGTGACTCAGTGTAACGTGTGTTCTTTTCCCTACATCCATTTGTTGACATGCCACATATCAATGACACTTTTCTTCTGCAAGCTTCCTAAAGTTTGGGTGGCATCTATTCTTTTTAAAGAGATGTTTCATTGAATCCCTCTCTTAGTGTATGTGTCCATGCATGTATTGTGTCATTGGAAACGACAAACTATCCAGCAACACTGGTCTCCCATCAACTGACATTTGGATGTAATTTGTGTTTTTCTCAAAACCTACTGTGATCCAACCTTGTTGTTCTGTCTCTGAAATATTTTCTTGTACCCCTTTTAACTCTTTCCAAGTGTAAGTTATTGACAACATCAAATAGACAGTGTCTTTCTCAAATTCCCATGTGAAAATTCCATTAAATGTATAGGCTTACAGGACATTATACTGAGCAACTGAATTAGCATCTCCATTTCCCATGACAATAGTGACTCCCTTTTGTACAGTTAGACTGCATGCTATGGTAAGGGCAATCGATTTTGCATCTTGTGCTGAGGTAACCCCTTGAAGCCATGAAGCTTCGGCAGTATAATTTATAATGCACACAACATATGCTGCTCTAAATGTGCTATCGTTACCTCTTAAACATGGGTCATCTGCAAAATGGACATGGTCAGGCTCAATCCGGGGTTCATCATTAGTGTCTAACCTTGGCTTCATACATTGATTCTTGACACCTAGACATTCATGTTCAACTTTATCACAAACATTTTTATTTGCTGGCAGTAGACTTAATACATTTGAAATCAGACATCTTTTGATACCACATTCTTCAGTAGCAACTCCACAATGTAAGGGACCATTTCAGTTATTAGACACTCCATCATTATGTTCCCACTCTTTTTGTGACTGACATCAACAACAGCTACTAATTTAAGGCAGCCGGGCATTTCTGTGGCGACGGGGGTCAAGGGTTGTTTGGGCATGCGCCACAGGCTTTTGAACATCTTCACGTTTTGGAATAGGCACTGTGAGTGTGCAGCCCTCTCTCTCTCACTGCAAATTTGTGTAAATTCTTTTAAATAATCTGGCATCCCTAGTCCCGGGGCACGACACAATTGTTTCGACTCTAGGAATGCTTTTGTGCAATCATTGTCCAATGGAAGCGGACCAGACACATCCTTATGTGTCAGCCTCAGTAAAGGCTTAGCCACTAGGGAAAGATTTGGTAGCGACTGTCTACAGTAGCCAACCATTCCCAAAAGCATCCTGACTTCTGTCTGAGTTGGAGGTGGATTCATCTGCTGAACTGCTTCCACTTAGTGGTGACACCTTTCTTGCTCCTTTTTCAATTATAAGTCCCAGATATTGAACTTCTTTTTCACGGTACTCCTTACTATTGTCATTTAATAGCACTGAGAAATGAACATGACCAAAATCAAAAACAGTAAGCCATTCTTCAGCACACAGAATTTGAAAAAGTATGGCTGGCATCGGTACCATAGGACAACATGGAACAATTATTCTAATGTCCTGTACTACTTTATACTTCTCATTGGTTTTCTGTAAACCCATGATCAGAGAGTTACATAAACTTCAAATCCATTCCCTCAAAACTCCTTTGCTTAGTTTATACTCAATTACGGGTGTAATTCCTGCAACTGTCTCTGGTGTCAAATTGCATGATGGTGTTCTTAAAAATACTGCATTTGGTTCTGGTATGACTTGAACTTGTTCTGCACATTTTATTAATATTCTGATAGCTTTCTCTGTAAAGTCTCATACTTCTGGGTTCACTGTTTCTTTCAAATAAGAGTAATTTTCCAACTGTCATTACTGGAAATAATCCTACAGCGATCTCTTATAGGGCCATTTTAAACTATACCTCTTCATCAGAAGTCCGAAATTTTAAAACTCCTACAACTTGAATCTTCTTTAGTAAGTGGGTTAGGACTGAAACTTCCACTGTTCTCTTAAATAGACCTGGTACTGTCAGAAATGTCGGTGCTAAAACTGTCATTATCTAATACAGCAAACTGTAGAAACGAGTTCTGATTTTGGTTCTGAGGCACCTGATTGAAATTAATTTTAGGATTTGCCATATTTAGTGGGACCATCTGAGCTTGTGGAACTTGTATCATTGGGACCTGTCTCTGAATTGACGTTTGCATTTGCTGAACTGGCATATTTTGCATCTGCATTTCTCCCTGTATTTTTTCATTTCCATTTATTACATCAGTATTAGGTTTAAACCTCCTCTTCCGGTGCTCAAATCTGTGAAAAAGATAGCAAACAGTCATTTTCTTCAGCATTGCGACATGTGTGTGAGAAAGTGCCCTCTTTCTGCATGGCTGCCCCCACTTTTTGCTGAACTGCTGATGTGCTTTGACTGAGTGTGCCCTGGGCTCCTGCCAATCGGGTACCCAGGGCCTATATTCTTTCCCTAAAACTGCATTGAAAACAAAACCCAATTGGTATCTCTGGCCACAGGTCAGCCCCTGGTAAATGGTACCACAGGTACCCAGGGGCACTGTGACCAGGGAAGGCCTTGAAGGGCTGCAGCACTTATTGTGCCACCCTTAGAAGTCCTGTACCTTTACACTCGCACACTGCCTTAGCAGGCTGCGTGTCCTGGTGCAGAACAAAGTAAAGAGTCGTAATGGCACACATCCCTGTGTGCCATGCCTACAACCCACTGCCCTGGCATAGATCAGTCACCCCTTTAGCTGGGTGCCCTATATCAGTGGTGAGGGTACGGGTGCATGAGCCCTGTACCCCTACAGTGTCTAAGTCCATTCTTAGACATTGTAAGTGCAGTGCTGCCATTAAGAGTATATGGTGCTGGGAGTTTGTCATTACGAACTCCACAGCACCATAATGGCTACACTGAAAACTGAGAAGTTTGGTATCAAACTTCTCAGCACATTAAACCCACACTGATGCCAGTGTGGGATTTAATGAAAATGCACACAGAGGGCATCTTAGAGATGCCCCTGAAAAACGACCTACCACTAGTGTCCAGGCTAAGTGGCTGCTTTCAGCTGCCACCACCAGACATGTTTCTGGACCCCTGGGTCGAGAGCCTGCTGCTCTCGGGGCCTGAAACAATGCACATCCTGGAACGAGGTGCCAAGCCTCCTCCCCCAGGATGGGCAGGGTTCACGAAGGGGAAGCTTCAAAGGCTTGCCGCCTTTGTGAGCTACCCCAGGCCACTTGCTTCTTTCAGCAACTGGTTCCGACCCCCACTTTGGGCGGGAGAACCGGTGGGAAAAAGTGAGGTGTGCCCACCTCTGCCAACTCCACCCCTCAGGTGGGGGAGGCGAGGTGAAGCACAACTCCCAGTCCCCGCCATTTTGCAGATGGGGGGGACCCAGCCAACCAGGGTGAGGCATATGCCCCCCTCCCAATGGAGACTGTCTCCCGTGAACACCAGAATTGTTCACCAGCAGACTCCAGCTCCGGCAGGATCTACGAGTCTGCACCACTCTGCACCCGACGCCCACGGCCCGAGTTCGAGTGGCCCAACACCATGAGGAGGTCTCCCCGGCGATCCTGACCCGAGATCCGGTGATCCCTGACCTGCCTCAAGCCGACGCCTGCAGCCTCAAACCGGAAGGTCCCCCCAATCGCGACCAGGAGCTGGTAAGAAGTTCCAACCCTAAAAGGCACCCCTGCACCCGACGCCCCACTGCCTTGGGTGGCCCAACTGACGGTGCCTAACCAACCCCCAGCATCCCAACTTACCTCTCCAAGTGGTGGTCGCACCCAGAAGATCTTCGTCCCCGAGCCTGCAGTGTGTTTGCAAACCGGAGACTCCCCATTGAAAGCTACAGGGCGCCCGACGCCAAAACAGCTCTCTGCACCCGGCCGCCCCAGTGCCGCTGAGGGTGCACCCTTTGTGCTGGCTTGAACCCCCATTTGCCCTGTGCTTAAGTCCAGGAGCTTTGCTCCCACAACCCAGTGGCCTGCTCGTAAGCAGCCACCAACCGGAGGCCCCCTATCCCCCATTGGATAACATTGGGCCTCAGCACTCTGCACCCGGCCGCCCTAGTGCCGCTGAGGGTGTAACAAGAGTGCATCCTTGATCCTGGGGGACCCCTGGATCTAACCCCAGAATACCAACTCCCACAACCGAATACTTACCTTTGAACCGATAACCCTATTTTCCTCCATAGGATATCATTGACTGTTTTTCTGTGAAAAGTTTCTAAGTGTGGAGTTGGAAAATCTATGAAACCCTTTAAAACTGGAACTAAATAACAACAAGCATTGGCATAGCCAATAGGTCTCGCTTTTAGGACCCTCTAAGTGTTTAGCCAGAGGATTGGCTTTGCTAATGTTTTTAAGGTATATTGTATGGCAGAATGGGTGCTGTGCAGCATGTTGAAAAATTATAATAATTTTCCTTCTGCTTTGTCTTTATTTTTTACTTTGTAGAAGGGCAAAATGCAGTTAATCGCTGTGAAGTTAGCCAATAGTTGAAGTGGGCTGACCCATTGGCCATGCTTTAATCTGCAGTGGCATACCGAAATGTGAATGACACAATAACAGGTGACTGGTTGAAGTGAGCTGGCTGAATGCACCCCTAAGTATATTGAACATGTGACAGCTGCTCAAAGCCAGACTTTAACAGGCACCATACATGCAAGCGCTATCATTCCCTCCAAAGCAGCAGGGCGGGTTTGGTTGGTAGAGAAGAAAATGACAGTTTGCCAAATAAAGAGATGACCTCCATACAGCACAATGGAGGAAGGTAGGAGCAATGTGTAACAAAAACATCAGAAACGTTGTCCTGCCTTCTTTTGTTGCTCTTAAATTCTTTGTGGCCGACAGAAACACAGGCATCTTGTGCGCAGCGGGTAGAAATAGAAACAAATCAACCAAAATATTAAAAGTCCACAGACATAACAATCGAAGGAAAAGACAAGGGGGATATAACTAACTCCAGGATAACAAGAATCCCACACAATAAGGTTCAGAATGAATCCAACGAAAATGGATAAGGCAGTCCAAGAAGTCCCACAGGGTACACGTCTTTGATTCACCACATCTGCAGAGGAAAATAAGGAGAAGACTATAGAAATATGTACGGCATGCAGCCAAGAAGATAAAAAGGGGATCACAGAAAATATAACCAAAAGACCAATAAGACTTCAAAGAGGAGAAGTTAGACCAGAAGAAACACACGGCAGGAGCGAATGGGAAAATGAAACCACCCATGGCTAGATCACCTATACAATAAAACAAATATGACATCGCATCACATGCCGATTTAAGAGTGAGACGTGAGGACAGCAGTGATCTAAGGCCAGCAGTCCCCGCAAAAAAATAAGGGGAACGGTTTACTGACGAGGGACCTAAGTCAAAGAAAAAATTATAAAATCGGGTCTCTGACTCACCTAGTAAGTGGATAATAACAGATACTGTCAATACATGATCGGCTCCAGCGAAGCAGGTATGTCCAAAGCTTAAGTCCGGCTGGGGCTATCGGAAAAGGTCAGCTCATGAAGCAGCAGCAGTCCGGGAGGGCGGAGGACTAAATCAAGTTCCCAATCCTGTTACATGACCGGAAAACACGAGCGCCCTAGAGAAATCTGGCTCGCTGCTTCTAGACTCCAGACAATGAGTGCGTGTTAAGGCGCCATGTTGGGAGAAGAGAAAACCGAGTTGATCGGTGCAAATGCAGAAGGCATGACTAACTCAAAAATAGAAATGAGAATGAGAATAAAGTAAGGAAAATAAAGGAGAACCCCAAAAATAAGCATTGCTGGCAACGGGATGTGTTTTTACAGAACGAGTTACTACTCTGGGGAGTGGAGTGGTTTTATTACAGCATAACACAATTATAAAAGTAAATCATGGTTGCAAATGTCATTTGTTCCTGGAGTGTATGTATAGCAGCATATAAAAATGAAACTGACGTGGTCGCGGGAAAAAAATAAAAGTGAGCGGAAAGTGATCGCAGGGACGCGCTCTGTGGTGGGGGAGGGGCAGAGCGAGGCGCTTGGGAGAGCGCTGTGCTTTATGAGCCATGACGGCCAGACGGAGGAAAGACAGATGGCGGCTGTGCACGCGCTCGTGAACGCAAGCTTGAGGCCAGGAAAAGCTTCTGGTAGCACTTTAAAAATCCACTAACT
The DNA here is from genome assembly GCA_963921515.1 of Calotriton arnoldi. Taxonomy (NCBI): domain Eukaryota; kingdom Metazoa; phylum Chordata; class Amphibia; order Caudata; family Salamandridae; genus Calotriton; species Calotriton arnoldi. Next base: position 2,036,736 of record CAWUFW010002128.1, on the reverse strand, counting down.
AAATGTCTCGCAGAGCAGCGCATGCGCTGGCTCAGGCAAGACCTAAAAACGCTTTTACTTACCCGTTTACAGGAAATGCCCCAGTGCAGTATCCAGGTATATTGCACTGTGTAGGAAAAGTAATCTGTAAAGTAATCTACTTGACATTCTACTAAAAAGCCAATACAAAGTATATGTACAGTATATCAAAAGCATTGCATTACTAGTATCTCTACTGTAATCAAATCAAAGTGTATATACAATTGCAATTTAAACGGTTTACAAACTGCATTACTACTGTAAAGTATTTATTGCTTACCTGTGCCAGGCTTGCTTGGTTCTAGAAAATAAAATAACTAAAAGAATATTTTTATACAAAACCAATTGGTCTGATGTTCAGTCTTTGAGTGTGTGATATCATTTGCTGATTGAGTGTGTACAACAAATGCTTAACACTACCCTCTGATACATCCTTATTGCTCAACCACACTACCACAAATAGAGAGAAAGGTGCTAATTACTTTTACCTCTGCCTACCTTTGGGGGTTCCACTGGACTCTGTGCACACTATACCTCACATTGGTATAGTATATACAGAGCCAACTTCCTACAATGCATCTCTAAATTTGGACCAACCAGAACACCTCTTCCTCTATCCTGTAAAACTCCAAATCCTCCTTGAGCCCCTTGTATTCCTGCTGGTGGAACAACACCTTGCATATCACCTTCAGCCCCTTCAAACAACTGATGCTGCAATCCTCTCTGCGCAAACTTCCCCATAACCATCATATGTTTCTCCTTAAACTCTTTCAGCTTCATTTCTTGTCCATCACTACAGTACCCTTCATCCATCAGAATCCCATCCAATGACTTCTTTTGCCAACAAATCACACTTTGCTGTATGTGCACACTGATCTGACCAGAGATCATTAATCCAATAACAAACAAACACAAAGAATCCCTAGTCACTGGCATCAGGCCATTCTCTTCCACTGTTTTGTTGAAACTCCTGAAACAATCTTTCATTGAAATCATGAACCGATTTCTTTGGTTCCTGGGTCATTCGATAAATCTTAAACCAATCCAAATCTTTTGGAGGCACTCACTCGACCCTTCAGCAAAGTAATCACTGGTTAATTTTTCTCCATAATTACAGAAGATGGTGCATTAGTGCAAGCTTCTCTCGTTGTTCCCTCACTTGGCCATTGCGCAACAACCTTGCTTACAGACAACAAATCCGTTGGCATTGCACTGTCGGAGAACATTTTGAAATCAATCCACAACACCTTTGACATTTCAACAAATTTGTCAAATTGTGGGTACTACTGTACATGCTTGTCTCTCAATTTTAGAAATTTGTTTGCATATGCTTCAAGTTTACCTCTGTTCCATGGTACATGAACATACACTTCTCCCGCTATTTCTCTCAATGCATAAGCCAAAGCTTCTCCCTCATCAAGTGTTATTTTCTCTAACTAGGTCTGGTGGTTTCTTTTTCTTCTCATGTTTTCTTGCCCACTTGCTTCCTAATTTCCCGAAATCATTCCGTTTACGAATGTATTTCACTAATTCTGTAATGTATAATCACATTCTTGAAGAACGCATTGTCTCAGTTGCTTCATCATCCATCTGTACCCTGAAGTTTTCCTGAAATGGAAGACTTTTTGAAACATTGATTTCATATTTTCGTGTTGAATCAGTCAGTTTATCATGTGTAGTTGCTGCAAGTCTTATAATTTCCTTACTCAGGTAAATTAATTATTTTTCCTGATACTGGTTCAAATGCTCAAGATCTAAACATCCCCTAACAATTTCTTCAAGTCCAGTTTCTAACTTTGAAACATTAAGTGGTCTCTCTTTTTCAGGTTCTCGGTCAACTTGTTTTACTGTGCTCTCTATCTTTTTAATCCCTATTGCTTCTCAAACCATGGTTGAAAAATCCCATCTCCAAACAAACCTGTTTCCCCCTGAACAATTGGTGTTGTAAAGACGATTCGTCCCCATCTCTCAATGTTTGAACTGCCTGGGGCAGTTTCCGTTCAATAATCTGTGAATTCTGAAATGTCTGTATAAACCCTGATGTAATTACTCCTTCTACAGCTCTTTGAGCTTCTTGAGTTGGGACCATTAATTAGGATAGTCACAATTTGTCTAGGCACTGTTTGTGCATTTACAGTTTGTAGTATTTGTACAGGATGAGTCATAATTGAATCAGTAACACCTGGAGGTGTCGCTGTCCATATAGAGTCAGCAGCTGCTGGCACAATCTGTAATGTCTGTAAAGGTCTCTCAATCTGTATTTCTCTTGGTTCAACAGAAGCAGTAGCCACTGAAGGACTTGCTGGTATACTATTATCAGTATTTGTAGTGGGGACCACATAAGGTGGTGGACACTCAGTTAACAATGCATCCGATATTTCATCCCCTAAAACACTATTGGTTTGAGGCTTTTTGTCATCCTTAATTTCCTCCTCATGTAGCTGATCCTTTTCCTGCTTCTCAGGTTTCCCAGTAGTAATGGCTCTGTATAATCTGATTCCTTCAACTATAACTTTCCTCCATCTCTGTAGTGCTCCATCCCAATGAGCATCTGCATAATTACGCTCTGCTTCACTAGTCTCGTTCTGAACTTTCTCTCTTTGCTTGTCTTTTGCCGTCTTTTCCCACATGCTTAAGGCTTCAAATTGTGTAGGTCTAGATGGTGACCTTATCTCACATAAAATTTCCCTTAATCTGTCAATTTGTAATTTAAAGGTACCATATTTTGGAAAGCTCAAAGAACCCTCTCTCATAATCTTGCACCATTGGCGAACCCACACAAATAAATTTGATCCCAAATTTGTCAGCATAAAATGTGCAGGCGTTCCCTCAGGTGATGAGTTGTCACCGTACCAAATCTAATTTGTCACATCACCTCCAAAAACATTCTTAAAGCCTTTAAATCGTTTCATTTTCGCAATAATTCAATGCAATGTTTTGATTAAATTCTGTAAATGTCAGATTTCTTTTGTCCAATCCAGTTACAATTTAAATTCTTGAAGACTTCCAACAAATCTCAATACGGTAATCACACAACTGACCTATCACAACACCATACAACACCATCAACCAATCACAGCTTAACATTACACCAACCAATCACTCGGCCCAAAAGAATGACGCCTAAACTCACTCCTCGCAGCAGTCACCCTCCTGTACAATTTCTTCGTTATTTTCAAAAACTTTTCTGACCAATCTTGTTTGCTTTAATTCTTCTTTTCTAAAGTAAATTAAATATAACAATCACTCAAGAGTATTTTACACAACCGCGAGTGAAATCTCGACCAGCGTGAAATCACCCTAATTGATGCAGCTCCGCCCTGTGTACAATCAGGTTCAACTAACACCAATCAATCAACAGTTTGTGCCGATAGTTACTAATAGAAGTAATGGTACCTCACACTCCACATCAACTGACCTCTTTGCAAACAAGATTAATATCCTAGGATCTTTCGACTTCTTGGAGCTTGAAATCAACTTCTTCACTTCAACTATTTATCAATCTCTTCACCACTCACTCACGCATTCATACTACCGCAATCTAACCCAACAAAATTACCGCAAACGCAGTTACCGCAAATCAAATTACTGCAAACACAATTACACATCCATACTTGTAATACCACAATCTAACCCAGCACAGTTACCGCAAACGGAATTACAGCAAACGGAATTACTGCAAAGGAATTGTCCCTATCTGAAAGAAACACGTTAGTTATAGATTCCTTACCTTCGAATTACTCCCAGGCGTCAGACTGGATCCGGAAAGTTTTTTCGTCAGCAGAATAAACGCCCAAGTCCCACAAAGTCCTGATTCCAGTGCTCAGAACTGGAAGACTGTCAAAGTGGTATTAGAAGGCGATACAAGAAGGCGGTTGCTGAAGAAGGTGTGAGTATTAATGAACAAGTTACTTACCTTCGGTAACGATATATCTGTAAGAAACATTAGTTAGTTATAGATTCCTTACCTTAGAATTACCCCCAGGCGTCAGACTGGATCCGGAAAGTTTTTTCGTCAGCAGTACCTCTGCGCGTCGGAAGGTGGCGTCGGTCGGCTTCGCGTCCATCGTCGTGGTCGCCGGGATGACGTTGCGGCAGCTACTTAGACGCCGGTCTCGCGCGCTGACTTCAGCGCAGACCTAGGAAGAGCGGTACCTCCGTCATTTTTTTTTACTAACTCTGAAGGTGCACGAGGGATGCCCGGTTTCAAGGCCTGCGGTTCCTGTCATCGTATGATGTCGGTGACGGATCCGCACTGCGTGTGTCTTTTTTGCCTGGATTGCGACCACGACCCCAAGTCGTGCTCCGACTGCCGGTCGATGGCGCCGAAGGCTTTGCGGGAGCGGTCCCGAAAGCTGCTTGAGCACCGGCAGTCGGCTCCGTGCCGTCCGAGGTCCCGGTCGAGAGGGAGGTCGAGGGACCGGTCGCTGAGCCACCACCATTCCGGTTCGAAGTCTTCGCACTCTGGGTCGGGTAAGTCGAAGCATAAGAAGAAGTCGAAGAAGCATCGTCGCTCTTCGACTTCTCCTCGTCGGTCGGCTGATCCGACGAGGCACGTGGGTGGTGCCCCTCCCGCGGAGCCCGCAGAGTCTTCTCCGAGTTTCCCTCCCTTTCCGGGACCCGGAGCGACTCCCGCCCAGCTTCGTACGTTCTACGAGGTGATGCATGCCATCTTTGGGCGGACCAACCCCGCCGGCGCGCCTTCGGGCCCCGCGGACTCAGTTGGGGGGCCTAGGTCTTCGCTGCCGGCGGCTCCGGCGCAGGCCCCCCTTGGATCCAGGCCATGTCGATTCTTCACTTTGTTCTGCACCAAAACACGCAGCCTGGCAGTGTGTGTTTGTGTAAAGGTGCAGGGCCTCTAAGTGTGGCACAATAAGTGCTGCAACCCTTAGAGGCCTTTCCTGGCCACAGTGCCCTTGGTACCCATGATACCTTTTACAAGGGACTGACATGTGGCCAGAGAGGTGCCAATTGGGGGTACAGGAAAGAACACAGGCCCTGGGGTCTTGATTGGCAGGGACCCAGGGCACATCAAGTCAAAGTGCATCAGTAGTCTGGCAAAAAGGGTGTGTTTGTGTGTGTGTGTGTGTGTGTGTGTGTGTGTGTGTGTGTCTTTTTTTTTTTGTGTCTTTTTTTTTGTCTTTTTTTTTGTGTGGTTTTTTTTTTTGTGTGTTTTTTTTTTTTGGGTTTTTTTTGTGTTTTTTTTTTTTTGTGTGTGTTTTTTTTTTTTTGTGTGTGTTTTTTTTTTGTGTGTGTGTTTTTTTTTGTGTGTGTTTGTTTGCGGTTACTGCAACAGAAGCCCAGCTTCCTGCAGTCAGTTACCAACTATTTGAGAACGGAAGATAATAAAGACCTTTTGGTTTCACCAATTTATTTAAGGTCGACTTTCAGTTATCCTGTTGCCTGAGCACCCTGATCTGCGTTGTGATATGTGGTTTTGCAGCATTAACCCTTTTCTGGATTCACATGCTGTGCATTATTCCGCCATCTAGTGGTTTGGTCCGGAATCGTCATTTTTGGTCTTTTTAGGGTGTTGTCGACTATCATTTGGTGGTATATCCGTCCCTTGTTTGGTGTCAGATGGTGCCCCGGATGTTCCTGTGCGTAGTCGCCATCTAAAGGTTCTTTTTTTCCACGCTGGATCTGGAAGCAGCGGAGGAGCTTTGAACGTTTAGAAGAAAAACTATAACATTTTAAAAGGAAATTCATTGAGCCGTCGAACACTGCAAAGAGAAGGGAAGGGGACCCTTGCATCTCCCCCCGACAGGGAACCCCGCCAGTACCAACCACATGGTCGGAGAATAAAGCAAGGTAGGGGACATGGAAAATACCCCCTTTAAATTCTTCCCAAACTGCCACCACAAATTTGCACAGAGAGACCCACACGAGGTCTGCAACCTCTGTCTTCCAAGACTGGGAGGCCTGCTTTCCTGCTGAATACCTTGAACGTACGCCCAAGGCAGAGGCTGAAACGTTACACCAATATGGCCAGCGTTCACAACCCATAATTGCTTAAAGACCTGGGACTGTTCAGCGATGACGACGACTGCATTGAGCAGGCCGAGATAATGCATGGATGATCGGATGTCGAGCTCCTCAACAGAACTCCGTAACAGAAAGGCCAGAGGGACGTTGAAAAGAAGACTCAAAACGTAGTAAAATTGCCCAAAGGCCCAGAGCCCAAGTCCTCGAACATAAAGTCCTACAAGGCGGCCTCGGCGTTGAAGAAAATGTCGGCCGAAAGGGAGGAGACTCACTGATCCCCTCCCTGGGATATTGATGCTGGTAGAACGCCAAAGGGCTCAATGATCCCATCTGGTTGAGAGGGCGCAAAGGAAAAAAATCAAACCTTTGGAGACAACTGATTTGTCGACGCCAAAGAAAAGACCTTCACCGACGCTCGAAGCCAAAAAGTCACAGGACATCGAAAGGAAGAAGTGAAGGCTCAAAGCAGAAATGGCAGCTCTTCAACGAAAAAAGGAGTTTGACGACTCCTGAAAGGAATTTCGAAACCTTCGAGGGCCTTTGGCGCTGAATAAGAGATCTGCCTTGAAGGCTCCACCAACACCAGAGCCCCAGGAAGAGGAACCCGAGAAAGTTCTATGTACCCGAGGAGGTTGAAGGAACAGGAGGGTTCGACGAGGAGCCACGGAACGACACTGACTGCCCCAAAGAGGGGATAGACAACTACCCCTTGAGGCCATCACCACAGGTGACCTCTCAATGTGTTACAGCCTGATCAAGAGGGCTGCAGAATCCTATGGAGTGCAGTTGGAGGAAGAGAAGGGAGATTCCTGTTTCCTCCTTGAAACATTGATGCCTGCAAATAAGGGTAATCTATACTGCCAATGCTTCCCAGCATTTTAGATCAAGGCAAAGAATCCTTTTGGGAACCTGTAACGACTAAAGCAGTGACTCCCCGGGTCGAAAAGAAGCACAAGCCTTCAATACAGGATCAAAATACATACAAGGGAACGCCCCAGCTGATGCCATCATTGTTGCAATCGCAAGAAAGTGAAACAACGCACACACCTCTACAGAGGGCCACCACCAGAGAAGGTGAGCAAGAGGCTCGACATGGTGGGAAGGAAGATGGAGAGGAAGGCGCAACACAGTGGCGAATTGCCAACTCGAATGTACTGAATAGGTATGGCCACCAGCAATGGGACGAAATGTAATCCATCATGCAACATCTACCTGTAGAATACAAAAAAGGGCCTAAGCTGTCATGCAAGAAGGATGAAACGTCGCAAATACTTGCTTGTAGTCCGCTTTAGATGCAGCTGACACTACCAGCAGACAGATGTGCACGGGCACAACATTGAGGAGACATGCCTGGCTGTGGGTATCCGGGTTTAAACCTCAAGTTCAAGCCTCCGTTATCAACATGTTGTTTACAGGGGACATATTATTCGGCCAGGCGGTCGATGAGTCCTCGCAGCAAATCAAAAAGGACAACGAAACAGTGAAGTCTGTGGGAGCTCTGCAATACAGAGGCTCATTCAGAAGAGGTAGTGCACCTTTCACATCGAGACAACAGCAAACACAAAGCAGCTCACACCAGGCCACACAGTAAACCACGTACCAACAGTGGCAGCACCCATCAAGGCAGCCCTTTCGTGTGAGAGGGACGGGAAGAGGACCGACTCCCCCGAGGTGGATGGGCAATAAGAAAGTGACTTGCCCAACAAAGCAGGCAACCCACAAAGCACCAGTTGGAGGCAGGATAGGAGATTTTCCATGGGAGTGGGAAAGAGTAACCACAGACAATTGGATTTTGAATGTGACACGTCATGGATACTGCATAGAATTACTCAGAAAACCACCACCAATTCCCCCAAAAACAAAGAAATAGCAAGGAAATGAGATCATACAACTCGGGAAGGAGGAAGAAAGCAGTTAAAAGGGTAACAATAAGGGAACATGACAAGGGGAACTACTCCCCTTACTTCCTGGTCCCAAAATAAGGCCTCACCCGAAGACCAATCTTGGACCTCAGGTTCATAAACAAATTCATCTGCGCGCAACAATTCAGGATGAACAACACTTCAAAGAGTAATCCCACTCCTGCAAAAGGGGTGCCATATGACCACATTAGACCTGAAGGATGCCTACCTACACATGAATCAAGGGCACAAGAAATATCTACAGTTTGTACAAGAAAACGTACACTACAAATTCAGAGACCTACCGTTCAGAATAAAGTCAGCACCAAGGGTCTTCACAAAGTGTTTTGCAGCAGTCGCAGCATATCTAAGAAGGAAAGGAATACATGTATATGCATACCTATATGACTGGCTAGTGAAGGCCAAATCAAAACAAAAACGCCACAGGGACATTCAAATAGTAATCAGTACTTTAGAACGACTGGGTTTCTCCACAAACCACAAGAAATCGTCACCCCCCAACTGGAAGAGGCGAAAGTGTTCCGGGGGCGACCCTAAACTCAAAGACAGCACGAGCATACCCTGTCCAGACGAGGGTAAAGGCGATGGCAGAGCAAGTTCACCTGTACCAGAAGGAGCAGTCTCTGACGGTGATGAAACTAATGGGCATGATGGCATCATGCATACCACTCATTACACATGCGAGACTGCATATGCTACCTTTCCAGGAATGGATCTGCAACAAATGGTCACAAGCCTTCGCATCTGCTGGTTGTCACTGCAAAGGTACAAAAGGAAGTACATTGGTGGAAATCCAAGAATGTGACATTAGGGAGACCATTCAAGACAACAACTTCAACGATGACCATCACAACAGATGCATCCCACAAGGGTTGGGGAGCACACACGGCAGCCTAAATGTGTGTGGACAGTGGAACAGCATGGGGGGGCGCTGAAACATATCAACTACTTGGAAATAAACAGTTTTCCTAGCCCTGAAAGCATTCCAAACGCACATCATTGGGCAAACAGTATAATGTTTTTTCTCACAAACTGGGAGGAACAAAATGTAGGAAGCTGGGTTTCTGTTGCAGTAACCCTCCCACTTTTTGCCAGACTACTGATGCACTTTGACTCTAGGTGCCCTGGGTCCCTGCCAGTCAGGTTCCCAGGACCTGTGTTCTTTCCCCAAACTGTAAAACTGTACCTTGTACCCCCAATTGGCACCTCTCTGGCCACATGTCAGTCCCTTGCCATTGCAGGCTGCTTGTTTTGGTGCAGAACAAAGTAAAGAGTTGATATGGCACACATCCCTGTGTGCCATGCCTACAACCCACTGCCCTGGCATAGGTCAGCCACCCCTCTAGCTGGGTGCACTATACCAGTGGTGAGGGTACAGGTGCATGAGCCCTGTACCCCTAAAGTGTCTAGGCCAATTCTTAGACATTGTAAGTGCAGTGCTGCCATTAAGAGTATATGGTGCAGGAAGTTTGTCATTACGAACTCCACAGCACCATAATGGCTTTACTGAAAACTGGGATGTTTGGTATCAAACTTCTCAGCACATTAAACCCACACTGATGCCAGTGTGGGATTTATTGGAAAATGCATTCAGAGGGCATCTTAGAGATGCCTCCTGTAAAAACGACCAGCCTCTGGTGGGTTCCCTGACTGGTACACACCAGCCTGCCAAAACGAGACATGATTCTGGACCCCTGGGGTGGGAGCCTTTGCTCCCTGAGCCCAGAAACAAAGCCTTCCTGGGCGGAGGTGGTCACGCCTTCCCCAGGCCAGGAAGAGCCATCTGTGGCAGGGGAGCTTCAAAGGCCTAGCCGCCTTTGTAACGCGACCCCCAGCCTCTCCTGCTATCAGGAGCAGGCCCCTTTCCTGTCTCCCCTCCTTTTCGGCGGGAAGACAGGTGGGAAAAATTAGCACAGCCCAGAAGCTGTGCCCACCTCTGCCAACCCCACCCGTCAGGTGGAGGAGGCGAGGTGAAGCCCACTCTTCAGTGCCCGCCATCTTGCAGGTGGCAGGCACTCTCCAATCATGGTTAGGGATTGTGCCCACTCCCCCATGTGGGATGAGCACACCAAGGGTGTAGTCACCATAAGGTCAGTAGCCAATGGGCTACTGACCTTGAGACCCCTAAAACGCCCCTAAATACAGTATTTAGGGGGCAGCCCTGAACCAAGAAGACAGATTACTGCAACCTAAGAAGAAGGACAAAAGAAGACGCCCAGCAGAGGGGACTGCAGAGAAGAACTGACTTGGCCCCAGACCTACCGGCCCGTCTGCTGTTTCCAGAGATCCTGCGCCAAAAGTCGCCTTGTCCTGCAGCCAGCGACCTCCAGAACCCTGGGAGGACTGACTGCCTTCAAGAAAGACCGGATCTCCTGTGAACAGCAGCTCTGTTCAAAAGAAACTCCCAAGACAGACTCTGAGCCTGCTGAGGACAAAGAAACCCGACGCCTGGAACCACCACTGCACCCGTCGCCTACGGCCCGAGTGGCCCACAGTCCCCAGCGAAGTCCCCTAGCGCTCCAGAGTCGGAGTCCACCGTGGGTTGACCCCTCCAGGACTGCCCGATGTCGCCTGCAGCCTCTGCACGGAGACCCCCCCCAACCGCCAGTGGCCCGGTAAGGTGAAATCCGACATCAAAAGGCACCCCTGCATCCAGCCGCCCTGTGCCCTGGAGAAAAGAACCCGAGGTGCACCTACGTCCCGAGCCCTCCAACTTACCTGCCCAGCTGTTGGTTCTTCCCGGAAGTCTTCCTAGACCGAGCCTGCAGCCAAAATCCAAAACCGGCAACTCCCATTGAAAACAACAGGGCGCCAGATGCCAAAACAGCACCCTGCACCCAGCCACCCCTGCGCCGCTGCGGGTGTACTTTGGGTGCTAACTCGGATCCCCCTTTGCCCTAAGCCTAACACCAGGAGCTTTGCTCCCACAACCTTGTGGCCTGCTTGTGAGCAGCCACCAACCGGAGGCCCTCTATCCCCATTTGGATAACATTGGGTCTCAGCACTCTGCACCCGGCTGCCCTAGTGCCGCTGAGGGTGTTTTGAGAGTGCATCCTTGACCCTAGGGGAACCCTGGTTCTAACCTCTGAATACCAACTCCCACAACAAAGTACTTGCCTATTAACTGATAAAACTTCATTTTTCTCCTTAGGAATACATTGACTGTTTTTCCTTAAAAAATGTTCCAAGTGTGGAGTTGATTTGTATGAAAACCTGAAAAACTGCAACTGTACAAAAACTGATTTACTTACCTTTTCTCTAGGAAATGTCCCAGTGTGCGATCTAGGCATAACACACTGAGTAGAAAAAGTGGCTTAAAAAGTAATCTGAAAAATAACTAAAAAAGTAATTTCAACATTTTGACTAACCTGTATTTCAATCAACTGCATTTGAACCTGCATTCAATTGTAAAACATTGCATAAGATTTTGCAAAGCATTTATTTCACTTAACTGCACCAGGCCTGGCTTGGTTCTAGAAATAAAATAACTAAATAATATTTTTGATACAAACAAATTGGTCTGAGTTCAGTCTTTGAGTGTGTGACATCATTAGCTGTTTGAGTGTATACAACAAATGCTTAACACTACCCTCTGATAAAGCCTTACTGCTCGCCCACACTACCACAAATAGAGAGTAAGGTCCTATCTACTTTTACCTCTGCCTACCTTTGGGGTTCCACTGGACTCTGTGCACACTATACCTCATTTTGGTATAGTACGTACAAAGCCAGCTTCCTACACAAAATCATTCACCCTGAGCAAACTAGCACAGGAGATATTGGAATGGGCGATTCAAATGAAGATCACACTGCAGATAGTCTACCTACCAGGAAAGGAAAACACAGAGGCGGACAGACTAAGCAGCTAAGAAAGCAGCTTCCACGGATGGGAACAAAAACAACCGACACTAGAGAAAATATTCACAGTTTGGGGTAGACCAGAAGTAGTCCTGTTCGCAACAGCGCAAAACGCAAAACACCTACACTTCGCCTCCAGGTTTCTACACTTATCATTCAGAGGGTAATGCCCGGTCAATAAAGTGGTCAGGAAGATTTGCCTACGCCTTTCCTCCACCTTCGCTAAGCATTATTGTGCGGACATTCAAAGGAACAAGGAAGCACAGGTGGGACAAAGAGTACTACAACACCTGCTTGCTAACATTTCATTTCATCCCACCCAAACTGGGAAGGGATACCGCTACGTAATCTAATACACAGCAGGTGAATCCTGAAAAGGAGTCATGCTGGTTAGTTACCCTTAGGAGTAGTTTTGCAGCTTGAAGAGTTTTCTGGATTCACATGCGACCCACCCACCCACTTCCCCGGAAATGGGAGATAACACAAACAAGTGGGTAAAATTCAGGAGCAAAGAGGAAGCACACCAGAAAGTAAAGAAAAAAGAATCCGAAGATGGCGACTACACACAGGAACTTCCGGGGCGCCATCTGATGTATCACAGGGGATGGACATACCATCAAATGGTGGTCGACTTCTCCTAAAAAACAAAAGGCAATTCCGGACCCAACCACTAGATGCCGGAATAACACACATGTGAATCCAGAATATTTTTCAAGCGGCAAAACTACTCCTACAGGTGTCATGTGTTTCCTGCATGGCCCATTGTAGTTTTCCCTCTGTTAGCCTAATTGTGCATGTAGTAGGCCGCATTTTCTTTTGTATATGTTACTATATAAACATGCTTGCTTTTGTGCCACTTTGTACTTTCACACAGAACCTGCATATGTTTTTCGTGTTCTGTTCTTATCCTGGGATTTAGTCTGAACATCACAGACAAGGTCAAACAACAATGCCCCTTGTTATTCTTTCTGGCCAGGCACTAGCATCTAGACATAACACGAGAATGCAGCTGCTGTTTGTGAGCACACGTCTTGTCATATAACTGAGCACAAGAGTTAAAGCAAACATACTTAGTGAGGGTTCTAAGACAAGATTGCTACGTCAGCTGAGATGTAGAATGTCCATCTGTGTATGCTTAGGTATGGGGTCCGCCACAAATCCCAGGGATCTTTGATATATAATCATTTAGCTTCAGTAGAAGGGGAGGGGGGGGTTTAGACTACTGTCTTATAACATGACAAGGCTTTTCATGGTATCCGGTATATTAACCATGCTAACAGTATTTTTGATATGCATTTGTTTTAGAATTGTGGCACGAATACTGCATTTTAGAGTACGATAGTTTAAATAAATATTGTAAACTTCCTTTGTGTCACTTGGTTATCTTATTGTGAACGAGTAAGAGAGCGAAAGGGTGTGCCCTGTTACCGCGATCCTTGAGAGGGTTGAAAGTGTTATGTTCTGGGATGGTAATTCACTTGTTTCTCTGGTAAGGTTAGGAGGGCAAGTGAGGCACTAGCTATTCGGAATCGGGCTCATAGGTACTGAGGTAGTATGGTGACTCAGTCCCTACATACTGATGTTCTGTGGTCCCAAGCATAGTTCTGTTCCTGAACAGAATCCCTGCAACACTGGTAAGTAACCATTTTGTTTGCGGTCGTTATGAGTGTCCCTTAAGAACTGGGGAGTCCTCTGTAATGACGGGGCTTGAACTGATCAAGTTCATAAGTGTACACAATGACCTTGTGAATATCTACAGTAAGAAAATTGGAATGGTTTTTGGGAGAGACTTCTTGATTCTCCTTAATGGAAAAGAGCACACATCTGGTGGAATATGTGATGTTATGAAATTTCAACTGCGGACAGGTAGTGGCAGGCTGTAAATCAATGTAGGTCCTTATGAATTTTTGGACGGTCTTTGACCATTGATTTGAGTTATCACAGGCGGGAGGTGGTGTGTAACAGTTGAACCTGCCACCGAAATGTCATTGATGTCTTTATTGTTGGGTTCCCTGAATGAAGAGCTAATAGTATACAAATAGAGATGTCAGCTATCGCTCACTGTGTAGAATCCTATAGAAACCATAAAATCATTTTTTGTGTCGTTTGAGTTATTTACTAATTGTTAATCTGTTTAGAATATTTAGTAAAATAATACTGTTCTTGCTAATCATCTGCACCTCGTATCCTTCCTCCATTATATTGAGAGTTTACCCAAAAATCAAGATATAAGCAGAATATGTGAGTAAACTGGTTTTCCACCAATGCATGGGAACAATACATTCTGAATGTACTTTGCTTCTCAGAAGAAACATCTTTCTTAAAATAGCTGCTATAATGCAGTTGGTATGAGGAGGAGATGGTGATTTGGGGAATGTATGTGTTTGTTTTATGTTAAAATAGGTGTTTCTCATTTTGCCACTGTGTTTTCATTCACTATACCATCGACCGATCTATACTTTTTTAATATTGAGTTTTTCCCCCCTCACTCTAGTTTTGGAAATCCAATCCAAGTATTTTGGCTGTTCAGAGATCAGCCATGCTCAGGAAACAGCAGCAACTTCATCAGAAGCCACATGCTAAGGCATCATCTGATAGTGAGTCAGAAGAGGTACATTTCCAACTTAAAGTAAACCTATACTCCAATATTCTGATTTTCTTGCAGTATGCGAGACTAAATGAGATCAATACAAGGGTGGGTAATGACACAATGGCCATAGAGCAAGTGGAGTTGAGACGATCTAGTGCTTGTTAAAAATTCAGTGAAGAAGGAATAAAATGTTAGACCAAAACAGACATGACGAGGAGACGATCTTTTAGAACATACCCAACCTTTTGTCTTGCCAGTGCTTTTTGCTGATCCTGTTCTGCATCAGCAAAAAGAAAAAAGTTTGTTTTTCGAAACAGCATCTGCAGAACAACTAAAAAGCCTCTATATTGTGATGACGCATACATGCGTACGCACACACCGCATGTATGCCCAGGAAACAGCCGTTTTTTAAGAAAAACAATAATTCCCCTTTTAAAATGGATGCACGCCAGTCTTGGAGCAGTAAATTAACAAAAATATGTATGAAAGTGCATAAAAGTTTATGGAATGGCTCAGTTGTATAGTGCATCTAGGGAGCCCTCCATAAAGAAACCAAAGTTAATATTTATTTATTTTCCTTTAAAAAAACAACACAATGACAGTTGGCTGAGGAGCGGGAGAAGGGGCAGGAGGCTAGCAAGTCACCACTGCTTAACAGTAGGAGGACTGGGAGCATGTATAAGAACTGCGGCGGAGCAGACAGTGTGGGGATTTGAAAAATAAAATATGGATGGGGAACGGGTTGCAGAAGCAGCAGGAAAGCTGGGGTGTGGTTACAGGAATACAGCGCTTTGAGTGGGGGATTTGAGAGTGGAAGCAGCACACATGAGATATGGCAAAGAAACACATGCAATCCCATGGAATCCTGACAACAACAAAAAACAGTACTTCCTTGAATGTAATCCGTGGAAGGATAAAAGTCATCTAGTCAAAAAAGTATTTAAAAAAACCAGAAAGGAAATGAGATTAACGAGAAAGCCAACCAACTGTAAGCATTCGGATGTAGCAAAGCCCACAGTAAGTATTGGTATGATCTATAACAGGCATTCAGTAGGTGTCTGTAGGGGAGGCATAAAAAGTAGCTTTTTAGGAGTTGCATAAAAAAAGATGAATATTTTTAAAACGTGAGACCGAAATCAATCCACTGCAGTGTCTTGAATGTAAATGTCCACCCTACTCAATCGAAAGTTTTTTCTGCATCTAAGGCAATTGCAGCCATAGCAGATGATGCCACATAAACTTTATTTAAGTACATTTAAGAACCAGGCTAATTTGAACAGTCTCTTAATGAATTCAGATTGTTCTTTTACGGACAAATGTTTGGGAGTAAAAATTCCAATCTGATCAAAAAAGAATTTGTCGAATTACAGATGTATTAGTGAGTACCCTATACATTTTCATAAGGGCAACACCTCACCATTTTTATCTGTTTGATATATTACCACCTCTAAAAATGTATTGGTCCGGTGCGCCCTAACCAAAAAATCCTTGTGTAATTGGAAAAGATTAGGTACTAAAAGTGGGACAAAATAAGAATGCAATTCGCAAAGAAAATCTGACACCAGGGATTTATCTTTTTAAGAGCAAAGAGAGCATTATTAATAGTTTATAGTAGTCTATTATATTCCCGTAATGAAGTGGATAAAATCATGGTCAGTCATAAAGGAGAACATGAATACTTGCCCAAAAAGAAACTTCTAAACTAGTTAGACCATAAACATTTACATTAAAGAATGTAATTTTGACATTATCAACTTTCATCTCTAGCAATATTCATTTTCCTTCTGAATCATTCTTGTGAAGCACAATTTCACTAGATAAAGAATTGTGAAAGACCAGCACCATTCTTCTTACGAAAAGCTTCAGAAGAAAACACCCGGCTAATCCATTGTTTTTGTTTAACTTCTTAACTTGATGCAATGATAAGTTTCTTTCCTGAAGTAAAACACTGCTGGCTTTAAGTCCACCCAGATGAGAAAAGACTCTTTGCTGCTCATAGGATTGCAGATATGCTTAACATTCTGCATATTGGTTTGTGCAGTTTCAATAAAGTAATTAGCAATTGCGGCTGTGTAGTTACGGTTCAGCCGCATTTTCCATTGAAAATAAAAAATTTTAATTGCTAATAACTTTTGCCTTATTTGTGAATCTGCACAAAATGTTGCACATCCTTAGCAGAACTGGTTTAATGGGTTGGCTTGCCATGTTTTGTGCATATCCATGCAGAGGTAAAAATAGCATTTCAAGATCTACTGAAAGGATACAGTGCTATTTGCACTGTTTTTATATTGTAGTGTGTAGCCTTTTTACAAATCAATTTACAGGCTTCATTTTTGGATCCCTGCTTTTAATAGAAACTCATTACTGCCATTATTGCTCACCTGTTACTCGGAGTCCGTTAGTGAAGTAAGCCGCCATTTTTGGTGGGGGGCTCCGGGTTAGCGTTTTAGTTTACTTTTCTGTCATCATAAATGCCCGCACAAACGCGACCGCGCAGCATCTAATGTTGAGACTCCTGAGGCGGAAGCCGGGAGGTTATCTTGTTCGATCTTGCCTATTTTGCACAGTTCTTAGCTTTTATCTAGCGCAGAGAACTCCTGAGGCGGAAGCCGGGAGAGGATTTTTGCTTCGTGTTTGCTATTTGCACTGTTTTTATATTGTAGTGTGTAGCCTTTTTACAAATCAATTTACAGGCTTCATTTTTGTATCCCTGCTTTTAATAGAAACTCATTACTGCCATTATTGCTCACCTGTTACTCGGAGTCCGTTAGTGAAGTAAGCCGCCATTTTTGGTGGGGGGCTCCGGGTTAGCGTTTTAGTTTACTTTTCAGTCATCATAAATGCCCGCACAAACGCGACCGCGCAGCGGACGCGTGCAGCGGGCGCGCCGCTGGCGCGCCGAAGGCGCGCCTAAGGCAAGCCCGTCTGCGCCCGTCCGCGCACGACCGAGCCCAGAGCCTTGGCACGCTGGCCGGAAGGAGGTAAACTGCTCAAAAAATAATCGTCTGTCTTATTCCGCTGAATCATTACACCGGATAAGATCTCAAGACGAAGTGAATCATGTGATGGCCGTATGCTGCCCCTGGAGGTTCCCAACCGGGTTAGAGGGTGTGGTAGCTTGTCGGCACTGCCACTTTCAGGGGGACCTGGATTTGCCCAGCACACGTGTCCCAGTCTCACGCCCAGATGCATTGGCTACGAGCATAGCCCCTGAAATACCAGGTTTAACGGCAATTCTATGCAATGTAAGATCTTTAGCTAAGCATCCCATTGAAATATGGGACATGATCACTACTCATTCTCCTGATATCTGCTTTTTTACAGAAACGTGGCTGAATCCTACGAACCATCCTATGGTAAATTTAGCCATTCCAGATAGCTACAAATTTTTACATTTGGACAGACTAGGAAAATCGGGCGGTGGTATTGCCATTGCTTTTAGAAATTTCCTTAACGTTAGCTGGGTGTTGACCGTTAGTAACGAGGATATGGAATTGGGTATTTTTAAGATTATTATATCTCCAACAGACAGCTGGTATGGAGCACTGATATATCGTCCCCCAGGCTACAAGGCCAATTTTAGTGATCAGCTGGCTGAACTAATTGCGACACATGTCCTTGCATCAAAAAAATTTCTCCTATTAGGGGATTTTAACTTTCATGAAGAGGACCAAAATAGTTTAGGAGTAAATAAACTCTTAGATAATTTAGGCCTGTTGGGCCTTACTCAAAGAGTTAAAGGTCCAACGCACCGGGCCGGACATACTCTCGACTTAATTTTTTCCAACATTGACCTCCTTGCCTGCAATCCCCCTAGCCCCCAATTGTGGACTGATCATTTTTTAATCTTGTTTACAATTCAACAAAAGAGTAAGGATGATGCAGCTGCACACCCTGGCCGGAAAAAAGAGGTGCGTAGACCCTGGCACAACCTAACCACAGAAAATTTTAGTGAGGCTTTCCAATATAAATTAGCTGAGAAAAATCTGGATGTATCCAGGCTGCTGGAGAGGTTCAACTCCGCTTTTCTGAGTGCACTAGATGAAGTAATTCCAAAAAGAAATTATGGCACTCTACAGAGACGCCCGTCTGCCCCATGGTATACACCAGACTTAAAAAGTGGGAAATCAAAGTGTAAAACTTTAGAGAGAATCTGGCGGAGTAGCAAAGACCCCCAAGATAGACTACGATTTAAACAAGCTCTGACTAGCTATCATCAGAGTATAAAAACTGCTAGACAGCTTTTTATCTCAAATCAAATTGAACATGCTAGCAATTAATCTAAAACTCTCTTCTCTATAGTAAAGGAGTTTGTGTCTCCACAAGTGTGCAGCCAAGTCCAACGGAATCTCAAGAACTTTGTAACTCAATAGCTGTCCACTTTGAGGAGAAGATTAGAAAAATCTATGAAAATTTCCCCACCTCCTCTCAAATAAAACCAGAGCAAGATCATAGGGAAGAGGAGCTAGAAGCAGAAGTATCCAGCACCCTTAAATGTTTTGAACTGATTACATTAGAGGAGGTCCTCCACTCTTTGGCTTCTGCTAAATCGGGGTCACCAGAGGACCTCTGTCGGCCTAAGACAATGGCTTTGCTGGCCCCCTGTTGTGCACCTGAGATTCTACGAATTTACAACTGCTCGATACAATCGGGATGTTTCCCCAGGGCCTGGAAGGAAGCATTTGTACGGCCAATATTGAAGAAACCGGCGGCAGATCCGCAGACCCTTAGTAACTATCGCCCTATCTCTCTGCTTCCCCTGTTGGGTAAGCAATTGGAAAGTCTAATAAATAAGCAGTTAGGATGCTACTTAGAATCTAATAATATTCTGGACCCCTCACAATCAGGGTTTCGATCAGGTTTCAGTACGGAGACTGCTCTTCTGGCCGTGACCGATTCCCTAAGAATGGAAGTGGATTCTGGAGGATCAATAGTTCTGATCCTATTAGACTTGTCTGCGGCGTTTGATACCATCTCGCATTCAAAGCTCGTGGATCGACTCCTGGCCTGTGGAATCCAGGGTACAGCCTTAAAATGGCTGCAACAGTTTTTATCCGACAGATACCAAACCATCATTCTGGGCCCTTATCGATCAGAAAAAATGCATTTGGATAAGGGGGTCCCTCAGGGGTCTTGTTTGAGTACCACGCTGTTCAACGTTTATATGGCCCCACTGGCAAAAATAGTTGAACAGTTTGGATTTGAGATAATATCATATGCTGATGATACTCAGCTTATGTTTAAAATTGGCCCTAACCCTGAGACGGAGAAAACTCGCTTTGCTACAGGAATGCTTGCAATATCTAGCTGGATGACGGAAAATTGCCTCCAACTAAACCCCGGTAAGACTGAGATTATGTTAATGGGGAAAGCCTCATCCATTTGGGCGGTTGACTGGTGGCCCACCAAATTGGGAGAGGTCCCCGTTCCCAGAATAACTGTGAAAAATCTTGGGATAAAACTGGATCAATCACTAACAATGAAGGATCATATAAATGCCACCGTTAGTTCCTGTTATTATGCCCTGCGCCTTCTGCGTAGGATCTTTCCTTACCTACCTATGAATTCTCGAAAAACTCTTGTTCAAGCTATGGTGATTGGCAAAATGGATTATGGAAATGCCCTACTGGCAGAGGCGGATGAGTCCTCGCTAGCAAAATTGCAAGTGATTCAGAACACGGCTGCAAGGCTAATTTTGAATCGCCCCTCGGGCTCTTCGTCTGAGCCGCTGCTGAGAGAACTACATTGGTTACCAGTAAAGAAGCGATCCGTTTTTAAAATATGCTGCCTCACGTATAATGCTCTTGGAGGCAAAGGGCCTAGGTACTTGCAGAGGAAACTATTAAAATATGTTCCCAGCCGAACTCTTGGATCTAGTTCACTCGGCCTCCTACAGGTGCCTCGAATACGCCTTAAGCGTACGGGGGGGGGGAAAGCTTTCTCCTACCTTGCTCCTAAATACTGGAACAAGTTACCCCAGGCTCTTCGTGAGTCCCCTTTCTATGGCTCCTTCAGAAAAAAACTTAAAGCCTTTTTGTTTTAGGACTCCAGGCAATCCCTCATGGTATGTCTCAACACAAGCGCCAAGATGCCCCCGGGTGAGTTGTGCGCTATAAAAGTGGTGTTAACATAACATAACATAACAGGATGTACACCAAGCTTGACCTGGAGTAAGAACTTTATTCAGAAACCTTGCTTTTTGTAGTTTGGTGTAAATCCATTCTGCAGTTTTCGAGATATCAGCGTTTTCAAAAATGTGCAGTGGGCATTTTAAATGTGTTGCTATCTGGGCTATTTAAGTCCGTAAACTGTTAGAGGATCCAGAAATTCTGATGGATACACCTGCCTGTGGATTCCTCACCTTTTGAATGATCCCAATGCGCGCAGCATACCACGGAAACGTTTCTCCTCAGCTCTCCCACTCCGACGAGGACATCACAATGGAACGGCTCCGCACGCGACTCCGCGTGAGCCATAAGAAGACTTCGTCGGCGTTCTGACGTCCGTTTCCTTTTTCATCGCCGTCGACACTTAATGGTTTTTCCCCAGTCTCTCCATTTCTAGGAGTTTCTTTGTTGTGGATTGTTGTGACTTTGTAGCCATCGAGGATGACAACTCCAAGAAAATCAGGTTTCAAGCCATGCAGAGAATGTGGGGGCCAGATGTCCATCACTGACCCCCAGGAAGACTGTTTATGATGTCTTTTGTCGGACCTCGACGTTGTGACGTGCACTTCGTGCAAGCGCATGAATCCTAAAGCGCTGAAGGAGAGGGAGGCCAAATTATTCATGGCCAAGGCCAAGAAGCAGAAATGTGGTCACAGGAGGTCAAGGACCCATTCGAAGTCGCCGACTCTTCGAGTTCGAAGAAAAGCAGTGCCATGGTTCTCGATGTCGCTCATCGAAGGATGCGACTCTGAAGTCGGTGTCTGTGTCCTAGACGTCCTCACAGGGATGAGACCTCCATCTCCTTCACCTGAGGGTACTCCGGCCCGTCCTCGGCTCAGAGAGCATTGACTCCACCAGCTCCGAGAGATGCAACGCCTCCACCTTTGCCAAAGTCGACCACTCCACTTCTGGATCCAGGGTCTCTGGCGCCGGAGCCGAATTTGGTGCCTCCCCAAGCGGCTTCAGAGCCTGTAGTACCGAATCCGATGTATCCTGCTTTCCAGAGTTTCGGATCCGTTGCATTTTTTTAATCCGATGTTTGGCTTGTTCGCCAGAGCAGCAAACCCTACAGGTGTGCCTGTTGGCCCCATAGGTCCGTAGGCATATTCCCTGGGAGGTTTGCCACCTCATTTTCCTCAGGCACCTCTCATGCCTTTCATGCCTAGGACTCCAAGGTGTTGGCCTCTTCCGGCGCTGAGATTTTCGACGCTGTTGCAATCTTTGGAGGGGCGAGTACCGATGGATGGTTAATCCCCGGCACCGCCTGGTTCCGAACTGGCGTCTACTCTACCTCGACCGATGTCAACTCCTGTTCCTGTGGACCTCCCTTCGATGCCAATCCTGAAGTCATTGGTGCTGCGTCTGGGGCTGCCGACACCTGCTCAGAGGATGAGGTCTCGGAGAGAGGCACAAAGACTATTGGAGGAAGAAGAGTACAAGGAGGAGCATGGAGAGGCTGAGGAAGGAGAGATTGTGGATCCTGACCCGGGTTTTGAGGGTTTACAGGAGGTTAGTGTCCTGGACATCTCTCCTGAATGGAGCTTTCATCTCCAAAGGGTCTGCCTACCCAGGAGGTGACCACTTATCATGTTGTGATCAGGAAGGCTGCGGATCTCTTGGAATTGCCTCTTCCTACAGCGGAGTTAAAGTCTAATATCCTGATGGAGGTGCTTCAGTCTCCTTCCTCTATTTCAGAGCCTTTACTTCCCTTTAATGAGGCTTTGACAGAGCCCATTCTCGATGTCTGGCAGAAGCCGATGTCTGCTCCAGCAGTTTCCAGGACCGTGGCAAGGAGGTACAAGGTGGCTCTGGGGGATCCTGCTTTTCTGTCCACCCATCCTTCGCCAGAAAGCTCGGTCGTCCAGGCTTCGTGCTCCTCTACGCAGTCTGCAGGTTCCTTCCCATCTACGCCTGCAGATAGGGAGTCAAAACGCATGAAGCAATCTGCAAAGAAGGTGTTCTCATCGGGGAGTATGGCCCTCAAGTCAACGAATGCCACATGCCTTTTGGGTCGCTACATCCATGCCCTCATATACTTATCCAGGGAGGTGGTCCCAAAATTGCCTGAGGAGGAGCAAGGGCATTTCTCAGAGGTGTTGTCAGATGCCCAAGCTGCTGCCGGCCAGGTGATAGTCTGGTCTGGGCACAGCTGATTCGGTAGCCAGGGCAATGGGATCGTCTGTGGCTACTAGGAGGCACGCTTGGTTGCATGGTTCAGGGTTCTCTCCTGATGTCCAAGCTGCTTTACTGGATCTGCCATTCGATTGATCTTGCCAGTTTGGGGCTAAAGCGGATTTGGCGTTGCAGCACGTTAAAGACAGTAAAGCCACAACAAGGTCTTTGAGACTCCAGTCTCAGCCCAGGAATTTTGGACAGTTCCGCAGGTTTCGTGGCTTTGGGAGAAACTTGTCCTTTCGTGCCAAGAGGCGGCAGCAACAGCAGTCAAATCCAATCCGGACAACAGGTCTCCTCCTCTTCTGCCACTCCAACTGGTGCTGCAGGGAAGCAGCTCTTGCTCCTCCATCCTAGAGCATACTTGTCCTGTGGGAGGACGGGTGTCCCATTTTCTACAACATTGGAGGTCTGTTATTACAGATCTCTGGGTGTTGAACATAGTAGAGAATGGGTATGCCCTTCTCTTCCTGGAGTTACCCAGTCCTTTTCCTCCCCGTCAGGGCTTGTGCTCTGAAGAGCACCTTCTGCTTCTCAAGCAGGAGGTTCCGTCATTGCTGCAGAAAGGTGCGATCAAGGTGGTTCTGGAGCAGGAAAGGGGTCAGGGATGCTACTCCCGGTACTTCCTGATTCCTATAAAGGACGGCCATTTGAGGCCGATCCTCAACCTCAGGGTTTTGAATTTTTACCTCAAACAGGAGAAATTCAAATTGCTGACCTTGAGCTGCAGAAGGTAGACTGGATGGTGTCGATCGATTGACAGGATTCGTATTTTCACATTCCCATCCTGAAGTTGCATCGGAAGTAGCTCTGTGTTACGGTAGGGTCTCAACACAATCAGTTTGTGGGCCTTCAGTTCAGCCTTACTTCCGCACCTCAGGTCTTCACAAAGGTGATGGTGGTGGTGGCAGCATATCTCAGAAGGTCGGGGATTCCTGTTTTCCCCTATCTGGACGACTGGCTGCTCAAAGCAAAGTCGCCAGAGATGGTGTTACATCATTTGCAAGTAACAACACAACTGTTGTTCGACTTGGGGTTTTAGATAAATGTCCCCAAATCTCACCTGGTGCCCTCTCAGCGCAACCTGTTTATAGGGGCAGTACTGGACACTACTGTAAGTCGTGCCTTCCTGCCTCTACAGAGGATTCAAGACATCCAGGCTATGATTCCACTTTTTCAGAATGGAGCGGCTGTTCCAGTCCTGAAGGTCTTGTGCCTGCTGAGTCTGTTCGCTTCCTGCAAACTGTTAGTCAACCATACACAGTGTAATATGAGGGCCCTCCAGTGGTGCCTCTGCAGACAGTGGTTTCCTCACAATGGAGATCTCGAAGAGGTGGTCAGAATCTCCATAGACACTGCAGCGGAGCTGTTATGGTGGAGTGTTCCAGGCAACCTGTCTCAAGGGAAGCTGGTTCAACCTCCTCCAGTGGCCACAGTGATAACGGATGCCTTCATCTAGAGTGGGGAGCCCATCTGGGGGATCTGGAGGTGAAAGGTCTTTGGTCTCCAGAGAAAAGATTGTTTCACATAAATCTTCTGGAATTGCGTGAGATACGTTTGGCTCTCAAGGCCTTCCCTCCCTTCGCGGTCAGTCGGTTCAGGTCCTAACCGACAACACTATTGCGATGTGGTACATCAACAAACAGGGAGGAGTAGGGCCATATCATCTTTGCAGAGAGGCTCTGCGACTCTGGTCCTGGGCTCAGGACCATCAGATTTGCGTGATTGCGAATCATCTGGCCGGATAACTGAATGTGCGTGCGGACAGTCTCTGTCGGCAGTAAGCAGCCGATCACGAGTGGTGTCTCCATCCGGAGGTGGTCCTTAACATTTTTGGGATGTGGGGGTTTCCTCAGTTGGACCTGTTTGCCACTCACGAGAACGCGCACTGCCTTGCATTCTGAAGTCTCCAGTATCCAGTGTGGGGAGCGTTGGGGGACGCGTTTCAGTTAGATTGGGGCTCACAGCTTCTTTACTCGTTTCCTCCCATACCTTTGATTCCTCGAGTCCTGAGGAAGATTCGCCAAGACTAGGCCCAAGTCAAATAATGACACAGTTAACCATGAGAAGTTACTAGGCCGTCTCGAAAACAGGATGGGTTTAGGGGGGAACAGTTCTCGAATGGTTTAAATCCTTCTTACGGAAGATTCATAGTTAATCAAACTATTCTCTCCTTCTCCGATTACGATTGGAGTCCC
The DNA here is from genome assembly GCA_963921515.1 of Calotriton arnoldi. Classification (NCBI taxonomy): domain Eukaryota; kingdom Metazoa; phylum Chordata; class Amphibia; order Caudata; family Salamandridae; genus Calotriton; species Calotriton arnoldi. Next base: position 2,011,826 of record CAWUFW010002128.1, on the reverse strand, counting down.
GCAAGGCTCAACTCTCTCCCCAACTCGTTTTAACTTCTATCTGGAACCTTTAACTGAAATTCTACGTAACACCAACATCTCTTTCTATATGTATGCAGATGGATGACACACAGATCTTCATCAAAGTTTCATCCCTAGAAAAGATCAAAACAATGAAGGAGGCTCTAAAGCTGACTGTGCAATGGCTAGCTAGCAACCAGCTCAAACTTAATGCGCAAAACACTGAATTCTTACTAATTTCCCCTCCCAAAAGCTCCACTGACATACTGGAATGGACCAAATCGATCTCCGCGCTGAACTGCACCCTGATCATAGTGGACTCGGCCAAATCACTAGGAATCACACTGGACAAGAACCTGAACATGGGAGCCCACATCAACACACTGGCCAAAAACGCCAGGTTTCACCTGAGCTACATTAGAAAGCTAAAACCATTCCTAGATACGTCTGACCTCAAAATGACAGTACAGGCATTAGTTATCTCTAGGATCGAATACGGATGCGCAACCCTCTCTGGTATGCCCAAGATCTCAACGGCTCTCTTAAAAGCCTGTCTCAATGCAGCCGCAAGACTCTTAACCGATTCAAAAAAATTCTACCACATCTCACCGCACCTGAAGGCCCTGAATTGGCTTCCTTACGAAGCCAGAATCCAACTCAAACTGGCCTGTATCACACACAAAGCGCAACACTCTAAGTCACCTTCGTATCTTGCTCATAAAATCGAGGTATACGGAGGAGGCACGCACTCCCGGAGTGCCAGGGATCTTGTGCTGAAACCACCCTTCTTCCGGAGGAAGAAAACTTACAACAGAGCTTTCTCTGGGGCCGCACCTAGAATCTGGAACTCGCTGCCGCCAAACATCAGAAGAATACAATCTCTGCCAGGATTCAAGAAGGAGGCTAAGACTTTTTCTAATGGGCAAATTCCTGCCATAACCTTTCTCAGAGCACTCTCAGAATCAGCGGCTTAGCGATACTTTATTGCTCTTTATATGAACACCACCCGTTTAAGCCTCACTAGACTTCGTAGATGTAACTTACGCGATTCTGGTATCATGGACAATGTTTAGCATACTGCATAATTCGAACCTCACTGTTACTTTAATGGGCAGAGGCTGATGTTGTGCAGTCCTCCCTTCTGTCTGTATCTTCTCCTTCAAGTGTATTCATGATCGTTTGCTCCTAATCTTTGAATTTAGCTTGCTATCTCTGTAAAGCGCTCTGATACCCTAACGGGACACGCTCGCGCTTTATAAAACAATAAATAAATAAAATATTGATCGCCCCGGATTGGCCGCGAAGGGTGTGGTACACAGACCTTCTTTACCTCTCAATGCACCCTCCGCTCCGTCTCCCTCTCAGGTCAGACCTCCTCTCGCAATCGCTGGGGCAGGTTCTACACCCCCACCTCTAGACCCTACACCTTAATGCCTGGAGATTGAACGGGGCAACCTGAGCGCTTTCTCTCTCCCACCGGATGTGGTGGATGTTCTATTACCAGCCAGAAGACACTCCACCAAATATGTCTATTTTGGTAGGTTGGCCAAGTTTGTTAAATGGTGTGGAGAGAGATCGATTGATCCTTTGCAGGCCCATTTTCTGATGTTCTGTGGTTCTCTCTTTCCCTAGCACAACAGGGTTGTGCAGTAGCTACTGTTAAGGGCTACTTGTCTGCCTTGTCGGCTTAACTCTGTTTACCAGATCAACCCTCGATGTTTAAATCTTCCAAAGTTATGAGATTCATTATAAGGGTCTCACAGATAGGTTTCCTCCCACTCCTTTTATCATGCCTCAGTGAGATTTGAATTTGGTTCTCACTTTCTTGATGAATTCACCTTTTGAACCATTACATAGTTGTCCCTTAAGGTTCCTAGTGTTTAAAACGATATTTTTTTGTTGCAATCACTTCCGCTAGACGGGTGAGTAAGTTGCAGGCTCTTCGCTCCAAGCCTCTTTTTACATGATTCCATGCGGATAATATGGTTCTTAGGACCAGAGCTGCTTTCCTGCCTAAGGTGGTCACCCCTTTCCACTTAGGGCAGTCCATCACTTTACCCCCTTTCTATCCTCCCCCCTCACCCTTCTAATGAGGAGACTTCATTGCCTGGACCACAAGAGGGCCGTCAGCTTCTACTTGGACAGAACCAAGGACTTCAGGTTGGATGATCAACTCTTCATTGGTTATGTGGGCAAAATGAAGAGCAAGGCTGTCCATAAAAGAACCTTGTCCAGGTGGATCATCCTCTGTATCAAGATCTGCTACGCCTTGGCCAAGAAGGAGCCTCCTGAAGGTATTTGCGCTCATTCAACCAGAGCTAAGTCATCTTCTTCAGCTCTAGCTAGACATGTCACTGTGGTAGACATTTGCAAAGTGGCAACTTGGGCCTCCCTTCACACTTTTGCGAAGTACTATTGCTTGGAGTCGGAGGTGAGGAGGAACGGCCCTTTTGCACGTTCTGTGCTGCAGGATTTTTTGGTATAGGCAGGCAGGCACCCTCCGCCGGGAGCGGGACTGCTTGGGGATTCAATTCAAAAGGTGAGGAATCCACAGGCAGGTGTATCCTTCAGAAGAACAAGTTACTTACCTTCAGTAACGCTTTTTCTGGTGGAAACAGTATCTGCCTCACTGACCCACCCGCCTCCCCGTTGCCTGTCTGCTTATACCAAAAAGTAATCAATGTATATGATATGTGATTTATTGTTGGAATCATGTGATGCTTGGCACTTGGAAATGTCTATGATGAAGAATTTCCTGTTTTGGCTGTGTTTGTATATTGTGTATACTTGTGAAAATGTTGTCTGGTGCTTCGAAGGCACGGAATAAATGGGTGGAACGGACGTCAGCACACCAAGGTCGTCTTATGGCTCTAATGACGTCACGCGGAGTCGCGTGCGGAGCCGTTCCATTGTGACGCCCTCGTCGACATGGGAGAGCTGAGGAAAAAAATTTCTGTGGAATGCTGCACATTGGGAAAAGGTGAGGAATCCACAGGCGGATACTGTATCCACCAGAAAAAGCGTTACCGAAGGTAAGTAACTTGTTCTTCAGAGCAAAAAAGTATTCCTATTGAATGAGGGTGCCTTTTCTTCTGTCGTCCATTGCTCTTTTTGCATACCTTAAAGTGGGTTTGCAAACCCTGGGCTCGATCATTGGGTGTTCGCAATAGGGGAATATTTGTTATGGCCTTCGTTACAGGGCGTAGGGCTCAAACAGGGGGGAGCATCTCACTGCTGATTTGGGGTCACAATATGTAAAAAAAGAATAATTTGTTGCAGGGTTCATGAACCTGAAAATAAATGTTTGGTTCCACGAAGCCCAAAAATTAATTTAATAAACCCAACAAAAATACAGGGAACATGCCCTGTAGCAATGGGTAGATGGGATACAGAGCTAGTTGGTAAGCAAATCCCCATGGCTAAACTCTGCTGTTTACGAGCTATGACCAAGTGCAGCGGCAGATGGCCATGAGAGAATATGCCTTAGTAAAGTTCGGCTAGCCGACTATTCCTGTCGAAGATAAGGTCTTCATTCTCTGAGTCAGCGCAGAGTATTTCAACCAATGGCCTTCCGAAGCCACATAATCAGTAGAGGTTAATTTTCTATAACAAAAAATGTGGCCAATTCTTTAGTCCTGTCATCATTCATGAGAGGACATTCCTGCGTTTTATGAAGAAAGTGGCCTTTCCGCAAAGAGTACTGTGTAAGTTTGATTATTTCTACAGTTTGCACTGCAGAGCAAACCACAGCTTGCTGTAAATAATTGTTTCAGCTTTTGATGGATGATTACTAATCCTTGTAGAAAAATAGTTCCTGGGTGAATCATGTTGTTAGATTCATGTTTAATTTTTTTACTTTTGTATACAGGATTCGTCCTCCAATGACAACTCTGAAGATGAGTCGTCTAATGGAAATAAAAAGAAAAAACATAAAGAGTAAGTTATATTTCTAAATTCTGTAGTTCCGATTTGTTTGAATTTGTAGTGCGGGCATAATGGAGATTATAACGTTTTCGAATTGGGTTACATAAACTTTGAACAATTTTTTTCAGAGCTTTGCTTCCAGCAAACAAATTTCATGGTACCGATCCATGTCAAGTTTATTCTGTCCCTATCTGTCTGTTCAACCTGACTGCTTGTTATTTTTGTAGAAAAGCAACAATGTCCAACCAGTTATTAATTATCGCAAAGGATATTTTTACAAAATTGAGCCTGAGTAATTACTCATATCTGTTAGAGAGATTATTACTGATATATACAAATCTCCAAACAACTGTATCTGTATTGTAGTGTTTTTAAATACAGATATGCAAAGGAGACTTTGAGAGACAATAAATGTCTTAACATAATGTATATGAAAGGGCTACTAAAGCGATAGTGTCCTATAAAGTGAGTGTTACAAGGTCCAGGTGAGACAGACAACAACCAAAATGCATGATAAAGTGTGCTCAATTAAAAATGGCAAAAGTCAAGAAAGGCCAAACGCCCAATTATGAAATAAAGCCAAAGGAGCATTAACGGATAAAGTTCAAAAGAATTCAAAGCTTGTTTATGGCAAATATGTTTGCAAAAAGTACTTTTTCCATGGACTGTTGATGTCATTTCGACCCTATTGGTGTTCCAGGGTCATCACCAGGATGCCTACTTACCACTAGGAATAAGCACAATCCTTGCCAGGTTGAACCTCCCAAAAGTCACGAAATTAACCAAAGCCCAACCCTCTTGTAGCAATGGCACAGAGTAGACAGGCTTGACTTAGGGCAATGTGTAAAGTCTTTCTGCAGTACCAAAACAGTGATAAAGTCAAAATGCTAAGCAATAAACGCCCAAACCAGAAATATGAATTATTACATTTTTAAGTAGAAATACCTCCAAGAAGCACTAAGTGCCACATCTTCCTTAGACACTATAGCCCCTTTAAAATCTATGAAACAGACTAGAAATAAACCTACGGCCCCTGGTTTACGCCTGAACTCCGTATTGAAAAGAGTCTCTGTAAGAAGCTCGAGAGGATCTGGCGGAAAACCTATAACACCGAGTCTAAAAATGCTTACAGAATAGCATTAAAACATTTTCATAGATCAAAGCGTAAGTCCATTAAGGACTACTTCGCAGCTCAAATTAATTCTGCCAATAACTCCGCAAAAGAAATTTTTAAGATCGTCCAAGATTTTACTAAACCCGATTCTACGCATAGCAAAATAGTCCCCTCTGCCACCCTCTGCGAAGACCTCTCTGTCTTCTTTCAAGACAAAATACAAGTCATTTACTCCGCATTTCCCACAAGGGAACTAACTACCTCACTTCCTTCCTCCTCTCCCCTTCCTTATACCTGGTCCGAATTTAATCCGTTCAGCCTGGAGGCTTCTTTAAGTCAGCTGGAAAAAACAAAATCGGGATCTCCACTTGACCCTTGTCCAGCTAGGCTTTTTAAACTTTTGGCTCCTCTATTAAATCCTCACCTTAACCTTCTGTGGAATTCTTCTCTGCATACTGGTATTTACCCTTCAGTTTGGAAAACTGCACTTGTTCAACCCATTCTCAAGAAAGTTGATGCTGATCCGGCTGAACTGAAAAACTATAGGCCCATTTCTCTCTTGCCAGCACCTGCCAAAATTCTAGAACAGGAAGTACAAAAACAGCTTTCCGAATACTTAGAATCCAACAAACTTCTCCATGACTCCCAGTCTGGCTTCAGGTCAGGACACAGCACAGAGACAGCGCTGCTGGAAATAACTGAGAATGTCCGGGAGACCTTGGACAATGGTCATTGCGCTATGCTCGTGCTGCTCGATCTTTCGGCAGCGTTTGATACGGTATCCCACATGATCCTGCTTGACAGATTAAGACAACTGGGAGTGATGGGGACCACTTTATCATGGTTTGGTTCCTTTCTGGTAGACCGGTCCCAGAAAATACTGTTACATCCTCACACCTCATCATCACGCCCTACAGTTTGCGGAGTCCCTCAGGGCTCAGCCCTGAGCCCGACTCTTTTAATGTCTACCTCTCCCCGTTAGCCCCGCTCATTGAACAACATGGGGTGAGTGTCATCTCGTATGCTGACGATACTCAGCTTGTTTTTTCCTTTAGGGATATATCCGAGGCTGCTTTCTCTAACTTCAGACATTGTTTAGTCGACATATCGGCTTGGATGACTGAGAACTATCTGAGATTGAATACCGACAAAACTGAGGTTCTATTTTTTTATCAGCCAGCTCCGCCCCATTCGGACATATGGTGGCCACCTGAGCTCAATCCCCCACCTCACCCTGTGCACTCGGCTAGGAACCTGGGATTCAAGTTTGACTCTACCCTTTCTTGTAAGACTCCGATTAGTCATGTATCCTCACTATGCTTTTGGAAGATGAAATCCCTACGGAGATTCCTCCATTTACTTCCCATGGACTGCAGAAAGACTGTAGTTCATGCACTCATTACGTCTCAGTTAGATTATGCCAACAGTCTGTACCTGGGTCTGCCTGACTACCTGATAAGAAAGCTACAGACTATACAAAATGCGGCCGCTAGGCTCATTAGAAATATCCCAACACGACATCACATCTCCCCCATTTACGGAGCCTACACTGGCTGCCAGTAAAAAGGAGGATAGAATTCAAGGCGCTAACCCTCGCCTACAGGGTAATTAAAGAAACGGGCCCCCTCTATCTGAGAAAAAGACTTCGCAAATATCATCAGACTAGGATTCTGAGATCTAATCACCAAGTACTTCTTGCCACCCCTCGTTTAAAAAAAGCCAGATTGGGTGGCCGGTCTTTTACGGTAAGAACTGCCCATGTCTGGAACTCCTTACCCGAGTTCATAAGGAAGGCCAATTCAGAATTGGTCTTCCGCAAACTCCTAAAAACTTGGTTCTTCAGCCTTTCCTAGCACCTGTAACTCCTGGCAGTGTACCTCCGTCTTCTGCTCTCCGCAATTAGCGCCGGGACACCTCCGTTGGAGGTAGCTGTGCGCTCTACAAACTTCAAAATAAATAAATAGTTCATGGTCTCAGTAGACTGGGATGTAAGCACAATTTGAAGCTGACCCCGATGGAGTGTTGGTCACATACACCAACCAGGTTTGTCCTGGCCAAAGGTTTTACTTTCTGACTTAGTCCATTAAGTCCCAATCCACTACTGGAATACACTTCTAAAGCCCCCCAGTACCTGAGGGGAGCCACTTGGAGGCTCACATGGTGTCAGTCAGAGGCCAACAGTAGGGTCCAGCCCAGGTCCAGTTACCACTGGTTAGCTCGGCAGTTGCACGAATGGCCTCTTGAAGCTTGTTGTTTCCCGGTAGCTTGGACAGGAGGCAACTCTTTTTAAGTCTTAGATCTCTAAGACTAGTCAACAGATCCACAAAACTAATGAAAGCATTTGGGATTATCAAATTTGTGAGTTGGATTTCTGTCTTTCACAACTGCAGTTCCCAAGCAGGAACCGTGGTAAAAAGAAATCTACTTGGCTACCGCAAGAATTAAAATTTCTCTTGCGCCAACCATTTCAGGATGTAAAGGCATGTATGTAATGAGTGTGATGTAATGACTCCTGGTGTAACAACTGAAATTTGCGCAGCATAGGTTGGCCGCCCATCGCTGACTGGACACAGGAATTGAATAGGGAACAGGCCCTGTGGCCAGAGCCCTCGCCCCCACCCCATTCCTCTCCCAGGGGAATTGGCGTCTTGTGGGTGGTGTGGCAGCCACTTTTTGCTGACACATCCTAGGTCATGGACAGCGGGGGTTTGAAATCAAGTACATACTAAAAAAAAACTGAAATTCACTGAAAAATATTAAAGACTGAGTTATGGTTTTGGCTCAAACACGTTAAAACACTGAAGTTTGTCAGTTATGGTTTCCAACGCACGCAGCACTTGCCATACCTCACACTACCCACATGCTCAAAATACCATTTTGGCACTGGCAGTGAAAAGAATAAATAAAACAAATCGCCACCAAGCGTGGGTAGTGCAAGTTAGGGGCTATTGGGTTTTGCTCTTTGGAAACCATTAGTGCAAATTTCAGTGGTTTAACACATTTCAACTCCGTTCTTTTCAATGAATATATAGCATTATACTTAACAAATTTCTGTACAAATTCATCCAGCTCAAAGGATCAAGAATGTAGCTGCATTCCAAACGAATTTAAACACTTGAATATGACCCACATAAAAAGCTATTTTATTCATCCAAACATCAAAAACGGCAACAACAAAAAATCCATATATGTGGCCGAGGTGTTTCGGCATAAGGCCCTCCACTGGACCAATGTCATTTTTCAGCTCGACGTGGGTAGCACTAGGTACTCCAATGCTTAAAAGACTTTGCTGCAAAAAAAGGTTTGTCACTTTTCTAGCTTGGCGTAGATGACAAGGTGCTAATCCAGTGCTTAAAAACTCTGCTAGAAAAACAGACATTTGAGGTGAGCCGATTTAGGGCATCTGTGGTGTTGTACAGTGCTCCATATAAAGGTGCGGTTCTCGACCTGGAATTCGGGAACTATTTCTTGTGTGCGCGTGCGCGCGTGCGCGCGTGTGTGTGTGTGTGTGTGTGTGTGTGTGTGTGTGTGTGTGTATATATATGTATATATAGTGCTGGGAGCAGAAATACACAGCCCACTTGCGAGTAGTATGTTGCATTTGAAAATTAATAAATGGCACCAGGGATTTCCATTGTGGAAAATTTGGATAAGTTCCTAATTTGAATTTGTACAGTGCAATAAAGGGCTTGATATGTATGATTTGTAAAGAAAAATGCAGAGACCTTGTGTGGTTGATATGGTGCATTTAAAACAAAATTAATTGTAGGTGGACAAACAGCAGTGGGTAATTGTTTGCCCTATAACCCTGCAGACATAGACAACAAATCACCGAAAAGCACTTGTCATTAAGCTACATATCCCTTATGGATTGATAGGAGTGTAAAATGTTCATGACTGAATTAGGTTATGAATGTTTAAAAAACAAATGAAATAATAGAGGAACTTACAAGTCGTGATCAGGACCTCGCTGGTTGAACCACCCTGGCTTCTTTCTGCAAACATTAAGTTTTGTCTGTGAATAAAGAGTAAAATTAACCAGTCTCAAGTGCCTCATTTCTTCATGCGAAGAGATTTGGTAATTTGTGTGACAGGAGTTGTCACCCGAGGAGTGAACACCTGATTAGGATCAAAGCTCTTTGCAAAAAGTGAACCCCCAGAGTTCTTACAAAGAATATTTTAGTTTACAGTGAGACGAATATTGCAGTTGGAAATTTTTCTCAGTTTGTAAATGGAAAATGCATTTGTATTTTTCTTCTGTTCATTCTTAGTGAGGATTGGAATATGTCAAGGTCTGGTTCCAACTCTGAGTCAGATACAAGCTCCAGTTCAGAATCGGTAACAAATGGACAGAAAAGCAGCTGTGAGGGAAGTGAATCGGATTACCATCCAAGCCACAAAGTTAAAAGCAGGAAACCTCCAAATAGGTAAGATTGATTGTTCATTTGTCTGAATAAATGTTGACCTTCTATAATAATTTTTGAGCCTTCAAAGCATGAACACCCCTTACCCAGTGGCACCAGCTGCCGCATCAAGTGCATACTTTTTCCACTTGTCAGGCAGGATGCAAAGATGGGCTTCTCTTGTGCATCCCCTTGCTTTTCTTTTTTGGGGGTTTGCGGGGGAGGCTGCAGCGATTGTTGCTGTTTCCTTGCACCATCAGGAAGGCCTGTCAGTACCAGTAAGAAGATTGCCTCTGTCGTTCCTGTGGGCCCTCGGCTGTCAGTCAGGAGTGAGATCATGAGTATGCATGTATATTATGAGTACCTTCATACTCGATTGGTTATCAATGCACTAGACCAGCTTGCATAGTCAATACCGATTTCATGTAGGAAACCAGGTCAGAATGTTTTAGTTCTTTCAGAATAGGATGACCTGCTGTTGATACGTGATCTCGTTTGCAAGATAGCACATAGAAGCCTGCACTTTGGAGTTCAATTGAACAGGATTGTTGTCTTTTAGGGCTGGTGTGTATCATTGTAAAACTGGTCAATTTCCTTAAGACAAATCCTCGTTTAAGTTCTCAATCCATTATGGGATTTATTTTTGGAAACTCTCGCCAGGCCTGTGCTGAATGAGCATGACATTGGATTCCCTAGGCTCCTGGTTCCTGTACTTCTTCAGATGGGTTATTATTTGGGTCAGTAGATCCTGAAACTAAACCTTCCTACCAATGATTTGCTGAAATCACATTTCAGAAGGGTAGAGAGCAACATTTTTCGGTTAAAATCTACTTCACCATCTCCTTGAGAGACTATGTGGGAAATAATTCCTCCAAGAACAACAAGATAGACAAGATAAAAATGAATAACTTAATAGAGAATGCTTGAGCTGTTTTAGAGAGACACTGCTGTTATTGCTGAAGACTCGGTACAGGAGGTGGTACCCCATTCTCTATACACACAATAATAGAACAATATGGCTTACCATATCTAAATTCACCTATTTGGGACAGATGTGCTCCTGGGAATTGCAAGGCCCTCACCCACATAATTGTGGCATGCTTCATCATTGGCTATTCCCATTCTTAAAGTTATGAGTTTTAGTGGGCTACAACCACAACTAGTGGGAGCAAGATTTTTTCCTCTTTTTATAACGAAAAGGTCTCCCCTGCCAGAGAAAAAACTAAAGTTAAAACAGTTTTCAGTAATCCAGTTTAATAATGTATTACTGGTTAGGTTACCTGGACTGGGTTAAAAAGAGGGGAGGTGTTGGTGTGGGGAGGGTGGGGGGGGGAGGTTGGAAAACAACCAAAGTTATCAGCGATTTATTTGGAGCGATTACTACCTTTCCAACTGTACTGATTTGCATGTTTCAGATGCCTACAAAGAGCCCAGTGGGTCTTATGTTTTTTCGTCTGAAAGAGATTGTTTGTTATAGATTCCTTACCTTAGAATTACCCCCAGGCGTCAGACTGGATCCGGAGAATTTTTTCTTAGCAGTACCCCTGCACGTCGGTAGGTGGCGTTGGTCGACTCCGCGTCTGTCGTCTGTGTCGCCGACATGACGCCACAGTGCCTACATAGACACCGCCCCTGCGCGCTGACGTCAGTTCTTTCTTTTTCTGCGCCAGCCTAGCCTAGACTACCCCTTAGTCCCTTTTTGACTAACCTTTTTCGACGTTTTTGTTGACTTTTCGAGTCCATCAAGGGATGTCCCAATGCCGGACCGGGTTCAAGCCTTGTGACTCCTGTCACAAGCTGATGTCTGTGACGGATTTGCACCTTGTGTGTCTATGGTGTCTGGAGCACGACCCAGAGTCGTGCTCGAACTGCCGGGCCATGAATCCAAAGTATTCGCGGGAGCGGTTGCTGGAGGCCTGGCAGTCGGCTCCGCGTTGCTTCTGGTCTCATTCGAGGGGAAGGTCTCGAGACCGCTCGCGGAGCCCCCACATCTTGTCGCACTCCAAGTCTTCGAGGTCTTCGGGTAAGTCCAAGAAGAAGAAGGCGAAGAAGCGCCGGCGCTCTTCGCCTTCGCCCCGTCGGTCTGCAGACAGCGCTGTCACTCTGAGGCTTTGTCTCTGGTGCCTACTTCAGGTACGACTCCGCGCCACCCCCTGTTTTCCGGGAGCTGCAGCGTCCCCTGCCCAACTTCGCAAGTTCTACGAGGCCCTCCACCTTGTCTTTGGGCAGCCCGACTCTGCAGGCCCACCTTTGGGCCCCGCGAAGCCGGTTTGGGGCCCTGGGCTTTCGATGCCGGTGGCTCCGGAGGGCCCCCGTGGATCCAGGGCTGGATCCGCATTGACGCCGGTCCTTGGCATGCTTTCTCCCCCTACCGTGGCTACGAAGGAGGGAGCGTCCTACGCTGTGGTGGTGCGAAGGGCGGCCGAGGTCTTGGGCCTTGAGTTCCCTTCAGTGGCAGTCAGGACTAACCTCCAGACAGAGGTGCTTCAGCCTGCGGCCTCATCCTCTGAACCCCTTATGCCCTTCAACAAAGCCCTCACCGACGTCCTCCTGGGCACCTGGTCCAAGCCCAGCACAGGGGCTCCTGTGGAAAGGACGATTGCCCGCCGCCATCGCCCGGCCCCGGGTGACCCAGTCTGCCTCACCCAACACCCTTCCCCTGAGAGCTTGGTGGTCCAAGCCTCTTCAAAGGGCGCATTCCCTTATGTTCCTCCAGATAAGGAATCCAAGAAGCTGGATGACCTTGGGAAGCGTATGTTTTCTTCCTCCAGTTTGGTGCTGCGGTCTGTGAATACCGCATGCCTCTTGGGCTGATATTCCCACAGCATATGGTACACGGTTGCGCAGGTGCTGCCTCAGTGCCCGAAGGAGGCCTGGGCCATTCTCTCCCAGGCAGTGACGGATAGGAGAGACACAGCCAAATTCACAATAAGATGTGGGCTGGATACAACTGACTCACTGGGCAGAACGATTGCCACGTCGGTAGCCCTTAGGCGCTACGCCTGGTTGAGGACATCTGGCTTTTCGGGGGATGTCCAGTCAACCTTGCTGGACATGCCCTTTGATGGCCGTCGTCTTTTTGGTGACAAAGCAGACTCGGCGCTCGAGCACTTTAAAGATTCTCGGTCTACGGCCAGATCTTTGGGCATCACTGCGCCTTCCTGACCGCTCCAGTCTGCTTTTCACCCCTTTCGTGGCTACAGAAGGGGCGCCCAGCCACGTCCGGCCCAGTCCAGCCACCGGTTCACGCAAGTTGGCGAGCCTCTGCGTGGCCGCGGACGTGGGACCCAGCGACCTCGCGGGTCCGGGAGCCAGCGGGTGGGCCAGTCCACCCTTTCCCCCCTGCCGAAGACTCCAAAACCTCCTAGTCCGACATTTCAGGCCCATCAACGGCCAGTGGGCGGCAGGATTCACCATCACCTTCCCCACTGGCAATCCATCACGTCAGACAGGTGGGTTTTGCAAATAGTTCGAAGGGACTACTCCCTCCCCTTCGAGACTACCCCTCTCTCCATGCCACCGTCTTTCGATCGCATGTCAGAGGATCCTTTGGCGCTTCTCTGCCGGGAAGTCTCAGCTGTCTTGGCCAAGGGAGCTATCGAGAGGGTCCCTGCGGTAGAAGTAGGTCGTGGTTGCTATTCCTGCTACTTTCTGGTGCCCAAAATGGACAAAGGCCTGCGTCCTATTCTAGACCTACGGGCCCTCAACAACTTCCTCCGGAAGGAGAAGTTCAAAATGCTCACGTTGGCTCAGGTCCTGTCTGCTCTCGACCCTGGATACTGGATGGTGGCGCTGGACTTGCAGGACGCCTATGCCTGTCCTGCCAGCCCACAGACGCTACCTACGGTTCACGGTAGGCCACGAGCATTTTCAGTTCAATGTGCTCCCCTTTGGCCTTACCTATTGTGAGAAAGTGGCATCTTTCTGCATGGTTGCCCCCACTTTTTGCTGAATTGCTGATGTGCTTTGACTGAGTGTGCCCTGGGCTCCTGCTAATCAGGTACCCAGGGCCTATGTTCTTTCTCTAAAACTGCATTGAAGCCTAAATCCAATTGGCATCTCTGACCACAGGTCAGCCCCTGGTAAATGGTACCACAGGTACCCAGGGCACTGTGACCAGAGAAGGCCTCTAAGGGCTGCAGCACTTATTGTGCCACCCTTGGAGGTCGTGTGTGTGTACACACACACACACACACACACACACACACACACACACACACACTCACTCACTCACTCACTCACTCACTCACTCACTCATCCTTTTTAGGTCTCGCCTGAGCCAGCGCGCATGCGATGCTCTGGCGAGACTTTTAGTAAGCGGGTTTTGGAAGTGCAAACAGTGGCTTTTGCTGCGGACTAGCCTGCGTTCACGCACCATATGGCTTCCCTTGCCATCTGGACGCTCGCGTGAACGCAAGCTGGTCGCCAGCAAAAGCCACTGTTTGCACTTGGAAAACCCTCTTCCTCGCGATAACTTTCGCGGCCGTGTCAGTTTCACGGCCGCGCGGCCATTGCTTGTTTTTTTAGCATCACTTGCGTGTAGGCTGTGCGTTTATTTCTCTATTCCTTTCGCTCCTCACACCGCGATCTATTTGTGTGCTTCATCTTTAAGCTTGGCAGCCGCGCACCTTTTCTTTTGCTGTGCGAGTCCGTCAGCACTTTTGTTTTAGCATTACTTGCGTGTGGGCTGTGCGTTTAGTTCTCTATTCCTTTCGCTCCTCACACCGCGATCTATTTGTGTGTTTCATCTTTAAGCTTGGCAGCCGCGCACCTTTTCTTTTGCTGTGCGGGACTCGCCCACCAGCTATTTATTTACTTTGGCAACATTTGCACAGCTGTGGCTGGTGGCCAGTGTTAAGGAGCCCCTCGCGTTTCTCCTGGTCACAGGAATGTGGTAGCCACAGGAGGGATAGGCGTGGCAAAGAGCAGCATATCGGCTCCCGGGACAAAGAAGCATAGGTATCGCTTAAACCAAAGAACAGACGGGGCCACAGTTTTATGTTTATTTTTAAATGACGTTTTTGTTACAAAATTAAGCTTAACCAACACACACACAAACGTTTCCTGCACAACAAGGAACAATGGTTCCTTGGAGATCGGTTTTAGATCCCCCTTTTCCACTTTTAAAGTTTGTTGTTTTCCTGCCCAGCTCCCCCTCGACAAGTTAATAAATGGTTTACTCCCTCTCACGCTGAAGACTGAAGCACGGACAATGTAAGAGCGGCGTTCTTGGTGCCGGTCAGTAACATTTACTTAAAGCAGATCTTTATTTGATTTAGTTAATTAGAGCCAGAGTGATAAATTCCTTTGTGAGCTCTCGCAAAGACGCACACATGGTGTTTGCTTTGTAGACATCGTTGTAATGGTTTACTGTGTTTTTGAGCCATTGTTCTTTTCATCAACTAGAGATGTTGACTATAAATCAAAGCCCAATCCAACACTATTTAATGTCGTCCAGGTCTTGATAAAAGATAAATTCTGTTAACAAAGTAGCACACACTACCGTTGTGTCACAGGCAGTTAACTTATCTTTGGAAAGTTTATCAGTATGTTTAAACATATACCCATACAGTTTATTCGAGTGCACCACAGCCACCAACTTAATTTCTGTTTGGCTATTATTTCAGCCTACATCAAGTCAAAAATCACACAAATATTGCGTTTTTGTCTTAGTTGCTGATTTAGCTGCTACTGCCACATTATCTGTTCCCTGGTTAATATGTCTTTCCAATCATAACTAATGTTAATCTGAAATAAGTGTGGTTTTGGTAGCCTAATTTGCAGGAAAATAAACTAGCTGGACACTCCATATTTTGCATTTAATACATTTTGCTACATTCTGTTTAGTTAATTTATTTGTGCTGCTTAGGATTTTTTGTTGTTGGGGAAGAGTTGGTATGTGTTTAAAGATTTTAATGACAACTTACTTTTTGGAAAAGCTGTTTATTGTAACATATGCTCAAAATGTTATAGCCTGATGCCTTATTGCCAGTAAAAATATACAAGGATTGTGATCTACAGATAAAGCATTTGAGGCTCATCTGGACATTGATGCATCTTTAAAAAGCATTTGTTGCTCTTTTATGGCAGAACCTCATTGGTCAGCACGCAGCAGCAGGGTGGGTGGATTCAAGCACCTCAAAGCTTGTTTCTCTTCAAAGCCATCCTGCTTATCTTTGGTATGCAGTTAGTTAAGCAGGAAAGTGACTGAGTTTTGTTGCTTTAAGCATTCCACAAAGTGCTTGTGCTTTCGTTTTCACTCCCTCTTTCTGCTCACCCAATAACCCCAGCCAGATCGCCCTCACATCCAAGCATGTTTTATTTAATCACTCTACAGAGTGCATCTTTTCGCTCTCCCACCTCAAGAACCCGCAAGCACTTCTTTTAATCCTTTTCATTTTTTTTGCATTTTTATATAGTGCAAATAAAGGTATCAAAGCACTTTACATGAGCACTAGTTCCATTACCGAAATTTGCCCTGTGGGGAATTATGTGCTGCGTGCCTAAACACTTATAAGGTCCCAAAGGCGAGACCTATTGGCTATGCCAATGCTTGTTAGGAAGGTAATCACTCCATAATGGTCATACACACACTGAATTACTTTTAAATCTCCTACTGTCTTTTACATCATTGCCCACACTTGGTCGCCTGTACTCTGGGAGAGATCCCCCCAGCACCTGGATCTGTGTTCCTCTTCATGTGTTGTTCAGAGCCCTCCACTTTTTCCTAGATTCTTGGCATACTTAAGAACTCTCATTGCTGAAAATCACTCAAGTGCTGTGGGTTAATTTCTCTTACAGAGCTCATAGAGGCTTTGTCCTACCCTGAATTTGTGCGAACATCATTTTGCCAGCAAGGTCCTCCAATTCTCCAGCATAGGAACTGTCAAAAATTTACAGATTAAATCATCCCCATCGTTGAGATTGGAGTCCTATGTTAACATTAAAATAGCAGTATAATGTTAAATATTGCCTTTAAGACTGTAAGCATTGTCACTGTAGTAGCCTACCCACCTCATTAAACAGGCACTAAACTTCAACTAATGAGGTGAGGGCAAAGTGAATACCACACCCCAGAGGCCACTATCCCTCAGATTTGTACTGCACATTATGTGTGAAGTCCATTTGAGCTCTGCTTACATCCCCACAGATAAGTCTATTTTGGCTTTATAATTTTTTCCCCCCCACTTTCTCAAGCTTTGTAGCAGATGTCTATACTAGAGACTTTGAATCAGAATTTGTTTCAGCCATATCTAAATCTTCAACAACAAAAAAGTCTTTTCAGACTTTGTGGTTCCTGTGTGGAAAAGAAAGTCCACTCAGATGATCCTCATAGCAAATGCATCTACTGTTTGCACTAAGCTCATAAAAGTAAAAAAACTTTAGATTTGTAGGACACATGCAACAAAAACTCTTAAAGACCACAAAGAGGAAGTTTGCTCCAATGGCTCCAAAAATCCTAAGCAATGGAAACAATCCCTCAGATGAAGACTTTGATAACTCTTGAAAACCGCCTAGGAAAAGTCATAAAGGATTCATTGTGAATATGAAATAATCTCCATTATGGTTTCTGATGATGATCTTTGACATCCAAAGAGCCTCGTCCTCAACAACCCAGGAAAGTGGAGAAGAAACTGAGAGTCTATGTAGTCCATTTCCTGAGGCATCACATAAGGCAAAAGAGATGCACCAACTATCCAAACCAAAAAAGTCTGCCCCTCTCTCTTTCCCCTTAGTCTGAGAAGCTGAAGCTGCCTTTCTTCTCCATCTGCTTCCTGTCACCATTAACAAAAAAAGCATCATTACCAAAGACACTGAAGACAGGTGCACTGCACTGTCAATGAATATATTGTTGATAACCTCACAGTCGTCGCCGACCTCTGTGTTTGTTGACCATGCTCCAAACACTATCATTCCAGAGTAGGTATTCAGTCAAACTTGTTCTGTGAGCATACGTCATCCAGCAAGGTGCCACCACAGCCTCCACCCATATTATAGATACAGAGGGCTTGGACAATGAGGGTCTATTTGGGACAGCCTATAGCCCTAGTCAGCTGAAGGTAAAATGCCAGTATTATGATGAGTTAGAAGTGGGAGTCCACATTTCAGCAGAGATGGAAAATCAATATGACAAAGAAGAACTTGGACAATCTTTTCAACAGTTTCATTACAAACCCAGAACAAGTTATCAACTCTTTTGACTCCTCCTGTGATACTCAATACGAGCCACATTATAAAGCTGAAGACTACTATGGATGGTATAGATTCCAACATTGTTAATAAGAGACCTGAGGCAAATGATGATTGTGAGAAAGTGCCCTCTTTCTTGCATGGTATGCCCCCACTTTTTGCTGAATTGCTGATGTGCTTTGACTGAGTGTGCCCTGGGCTCCTGCCAATCAGGTACCCAGGGCCTGTGTTCCTTCCCTAAAACTGCATTGAAGCCTAACCCCAATTGGCATCTCTGGCCACAGGTAGGCCCCTGGTAAATGGTACCACAGGTACCCAGGGCTCTGTGACCAGAGAAGGCCTCTAAGGGCTGCAGCACTTATTGTGCCACCCTTAGAGGTCCTGTACCATTACACTCACACACTGCCTTCGCAGGCTGCGTGCTTTGGTGCAGAACAAAGTGAAGAGTCGACATGCAGAAGCCAAGGACCTCATTGGTGTCGTCTCCAGGGTAGGGTTTCCTAAAGAGGTGGTGACAGACAGAGGGTCAGACTTCATGTCAGCATACCTCAAACACATGTGCAATGAGTGTGGAGTGCAGTACAAGTTTACTACACCCTATCATCCACAAACCAATGGTCTTGTTGGAATGTTTAACAAGATATTGAAAGGCATGATCATGGTACTCCCTGAAAAACTCAAAAGGAGATGGAATGTCCTTTGCCATGCTTGCTTTTCGCCTACAGGGAGGTGCCTCAGAAGGGAGTAGGGTTTTCCTCCCTTTGAACTTCTGTTTGGCCATCCTGTTAGGGGACCACTCTGTCTTGTTAAAGAGGGTTGGGAGAAGCCTCTCCAAGAACCCAAACAGGATATTGTGGACTATGTACTAGGCCTAAGGTCCAGAAGAGCAGAGTACGTGGAAAAAGCTTCCAAGAATCTTGAGGCCAGCAAGGAGCTCAGAAGCACTGGTATGACCAAAAAGCTGCACTGGTGGAATTCCAACCAGGGCAAAAGGTGTGGGTTTTGGAGCCTGTGGCACCAAGGGCCCTCAAAGACAAATGGAGTGGACCTTACCCCATCTTAGAAAAGTAAAGTGAGGGCACCTACTTGGTGGACCTGGGCACAAGCAGGACTTGGTGGACCTGGGCTCAAGCAGGCAGGGTGATCCATGTGAACCGCCTGAAACTTTTCCATGACATGGCTGACATAACAATGCTGATGGTTACTGATGAGGATCAGGAGGCAGACAGTGAACCTCTCCCTGACCACCTCTCTTACAGCCCCAAAGATGGGTCAGTGGATGGAGTGGTCTATTCAGACACCCTCACTGCCCAACAGCATGCTGAATGTAGGCAGGTCTTAAAGCAGTATGCTCAGCTCTTCTCCTTAACCCCTGGTCAGATACACTGGTGTACCCATGATGTGGACATTGAGGATCGTGTACCTGTCAAAAACAAACTCTAACAGCAGTCTGATCAAGGTAAGGAGAACATCAAAGCTGAAGTCAGCAAGATGCTGGAATCTGAAAGAGACACGTTAGTGACAGATTCCCTACCTTAGAATATCCCCAGGCGTCAGGCTGGATCCGGAAAGGTTTTGCGTAGCAGTACCCTTGCACGTCGGTAGGCGGCGTCGTGCGGCTCCGCGTCCGTCGTCGGCGTCGTGATCGCCGGGATGACGTCGCGGGCAGTACTTAGACGCCGCCCCTGCGCACTGACGTCAGTTCTTCTTTTTCCGCGCCAGTAAGCGCAGATCCGGGAAGAGCAGTGCCCTAGTCAATTTTTGACTACATTTTTGGTGATTTTTTCACTGTTTCTTTTTGAGTCATCTCGACTCCTAGGTGTCGGTAGGGATGCCCGGCTTCAAGCCATGCGACGTCTGTGGTCGAATGATGTCGATCACAGACCCACACTTAGAGTGTCTCTACTGTCTCGGCCGAGACCACGACACGAAGTCGTGCCCTGACTGCCGGGCCTTACACCCGAAGGCTTTGCGAGAGCGGTCTCGAAAGCTCCTCGAGGTCCGGCAGTCGGCTCCGCGCCGCACCAAGCCCCGGTCCCGTGAGAGGTCGAGGGGCCCGTCGCGGAGCCCCCGCCGGTCGTCGGAGTCCAAGTCTTTGCACTCCTCGGGTAAGTCGAAGCACAAAAAGTCTAAGAAGCATCATCGCTCTAAGACTTCGCCTCGCCGGTCTCGCGACTCGGCTGAGGCCCCTGTCGGCACCGTCCCCGCCCCTGCGGCCCCGGACGTGCCTGTGGAGCCGCCCCCGCATTACCCGTCCTTTCCGGGTTCGGGGGCGACTCCGGCCCAAATAGAGGAATTCCTGTCGGCCGTGGCCCGCCTCTTCGGGCCTCAAGGTCCCTCCGGTGCGCCTTCGGGCCCCGCGGGCCCTGATGGGGTTGCTCTGGCGTCGCCAACGACTCCGGTCCCGGCGTCGCCCGTCCCGCCAGCCTTGATCCCGGCCTCGGCTCCGGCCTCGATCCCGGCGGTACCGCAACCCCGATTGACGCCGGTTGACCTAACCACGCCTCCGCCGGCGCCGATGTCCCCGGTGCCGTTCCTGACGCCGCCCGGGGCTCCGGGCGTCGTCGTTCCCCGGTTCTCTCCGGTTCCGGACATGGAGCCGGACCGACGTCGCTCGACGCCGGCCCCGGCGCCGATGAGACCTTGGGTCCCAGATGTCCCTCATCCTCCATATTTTGAGCCAGAGGAGGACCAGGAGAGCTGGGAGGGGTCAGAAGACCCTCTCACACAGCAGTGTGAGTATGATCAGGACTGGGCAGAGGAACTTGGGATGCCAGTGGTCTGGACACTTCTCCTGACTCTGGCTTGCTGTCTCCTCCTTCCGTGGCTACGGAGTAGGGAGCAAATTTCGCAACGGTGTTGCGTAGAGCAGCTGGAGCCTTGCACCTCCAATTGCCTACTGTGGCTGTCAGGACTAACCTCCTGACGGAAGTGCTTCAGCCGGCAGCTACCTCCTCGGAGCCATTGCTGCCGTTTAATGATGCACTGTCTGACGTTCTTTTGGGCACCTGGTCCAAGCGCACCACAGGGGCTCCTGTGGATAGGAACGTGGCTTGACGCCATCGCCCTGCTCCGGGTGACCCCTTGTTTCTCTCTCAACATCCCACCCCCGAGAGCTTGGTTGTCCAAGCCTCTGCCTCCCAAACCGCCTTCCCTACCGCCCCTCCGGATAGGGAATCCAAACGCCTGGACCAATTTGGGAAGAAGGCCTTTTCTTCCTCCAGTGCTGGCTTGCGGTCCGTCAACACCGCTTGCCTTTTGGGCCGATATTCCCACTCTCTGTGGGATTCGGTGGCGGCCGTTTTGCCCCAGTGTTCTGAGGAGGTCCAGACACTGCTTAACCGCACCATTGCGGAAGGTAGGGATGCGGCAAAGTACACCATACGTTGTGGCCTTGATACCGCCGACTCGCTGGGCAGATCGCTTGCAACGACGGTGGCGCTGCGTCGCAACGCCTGGCTGAGAACAACTGGTTTCTCGGGTGATGTCCAGAATACACTCATGGACATGCCCTTTGATGGAGTCGGTCTTTTTGGTTCCAAAGCAGACCATGCGCTGGAGCGTTTTAAGGACTCACTGGCTACTGCCAAGTCCCTGGGCCTTTCTGTTGTGCGCCCTCCGCTAACCTCTGCTTTTCGCCCCTTTCGTGGCCACGGAAGGAGCGCCCAGTCACGTCCGCTGCCCAGCCACCGGCCCGCGCAGCAAGCGTCTTCGCGTGGCCGAGGACGTGGCTACCTCCGTGGCGGGTCGGGCAACCAGCGTGCTGGTCAGGCCACCAACTCCGCCCCGTCCGCGGCCTCCAAGCCCTCCTAGTCCTTCCTTTCAGGTGCACAGCACGCCAGTAGGGGGCAGGGTCCGCCATCACCTTCACCACTGGCGTGCCATCACCTCGGACAGGTGGGTCTTGGACATTGTCCGAAGGGGCTACTCCCTCCCCTTCGAGACCACCCCCAGCCATGCCACCTCAATTCCACCGCATGTCAGGGGATCACTTGGTGCTTCTGCAGAAGGAAGTCACGGCCCTCTTGGCCAAGAGGGCCATCGAGCATGTTCCGACCCCAGAAGTAGAACGTGGTTGCTACTCCCACTACTTTCTGGTGCCCAAAAGGACAAGGAGGACATGCGTCCTATCTTAGACCTCCGGAACGTCAATCGCTTCCTCCGGAAGGAGAAGTTCAAGATGCTCACCCTAGCTCCGGTCTTGACTGCCCTCGAGCCTGGAGACTGGTTGGTAGCGTTGGACTTGCAGGACGCTTATTTTCACATCCCCGTCCTGCCGGCCCACCGGCGTTACCTGCGGTTCACGGTAGGCCTCGAGCATTTTCAGTTCACCGTGCTCCCCTTTGGCCTTACAAGTGCCCCTCGGGTGTTCACGAAAGTGATGGCGGTGGTCGCAGCTCATCTGCGCCGGGCAGGGGTTCCAGTCTTCCCCTACTTCGACGACTGGCTGCTCAAGGCGGGCTCGTCCCAGGCAGTCGTCTCCCACCTCCAGACTACGGCCGAACTCCTGCACTCGCTGGGGTTCTCCATCAATGTGCCGAAGTCGCATCTGATTCCTTCTCCACAGCTCCTTTTCATCGGAGCAGTTCTGGACACGACGCAGTTTCGGGCCTATCCTCCCGAACGGCGAGTCCGGGATATTCAGGCTATGATTCCGATCTTTCAGCCTTTATCCTGGGTTTCGGTACGGATGACCCTGAGGCTGCTGGGCCTCATGGCCTCCTGCATCCTGCTGGTCGATCATGCCAGATGGCATATGCGGGCTCTGCAGTGGGACCTGAAGTTCCAGGTGGCGCAGCACCAGGGCAACCTGTCCGATCACGTCCAGATCTCGGAGGGGACTGCAAAACAGTTGCAGTGGTGGCTCTCGAACCGGCAATGGGTCATGGGCAGATCCCTCTCCCTTCCCCAGCCAGAGCACACAGTTGTGACGGACGCGTCCCTTCTGGGATGGGGCGGTCACATGGGAGAGGCGGAGATCAGAGGCCTCTGGTCTCCGGGCGGAGTCCCGGCTCCATATCAACCTTCTGGAGCTCCGGGCGATCCGACTTGCACTCAAGGCATTCCTTCCCTCTGTCAAAGGGAAGGTAGTGCAGGTGTTCACAGACAACACCACCGCCATGTGGTACTGCAACAAACAAGGCGGGGTGGGGTCGTGGACCCTCTGTCAGGAGGCTCTGCGCCTCTGGACATGGCTGGAACATCAGGGCATGTTCCTGATGGTTCAACACCTGGCAGGTTCCCTGAACGCCAGGGCGGACGAACTCCAGCCGCAGGTGCATGATGGATCACGAATGGCGTCTTCACTCGGAAGTGGCGCAAGGACTCTTTCTGCAGTGGGGAGAGCTTTGGTTAGATCTATTCGCCACCGACGAGAACGCGCAATGTCATCAGTTCTGCGCGTTGGAATTTCAAAGGCGGCACTCGCTCGGCGACGCTTTTCGTCGCGAGTGGAGTTGCGGTCTGTTGTACGCCTTTCCGCCTATACCACTTCTACCCAGAGTGTTGAAGAAGATTCGGCGCGAACGGGCCCAAGTCATCCTTGTGGCTCCGGACTGGGCTTGAAGAGTTTGGTATCCCGAGCTACTCAGTATGAGCGTCGATCCCCCGATCCGTCTGCCTCTTCGGGAGGATCTTCTGTCGCAGCAGCAGGGGACGGTCCTCCACCCAAACCTGTCCAGCCTCCACCTGCTTGCGTGGAGATTGAGCAGCGGCAGTTGATTCCTTTCGACTTGCCTCCCGAAGTTTGTGATGTAATTCTGGCAGCCAGGCGTCCCTCCACTAAGGTGGTATACGCCTGCAGGTGGAACAAGTTTGTGGCATGGCGCACAGCAAAGGCTGTGAATCCCCTCTCTGCCCCTCTTTCTGAGGTTCTTCTGTTCCTTCTTTCCCTGGCCCAACAGGGTTCTGCCCTGGGTACCATCAAGGGCTATCTTTGTGCCATCTCGGCCTTCCTCAGGCTTCCTGATCAGCCCTCCCTTTTCAAGTCCCCTGTTGTTAACAGGTTCCTAAAAGGCATTACACACCTCTTTCCTCATGTTCCGTTTGTGATGCCTCAGTGGGACTTGAACTTGGTTCTTACCTTTCTCATGTGCGCTCCCTTTGAGCCTCTACATAACTGTCCTCTTCGTCTTCTGACTCTGAAGACAGCCTTTCTGGTGGCCATCACCTCCGCTCGGCGGGTGAGTGAGCTCCAGGCTCTATCATGCAAACCTCCCTTTCTGTCTGTCCATCCAGACAAGGTTGTTCTTAGGACGCGTCCGTCCTTCTTGCCAAAGGTGGTTACTGCCTTCCACATTGGGCAGACCATCACTTTGCCCACCTTCTTTCCGCCTCCGCATCCTTCCAGAGAGGAAGAGAGGCTCCACCGTCTGGACCCAAAACGTGCGCTTTCCTTTTATATCAACCGCACACAACACTTCCGGGTGGATGACCAGCTCTTTGTTGGCTACGTGGGCGCCAAAAAGGTCGGGCGGTGCACAAGAGAACCATCTCCCGCTGGGTAACCTTGTGTATCAAAGCCTGCTATTCTTTGGCTAAGAAGGAGCCTCCTGTTGGGCTGCGTGCCCATTCCACCAGGGCAACGGCTGCTACCACGGCTTTAGGCCGCGGTGTTCCGCTGCAGGATATCTGTCAGGCAGCTACGTGGACCTCGCTGCACACATTTACAAAGCATTACTGCCTTGACAGTCAGGTCCGGAGGGACGGCTTCTTTGGCCATTCTGTCCTCCGGGACTTCCTTGTCTGATCTTTGTTCGCAGACCCACCACCGGGGTTGGTATTGCTGGGGTATCTATTCTAAGGTAAGGAATCTGTCACTAACGTGTCTCTTTCAGATGCACAAGTTACTAACTTGTGTAACGACATATCTGTAAGAGACAGTAGTTAGTGACAGATTCCTTACCGCCCCACCCATCCTCCCCGTTCTGCGAACTGATTTCTAGGGTTAAGGACATCCCTTTCAGGGCCCTAGTATTTTTCAGACACCTATGTCAGCTTCTTGCATGACTCTGCGTTCCTGGCGCGGAAAGTCGTGTACAGAACTGACATCAGCGCGCAGGGGCGGCGTCTAAGTACTGTCCGCGACGTCATCCCGGCGATCACGACGCCGACGACGGACGCGGAGCCGCACGACGCCGCCTACCGACGCGCAAGGGTACTGCTACGCAAAAACTTTCCGGATCCAGCCTGACGCCTGGGGATATTCTAAGGTAAGGAATCTGTCACTAACTACTGTCTCTTACAGATATATCGTTACACAAGTTAGTAACTTGTGCGTTAGGGCTTATTGAACCCTCTGAGAGCCCCTGGGCCAGCCCAGTGGTCTTAGTCCCCAAACCTCATCCACAGGGTGGAAAGAGAGAAATTGGGTTTTGTGTGGGCTACAGAGGTCTCAACTCTGTCACCAAGACAGATGCTCACCCCATACTCAGAGCTGATGAGCTGATAAATAGATTGGGTGCAGCCAGATTTCTTAGTACCTTTGACTTAACTGCAGGGTACTTGCAAACTGGCATGGCCCCAGGAGCCAAAGAGAAAACAGCATTCTCCACACCTGATGGGCATTATCAGTTTACTGTTCTGCCCTTTGGTTTAAAGAATACCCCTGCCACCTTCCAAAGGTTGGTGAATCAAGTCCTTGCTGGATTGGAGGCCTTTAGTGCAGCATATCTTGATGATATTACTGTCTTTAGCTCCACCTGGCAGAATCACCTGGTCTATCTAGGGAAGGTTTTCAAGGCCCTGCAAACTGCAGGCCTAACTATCAAGGCATCCAAATGCCAGATAGGGCTGGGCACAGTTGTATACTTGGGCCACCTTGTTGGTGGAGGCCAAGTGCAACCGCTACAGCCCAAGATCCAGGCTATTCTGGACTGGGAGGCTCCAACAATCCAGACACAATTCAGGGCATTCCTTGGCTTGACTGGGTACTGCAGGTGGTTTGTGAAATGGTATGGGTCCATTGTGACACCCCCTCACAGAACTCACTTCCAAGAAAATGCCCAATAAGATAAACTGGACAGTTAGCTGTCAAAAGGCTTTTGACACCCTGAAAGAGGCAACGTGCTCAGCACCACTATCTCAAAGCTCCAGATTACACCAAGCAGTTCATTGTGCAGACTGATGCCTCTGAGCTAGGGATAGGAGCGGTCCTATCCCAGACCAATGATGATGGCCAAGACCAGCCTGTGCTTTTATAAGCAGGAGTTTACTCCTCAGGGAGCAGCGTTGTAGTGCCATTGAGAGGGAGGCCTTTGCTGTGGTTTGGTCCCTGAAAAAGTTGAGACCACTCTTGTTTGGAACTCACTTAACAGTGCACTAATGCAAATGAAAGGTGAAAATCCCAAACGTTTGAGGTGGTCCAACTCCCTACAGGGAATGGACTTTACAGTGGAACATAGACCTGGCGCTGCCAATGCAGATGGACTTTCCAGGTTCTTCCACTTAGACAATGAAGACTCTCTAGGAAAAGGATGGTCTCATCCTCTTGCATTTGGGGGAGGGGGGGGGGGGAGTTGTGTAGGAATATGCCCCTTTTTGCATGGTTGCCACCCCACTTTTTGCCTGATGGTGATGCTCTTTGACTAAGTGTGCCCTAGGTTCCTGCCAACCAGGTACCCAGGGCCTGTGTTCTTTCCCTAAAACTGTTCTGTTGCAACCCCAATTGGCAACTCTCTGGCCACATGTAAGTCCCTTGTAAAAGTTACCATGGGTACCAAGGGCGCTGTGAACAGGGAAGGCCTCTAAGGACTGTAGCACATATTGTGCCACCCTTAGAGGCCCTGTACCTGAACACACACACAGTGCCATTGCAGGCTGCGTGTTTTGGTGCAGAGCAAAGTGAAGAGTCGACATGGCTCACATCCCTGTGTGCCATGCCTCAAATCCACTGCCTATGTGTGAGAAAGTGCCATCTTTCTTGCATGGTATGCCCCCACTTTTTGCTGAGATGCTGATGTGCTTTGACTGAGTGTGCCCTGGGCTCCTGCCAACCAGGTACCCAGGGCCTGTGTTGCTTCCCTAAAACTGCATTGATACCTACACCCAATTGGCATCCCTGGCCACAGGTCAGCCCCTGGTAAATGGTACCATGGGTACCCAGGGCACTGTGACCAGGGAAGGCCCCTAAGGGCTGCAGCACTTGTTGTGCCACCCTTAGGGACCCTGTACCTTTACACACACACACTGCCTTTGCAGGCTGCGTGTCTTGGTGCAGAACAAAGCGAAGAGTCGACATGGCACACATCCCTGTGTGCCATGCCTACAAGCCACTGCCCTGGCCTAGGTCAGCCACCCTCTAGCTGGGTGCACTATGCCAGTGGTGAGGGCATAGAGGCATGAGCCCTGTGCCCCTACAGTGCCCAAGTCCATTCTTGGGCATTGTAAGTGCAGTGCTGCCATTAAGAGTATATGGTGCTGGGAGTCTGTCATTACGAACTCCACAGCACCATAATGGCCCCACTGAAAACTAAGAAGCTTTAGTATCAAACTTCTTAGCCCATTAAACCCCCACTGATGCCAGTGTGGGATTTAATGTAAAACGCACTCCAGAGGGCATCTTAGAGATGCCCCCTGAAACCAACTCCGACCTCCAGTGTCTGGACTGAGTGGCTGCCCAGGCTGCCACCACCAGACATGTTTCTGACCCCTGGGTCGAGAGCCTCTGCCTCAGGGGCCTGAAAGAATGCGCATCCTGGGGCGAGGTGCCAAAGCCTCCTCCCCAGGATGGGCAGGGGAGCTTCAAGGCCTGCCGCCTTTGAGCTTCCCCAGACCACTTGCTGCTTCCAGCAAACTGGTCCCCACTGGTTCTACCCCCACTTCTGGCGGGAGAACCGGCGGAAAACCAGAGGCAGGAAATGGGTTGTGCCCACCTCTGCCAACTCCACCCCTAAGGTGGGGGAGACGAGGTGAAGCCCAAACTCGAGTCCCCGCCATCTTGAGGATGGGGGACCCAGCCAACCAGGGACAGGCTCCTGCCCCCTCCCACTAGAGAGGAGCAGAATAGGGGTGTACTCCACCCCAGGGAAGGGGCCCATTGGCCCCTGCCCTTACATACCTGTAACCACCCCTAAATTTAGTATTTAGGGGCTCCTGAACCTTCCTTCCTCAGTTCCCAAATCCGAAAACAAGAAGAGAAGACGAAGCCAGACGACCAGCCGTGCAGCTGCTAGCACAGAGGCGACAACAACTGACTTGGCCCCAGCCCTACCGGCCTGTCGACCTCTGAACCTGCTCCTGCGGAATCCCGGCCTCAGCAACCTCACAAACCCCGGAGGACCTGACTTCTGTGCTACAGCCTTCGACCCAGGGACTCCCACGAGCAGTGGTACTGCTCAAAAGAAAACCTACCAAAGACCCGGCCCTGGCACGGAGCCGCGAAACCTGCACACTCTGCACCCGCCGAGTCCAGCCTGGGCCTGAGTGACCAAAGACCTCGAGGACGTCCCCGGCGATTCTGACCTGGAATCCAGTGCCCAAGGACCCTCCTCGACGACCCAGACGACGCCTGCAGCCTCAGGACAAGGGACCCCTCCAACCGCGACCAGCAGGGGGTAAGATTTCCCGACCTCAAAGACCCCCTGCACCCGGCGCCCCACGGCCACCTGTGCCCAACTCCTGGGTGTCTACCTATCCTCCAAGACCCCAACTTACCTCCTGAAGTGTTGGTCGTCCCTGAAGAATCACCGTCCCCGAGGCTGCAGCCTTTTTCACCTTCCAAGACCTCCATTGGTTAACATTGAGCGCCCGACGGCTCAAAAGCACCCTGCACCCAGCCGCCCGAGTGCCCCTGGAAGTGCAACCTCTACCCTAACCTACTTC
Source organism: Calotriton arnoldi (assembly GCA_963921515.1). Lineage (NCBI taxonomy): Eukaryota > Metazoa > Chordata > Amphibia > Caudata > Salamandridae > Calotriton > Calotriton arnoldi. The sequence continues at coordinate 1,983,374 of CAWUFW010002128.1, read as the reverse complement.
CCCATTTGCCCTGGGCAAGTGACCAGGAGCCCAGCTCCCACAGCCGCGTGGCCTGCTTGCCAGCAGCCACCAACCCGAGGTCCCCTGCCTGCCATAGGATAACATTGGGCCTACTCACTCTGCACCCGGCCGCCCCTGTGCCGCTGAGGGTGTAACAACTGTACTTACCTGATACTGGGGGACCCCTGAGTCTATGCCCAGAACCTTAACTCTGCCAGTCGAGTACTTACCCAAAGACCGATAACTCACTTTCCTTCCATAGGGTAACACTGACTGGCTCGCACCTGGAATTTCTTCTAAGTGTGGAGTTTTGGAACTTTAAAATATTCACCTAAAATCAACCGAGTCACGAAAACGAAAATACTCACCTGGCATTAGAAGAGGCCCCAGTGCTGGACCGGGTGCCCAACACTGGCCCTAAAAAGTAATCCCAACGTTACTTACCGCTAACTCCATTTTCTTCCATAGGGATCCATTGACTGGTTTTCTGTGAAATTTCTTCTAAGTGTCTACTTTTGAAATACTAAAATATTGTTTAAAAATCACAACAGTAACGAATTCCGAACTACTCACCTGCTATCAGGAGAGACGTCAGTACTGCCTCTTTTAGGCTAGTACCAACCATGAAAAGTAATTTTTACCGTACTTACCAGTAACTCGAAATTCCTCTCATAGGATACCATTGCCTGCTTGTAGGAAAGTGGCTCTGTATATACTGTACCTAAGTAAGGTTCAGGGTGTACAGAGTCCACAGTCCCCAGAGGGTTGACAGAGGCTAAAGTTAGATATAACCTTACTCTCCAAAGTGGTAGCTTGGTCGAGCAGTAAGGCAGTATCAGAGGACAGTGTAAAGCATTTGTTGTACACACTCAGTCAGCAAATGAAGCCACACACTCAAGAACTGAACTCTAGGCCAATGGTTTGTATATAAAAAAATATATGCTTTTTTATTTTAGAACCAACAATAGGATCAAAATATACTTTCTCAGTATGAGATGCTTTGGTTATTCACCTTACAGATAGGCAATAGACTTTGTTGATAGTGGTTATCACAGTTGGTGCAAGAGGCAACACAGGGTCAAATTCAATGCAACATTGAGCTCAATGGAAAATTATACTTAATTACAATTGATTACTTTGCAGAGCACTTTTTCTAACCACAGGACTGGATCCTGGATTCAGTCCTGGGACACTTCCTGTAAACAGGTAAGAAAAAGCGTTTTGGTTATTGTAGTGATTTTTGAAGAATATTACTATATTTCAAAAGCTGACACTTAGAAACTTTTCTGGGTAAAATTACCAATGTTATCCTATGAAAGGAAATACAGTGTGCAAGCAAAGTATGTTTACGTTACTTATGTAATCCAGTGCTGGACTCCTAGGTTCAGCACTGGGACATTTACTTAAAAGAGGTAAGTAATTACGTTTTTGTAGTTTGTTCGGTTTTTAAAGAATATTTGTAAAATACAGAAATCGACACTTAGAAGAAATTTCACAGAAAACCAGTCAATGGATCCCTATGAAAGAAAAGTGAGTTAACGGTAAGTAACGTTGCGATTACTTTTTAGGGCCAGTGTTGGGCACTCGGGTCCAGCACTGAGGCCCCTCCTAATACTAGGTGAGTGTTTTCGTGACTCGGTTGATTTTTGGTGAATATTCTAAAGTTTCAGAACTCCACACTTAGAAGAAATTTCGCAGAAAACCAGTCAATGGAACCCTATGGAAGAAAAGTGAGTTATCGGATTTCGGGTAAGTACTTGACTGGCAGGGTTAAGGTTCTGGGTAAGACTCGGGGGTCCCCCAGGATCAGGTAAGTACAGTTTTACACCCTCAGCGGCACAGGGGCGGCCGGGTGCAGAGTGAGAAGGCCCAATGTTATCCTATGGCAGGCGGGGGCCCCGGGTTGGTGGCTGCTGGCAAGCAGGCCACGCGACTGTGGGAGCTGGGCTCCTGGTCACTTGCTCAGGGCAAGTAGGGAAGTAGGTTAGGATAGAGGTTGCACTTCCAGGGGCACTCGGGCGGCTGGGTGCAGGGTGCTTTGAGCCGTCGGGCGCTCAATGTTAAACAATAGAGGTCGTGAAAGGTGAAGAAAGGCTGCAGGCTCGGGGACGGTGATTCTTCAGGGACGACCAACACTTCAGGAGGTAAGTTGGGGTCTTGGAGGATAGGTTGACACCCAGGAGTTGGGCACAGGGGGCTGTGGGGCGCCGGGTGCAGGGGTGTCTTTTGAGGTCGGGAAATCTTACCCCCTGCTGGTCGCGGTTGGAGGGGTCCCTTGTCCTGAGGCTGCAGGCGTCGTCTGGGTCGTCGAGGAGGGTCCTTGGCCACTGGATTCCAGGTCAGAATCGCCGGGGGACGTCCTCGAGGTCTTTGGTCACTCAGGCACAGGCTGGACTCGGCGGGTGCAGAGTGTGCAGGTTTCGCGGCTCCGTGCCAGGGCCGGGTCTTTGGTAGGTTTTCTTTTGAGCAGTACCACTGCTCGTGGGAGTCCCTGGGTCGAAGGCTGTAGCACAGAAGTCAGGTCCTCCGGGGTTTGTGAGGTTGCTGAGGCCGGGATCTCGCAGGAGCAGGTTCAGAGGTCGACAGGCCGGTAGGGCTGGGGCCAAGTCAGTTGTTGTCGCCTCCTTTTAGCAGCTGCACGGCTGGTCTTCTTGCTTCGTCTTCTCTTCTTGTTTTCGGATTTGGGAACTCCGGAAGGAAGGTTCAGGGAGCCCCTAAATACTAAATTTAGGGGTGGTTACAGGTAGGTAAGGGCAGGGACCAATGGGTCCCTTCCTGGGGTGGGTACACCCCCTATTCTGTTCCTCTCCAGTGGGAGGGGGCAGGAGCCTGTCCCTGGTTGGTCAGGTCCCCCATCCTCAAGATGGCGGGGACTCGAGTTTGTGCTTCACCTCGCCTCCCCCACCTTAGGGGTGGAGTTGGCAGAGGTGGGCACAACCCATTTCCTGCTTCTGGTTTTCCCGCCGGTTCTCCCGCCAGGAGTGGGGTAGAACCAGTGGGGACCAGTTTGCTGGAAGCAGCAAATGGTCTGGGGAAACTCCAAAGGCGGCAGGCCTTTGAAGCTCCCCCTGCCCATCCTGGGGGAGGAGGCTTTGGCACCTCGTCCCGGGATGTGCATTGTTTCAGGCCCCTGAGAGCAGAGGCTCTCGACCCAGGGGTCCAGAAACATGTCTGGTGGTGGCAGCCTGGGCAGCCACTCAGTCCGGACACTGGAGGTCGGGTTGGTTTCAGGGGCATCTCTAAGATGCCCTCTGGAGTGCGTTTACATTAAATCCCACACTGGCATCAGTGGGGGTTTAATGTGCTGAGAAGTTTGATACCAAACTTCTTAGTCTTCAGTGGGCCATTATGGTGCTGTGGAGTTCGTAATGACAGACTCCCAGCACCATATACTCTTAATGGCAGCACTGCACTTACAATGCCCAAGAATGGACTTGGGCACTGTAGGGGCACAGGGCTCATGCCTCTATGCCCTCACCACTGGCATAGTGCACCCAGCTAGAGGGGTGGCTGACCTAGGCCAGGGCAGTGGCTGGCAGGCATGGCACACAGGGATGTGAGCCATGTCGACTCTTCACTTTTGTTCTGCACCAAGACACGCAGCCTGCAAAGGCAGTGTGTGTGTGTAAAGGTGCAGGGTCCCTAAGGGTGGCACAACAAGTGCTGCAGCCCTTAGGGGCCTTCCCTGGTCACAGTGCCCTGGGTACCCATGGTACCATTTACCAGGGGCTGACCTGTGGCCAGGGATGTCAATTGGGTGTAGGTATCAATGCAATTTTAGGGAAGGAACACAGGCCCTGGGTACCTGGTTGGCAGGAGCCCAGGGCACACTCAAAGTACATCAGCCATTCAGCAAAAAGTGGGGGCATACCATGTAAGAAAGATGGCACTTTCTCACACTGCTTTTGTTGAAAAAGTTTCTAAGTGTCGATTTCTGCATTTTACAAATATTCTTTAAAAATCGTGCCAATGATACAAACGTAATTACTCACCTGTTTTAGCTAGATACCCCAGTGCTGAACCCGAGAACCCAGCACTGGATTACAAAAGTAACGTAAACCTGCTTTGCTTGCAAACTGCATTTCCTTCCATAGGATAACATTGGTAATTTTACCCAGAAAAGTTTCTAAGTGTCGACTTTTGAAATACAGTAATATTCCTCAAAAATCACTACAATAACCAAAACGCTTTTTCTTACCTGTTTCCAGGAAGTGTCCCAGGACTGAATCCAGGATCCAGTCCTGTGGTTAGAAACGTAACCTACAAAGTCATTAATTGTAATTAATCACAATTTTCCATTAAGCTCAATGTTGCATTGTATTTGACCCTGTGTTGCCTCTTGCACCAACTTTGATTATTACCACCAACAAGTCTATTGCCTATTTTGTAAGGTGGCTAACCAGAACATCTCATACTGAGAAAGTATATTTTGACCCTATTGTTGGTTCTAAAATAAAACAAGCATATATTTTTTATATATATACAAACCATTGGCCTAGAGTTCAGTTCTTGAGTGTGTGGCTTCATTTGCTGACTGAGTGTGTACAACAAATGCTTTACACTGTCCTCTGATACTGCCTTACTGCTCGACCAAGCTACCACTTTAGAGAGTAAGGTTATATCTAACTTTAGCCTCTGCCAAACCTCTGGGGACTGGGGACTCTGTGCACACCGAACCTTACTTTGGTGCAGTATATACAGAGCCACTTTCCTACACTATGGCATAGGTAAGCCACCCCTCTAGCTGGGTGCACTATACCACTGGTGAGGGTACAGGTGCATGAGCCCTGTACCCCTACAGTGTCTACGTCCATTCTTAGACATTGTAAGTGCAGTAAAGCCATAAAGAGCTGATGATCTAGGAATTTGTCATTACGAACTCCACAGCAGTCTGCACCACTCTGCACCCGACGCCCACGGCCCGAGTTCGAGTGGCCGAACAACACGAGGAGGTCTCCCCGATGATCCTGACCTGGTATCTGGTGATCCCTGACCTACCTCAAGTCTCCTGACGATGCCTGCAGCCCCTATCTGGAGGATCTCCCTGACCGCGACCGGAGCTGGTAAGGAAAACCAGACGCAAAAAGACACCCCTGCACCCGATGCCCCACGGCCTTGAGTGGCCCAACCAACAGTGTCCCGGCATCCCACGTCATCCCAACTTACCTCTCCAACCGGTGGTTGCCTCCAGAAAATCTTCATGCCCGGGCCTGCAGTGTCCATTGAAATCAACAGGGCTCCCGACGTCGCCAGCACCCTGCTCCCAGCGCCGCTGTGGGTGCACTTTGTGTGCTATCTTGGACCCCCCTTTGCCCTGAGCTAAACCCTTGGAGCTCTGTTCCCACATCCAAGTGGCGTGCCTGTGAGCAGCCACCAACCGGAGGCCCCCTATCCCCCATTGGATAACATTGGGCCTCATCACTTTGCACCCGGCCGCCCTGGTGCCGCTGAGGGTGTTTTTTGAGTGCATCCTTGACCCTGGGGGAAACCCTGGTTCTAACCCCAGAAACCCAACTCCCTAGACCGATTACCTACCTTTAAACCGATAACCTGATTTTCTCAAAGTAATTTCAACTGTTTCTGAACATTTGACCTACCTGTAACATAGCCAACTGCATTCAACTGTATTATTCTTGAAAAGTACTATTTTACTTATCTGCACCAAGTCCTGCTATCTTCTAAAAATAAAATACAACTAAGAAATATTTTTATACAAAACAATTGGTCAGAGTTCAGTCTTTGAGCCGGTGAAATCATTTCTTGCCTGAGTGTGGATAATAAATGCTTAACACTACCCTCTGATAAAGCCTTACTGCTCGCCCACACTACCACAAATGGAGAGTAAGGTATTATCTAATTTTACCTCTGTAAGCCTTCGAGGATCCACTGGACTCTGTGCACACTATACCTTACTTTGGTATAGTATATACAGAACCAGCTTCCTACAATAGAGAGATGGGAAGAGAGGATAGAGTGTGAAGGGTACATTTTGCCGAGAGAAGGTGCGGGTACATGGAGGAGGAGGTGTTAGAAGGAGGGGAAAATAAAGGGGAGATGTAGATTGGAGAAAATGTGTGTAAGGAGGAAAGCGGTAAGCAGGAAGGAGGGAGACGTGCAAGTGATAACTTTGCGAGCCTCTTGGGCCTAACCTTCCATGGCAGCTGTTACTAATGGTCAGATACTCTTGTGCGGATTCTCTCCTGTTGCTAACTGCCACAAGCTGCACCCTGTTACCACCTTCTGTTTAGACTCCTGTAAGAAAGTGCCCTCTTTTTGCATGGTTGTCCCCACTTTTTGCTAAACTGCTGATGTACTTTGACTGAGTGTGCCCTGAGTTCCTGCCAAACAGGTACCCAGGGCCTATGTTATTTCCCTAAACTGCATTTGAAAACAAAACCCAATTGGCACTCTTTGGCCACAGGTCAGTCCCTTGTAAATGGTACCAAGGGCACTGTGGCCATGGAAGGCCCCTAAGGGCTGCAGCACTTATTGTGCCACCCTTAGAGGTGTCAGTTGGGGGTACAAGGTACAGTTTTGGGAAAGAGCACAGGCAGGGACCCAGGGCACATCAAGTCAAAGTGCATCAGTAGTCTGGCAAAAAGTGGGGGTGGTTACTGCAACAGAAACCCAGCTTCCTACATCTGCGCAAATCACAATCTCCTCGTTCCTAAAAATGAATCTGTTATTGTGCAATGCAACTGGTACTCAAGCAAAGCGCTCCAACGTACTCTGAGCGAGTTCACCCTACATAAAACTGCAGCAAAAAAAAAACAACAACATAAATAAAAAACAAAAAAAACCCACAAAGGCACCGCTAGGAGACTCCCCTAACCACCAGAGATCATCCAGAAATTAAAGGAGGCCTCCCCCACCCCGCCAATATAACCCAATCCACCGCCACTCTGCAGAGACACACACCTTGTATCCACACCACACAGCCTGCTCCAGTGGGGCCAGAGAGCGTTTATACACGAGCCTCGTGTGCCCAGCACCCGGAAGCACGAGGGCGGCTTCAGAGACACCATGTGCATAGAGGGCACCGCGACAGCCTGTGCCTATAGCATGCACCTCCCACCCCGAGAAACCCAATATACACAACCTGTACGCGCCCTGTCATCTTGTGTACACAGAACCCTGAGACACCCTGTGTACACAGCACAGCATGCACTTTCCCATCTTGTGTACACAGAACCCTGAGACACCCTGTGTACACAGCACAGCATGCACTCTCCCATGGCATCCCATGTGCACAGCTTGTACGCTGCATGCACACCCCGAGACATTCCGTCTAACAGCATGCACCTCACGACACACACACTATGCAATCCATGCCCATTTGTGCACACCGTGTATACAAACCATGTACCCTGCTAGACACCACGTGTACAGCACACACACCCTGAGACATCATATGTATACATAGCATGCACTGCTTGAGGCCCAGCGTGTGGACTGCAGCAACCCTCTTAAGATATCCCATGTGTTATGTTATGTTAATCAAATTTGTAAAGCGCGCTGTTACCCTAGGGTGTCCTGGCGCTATGCACTGCCTGCTAAAAAGGTGGCCAGAAGGTTTATTGGTTAAAAAGCCAGGTTTTGAGCCCCTTCCTGGAGGAGAGGAGGTCTGTAGCGTTCCTCAGTTGGAAAGGAAGCTCATTCCAGGAATTGGACGCGCTGTTAATAAAGCTTCTGCCTCCTCAGCCTGCTTTTTTAAAAACGCTGATTGTGACTTTCTTCGCCCCTATTGATCGTAACGCTCTCCTTGGGATGTACCACTGAATTTTTCGTTGCATGTAATCCGGGCCTTTGCCATTAAGGGCTTTAAAAACAGCGCTTTGAAGCGTATTCTGTGTCTGACAGGGAGCCAGTGCAGCTGTTTGATCTCTTCCTTTACAGAGGCAAACTTTGAAGTCCCTGACAGCAGTCTGGCTGCCACATTCTGAACCATCTGAAGCTTGTTAATATATTGTTTTTGAGCATTCATGTAGAGTCCGTTGCAGTAATCCAGCCGAGACATGAGTGCCGAGATTGTCGTTGAGATAGAACTTAATCTTTTTTATGATCTTTAATACATAAAAACAGGCCGAGGTAACTGAACTTATTTGGTCACCTAGTGCCAACTTATTGTCCATTAACACTCCCAGATTCCTGGCTTTCTCAGTGGGTATGGGGCATGAGCCCAGGTCAGCCGGCCACCAGTCTGGAGTCCACACTAGCGGATTCTTCCCAAATTTTATGACCTCAGTTTTATTAGAGTTGAGTTTTAAGCAGTTTGCAGACATCCATCTGGAGATAGCAGCCATGCAGTCATGGAATCGAGCCCCCGTTTCCTTTTCAGAGCCCTCCCTTAGTGACAGCACTATTTGGGTGTAGTCAGCATAAGAGGTCAACTGGAAGCCAAATGACCTAATCACACCAGCTAGGGGAGCCACGTACACGTTAAAAAGTGTCGGGCTGAGGGAAGAGCCCTGTGGGACCCCACATGGAAGGGTGAAAGGTTTAGACTGGCAGTTGTCCATACCCACAGTTTGTACTCTGTCAGAGAGAAATGACTGCAGAAGCTTCCAGGCAGACCCCTTTATCCCGGCCCTAGACAGACGGTCCATCAAAACTTTGTGATAGACCGTGTCAAAGGCCGCGGACAGGTCTAACGAGATCAATACAGCATTGCCTCCCCTGTCCAGGGCCTCCCGAATTTCCTCTGTGGATTTAATTAAGGCAAGCTCTGTGCTGTGTTCTGCTCTAAAGCCATATTTTGATGGATCAAGAGTCTGATTAGATTGAAGAAAGGCATTAAGTTGTATGTTCATAGCTTTTTCTAAGGCCTTGGCAGGAAGCGGGAGTCGAGATATAGGCCTATAATTATTGGGGTCACCTGCATCAAGATTCTGTTTTTTTTAGGAGGGGGAGGATGGAAGCAACCTTCCACTTCTTGGGAAAAATGCCAGAGCTGAATATCTCGTTCAGCAAGGGGGTAAGGGCCGAGCCAATGACTCCCGAAATTTGTTTCAATAGGTAAGCTGGACAGGGATCTGATGGGGGCTCCCGAACGAATGGAATTCAGAATTTTAATAGTATCCGGAACCGTGAGAGGTTGAAAGTGATCTAATACGGCATAGGTTGTTGAGCTATCTTGTCCGAATGTATATGGCAGCTCAACCTCCTTATTATCTGCTGGGGAGAAGGAGGAAAAAATAGATTCCACCTTTGATTTAAAGAAATCAGCCAGTTGATCGCAAAATTTGGGGCTGCTGGAGCTCTTGGGAACATTTGGTATGGCTAATTTTTTGAGTGTCTTAAAGAGTTCCTTGGAGTTTGATTTGGCTTGAGCTATTTGTTCCTCAAAGTATTTCTTTTTAGTTTCCAGCAACATCCCCTTATAGATAGCGATGCTATGTCTATAAGTGTCCTTGTCTAGCTTATTATATTCTTTCCTCCAAGCCCGTTCTAACTGTTTACAGTTCAGTTTTTGAATTCTGAGCTCCTCTGAGTACCAAGGGGCCGAAGGTGTGGCGCGTTTAGGAACCCACTTTTTAACAGGAGCGAGTGTATTGCAAGTGGACAGCATGCACAGCATGCACCTCCCGGGACACACTGTAAACAATCCATGCACCCCCCTGTTTGCACACCGTGCATGCAAAGCATGTACCCCCCATCCTGAGAAGACCCAGTGTAACAGCATGCCCCCTTGGAGACACCATGTGTACACAGCATGCACTAATCGAGGCACCGCAACATCCCTCTTGAGACATCTCATGTGCACAGCATGCCCCACCCAGGACACACTGTATACAATACATGCACCCCATGTGTGCACACCGTGCATACAAAGCATGCATATACCCTCCTGAGAGACCCTGTGTACACCCCATACACCCCCATAAAAGAGACTGAACACAGAACTGCAGCCCACGTCTAACCAGCACCCTGTCCCTTAACTGTATCTAAACATCAGCAACAAAAAACGACTCCCCAAACTAACCTTAAACATCAGCTCTTCAGTGAAACATGCGTCTAAATATCCGCATAGCCGGATAACTTGGCTTCTGTGGAGGTTCCTGTGCAAAGAAATGTACGTACAGATACATATGCCCTTTTTTAGGTCTAGCCTAGCGCAGCGCTCATGCGCTGGTCTATGGGAGGCTTCTTGTGAGCACTCTAAACTTCTCTGTGTGGGTCTGACTCCTCCCACACATAGGATTGGCTTTTGCGTGGGTCTTTCACTAATGAAAGCAAGCAAATGGCTAAAGCCGGGTGCATGTCCCACCTTCTTTTTTTTATGTTCACTCCCACGGCGTTTTGCTCTTGGGAGCGAGCAGCGGCGCGCAGGGTGGCAGCGGCATTCCTGGTGGGTCAGGTTACTATCTGCACACAACGCCAACGCGCCGTGCTTTCTCTTTCGCTTGCAATCTGGTCTTTTACTGCCAGCGCCTAATAGCTTGCGATTGGTTACATACAGCTTGAATTTAGACCACTTCCTTTGATGTATATATGTTTGTATTTTCGCTCGTGCTGTCGGCCTATAATGCCTTTGTAAGCTGAACTCTAACACACGCCTTGAAGGCACATAGGAATATTTTAAATGTGTAAAATCGTGGGATTTAGAGACAGCAGGTTTTATAAAATGTTTCTCGTTCGGAGTTTCTTATAAGTTAACGTTGGTACCAGATCACATAGCGCGTACACCTCACCGCCGCTACCGAAGAAAGTCTGTTTCATATTGCGAGAGCGCAAGGATAGTGACAAATATTGAGTGACTCGGACATGAGCAGCGACGTGGAGGTGGGCTGCTCCTCCCTGCGCTCGCCAGGCAGCCTGCACAGAGGCCAGCTCAAGGACAACAACAAAGGTAACTCAATCTGCGTTCCGGATCCAGGCACTAAACACGCGGGAACTTCGAAGCGCTATTCTAGATTAGGATTACACAATAATGGACGCGCAAACGCCTTTAGGAAATAAACACTGCCAGGGGGGGCTCCAGAAGGATTATTTGAAGATATCGAATTATTTTCACGTTTAACTCCGCTTTTTAAAACAGTTCTTGCCTTGCCAAATAACATTTTATTAAAAACAAATTATACTACAATAGTTATTTTAGAACAACCAATATCAGATATAATTACAATGGGCCAAGAACACGGAACGATTATCGTTTCCAATTCAAATGTCGCGATTTTGTTTTGTTTTAAGATTTTTCCTGCACATTTTAAATAGGGGAGCATTAGGAACACCCTATGGGTGCAAATATCGCCCATTTCATTGCAAAGACGATCGAGCCTTGGTGTGGCCACAACAATGTAGAATTCTTTCACTGCACAAGCAGCTGACGGTCCGGTGCCGAGTACACTTCAGCCGTCGCTGAGGAGCTGCGTCTGCTCTTTGCCTGTATTCGGTACAAAATTGGTCATTGCAGAGGCACCGCAGCCTCGGTCTGAAGCAGCTCTTTATTGGGCATGCTTTGTTGCTGAAGTGCTTACAAAAATAGATGGATTCTGTGAAGTACAGCAATGTGCATCCTAGGCTGGCAGGATTCATTCTAAGCGATCAAATTTGGGATATAACATGCATTTTTATATAAAGTTATACCTGTGTTTGTTTCTGTGTGCGTCTTTTCTCACGTGTTTTTACTCTCTCAGTCCACAGTCTGTCCCAATCTTTCAGTCCTCGGGTACCCATCCCCTCAGTCGCAGAGCTTAGATTTATCACTGTACTTTAACTCCAACATCTCCCTTTTTAGCTCTCGCCTACGCAGCGCGCATGCGCTGCATAGGAGGGCCTTTAGCCGTCACTCTGCTCTTTTTGAAGCACACACTCGTGCTTGTGGCGGCATCCACCTTGCGGGAGCGAGCAGCGGCGCGCATGCTAATTGGCTGTTGCTCGCTCCCGCAAGGCGCCACAAGCACGAGTGTGCTTCAAAACAGTCATTAAGCAGAGCGCGGGCAGCGCGAGGCGCGCGCTTGTTTTTTTTACTTTTGCTCATTTTGCTCAATCTGGCATACGCTAAATATCTTTATGCAGTCGGTATCTCACTTAAAAAAAAAAACGTAATTTGATATTTGCACCGACGTGTCTATGTCAAAAGATGTGCATAATAATGTTAAAGTACAGAAACATAACTTCGCCCTTTTTGGTGCCTTATCTGGGATGTATATTTAATTATAAATTAACCTAGGGCTCTCCTTATAATGCCTTTATTTTTGTAGCAGTTCGGCATAACTATGATTTTCCTGGCATTTGTGACTAATTTGTCCTTTTCAGATGTTGTTGTTCCTTTGTGTGCTGACACAATCGCACTGGATACACAGAGCCTGAGTTATATCTGTAATAGTGTAAGCGGTTAACACTATACAATAATAGCTTTCCCACAGTGCTCATTCAACTTTAAACACTATGGATTCTGAAAATCCAGGGTGAAAGTCAATGGTATTTGTTTCGATTTTGGGTCGGGCATCATGAAGGCAGGATCAGAAAGTCAACAGGCCTCTAAGAGCCTTGTTTACCTAGAGCTGTTTTCACTCCTTCGCCGTCTTCTCTCCCCTTTAAGCTCTATGATGTCATCGATGGCTAAAAGTGCATAACGTCACTTCCGCATTTTAGTGAATAACCATTCGTGGTTGGGTCTTGCTGTTAAAAGTAATGATGTAGGCAAGTGATGCTGGCTTACGTTTACTGCCTCTCCCAGTCCTCCCTCCCCGCCCACACTGAGCCCTCCTCATATCTGTTACTTACGTGATGAGTTGCTGGGCCCTCGCCTCCATCCACATCATCACGGTGACACAGCGACCTTGGAAAGGCATTGGCTTGTGGGGGACTCACCATAGTGACGTGTGGCTGACGCTCAATAAGCCGCACCAGCTTTTGGTGACGCAGCGGCCTCTGAAAAGCACTGTCTTGTGGGGGTGGAATCTCTGTAATGACATGCGCCTGACTCTTCATTCCCAGCCTTTCAGATGCGCAGGTCTGTCGTGGGAATCTCCTACCACCCCCAGCTGTAAATGTGATATCAGGCTAATGACAATGATGTACCAAAGGTGCCTGATGCAAGCACCGAAATGCCCCCCCTCTCCCCCCTCCCGGTCTCCACCAACCCTGCGTCCTGGTTGGCTGGTAAAACACAGTCATACTCTGGCTGTAATGGGCCCCTCGCGCTCCTGGACAACGGAGTCACTGCACTGGCTACACCAATGACCAGGGCTCAAGTCCTAAAAAGAGAAGTGTGAAATCACCAGGCGTTACATCACATGGAGTTACATCACAGCGAGTGACATCGCGGGTGGCATCACAATCTATGACCTCACAGGAAATGACATCAGATCTTAAGACCTCACATATGTTTAGCAGGTCTATCATGAGTACATTTGAGCGTTTTACATTATTTAACAAATTAGATTTTGCATTGGGTTTGTGCCAAAATATGGACACAACCCAGACACAAAATCTAGACCTCAACGTATACATTTTTTTTTTTTTTTTTTAAACCCTGCCGCAAAAACATTGGCAACAGGGAGAAATGTGGCAGTAAATCTTTTCTGCTTAAGTGGTTGCAATATCTGTATCTTAAAATGCCTTATGGGGTTAAGGCACCTGCTGTAGAGACCTTTGTGTGCCAGCTAAAAATCTCAGAGAATAATAATAATGGTAAGATAACTCTGGAGGATAACGTATTTGCTGGAGAGATCTGTGTTTTGCCTAGTCCTAGTTTTGAATCAAAGTAGCATAACGGATAAATAGGTCTCCTGCAAAGCACATTGTGTAACATGCAGATGACAGATTTTTATTTTATGTAAATGGGTAAGTGGGTCACTGCTTTTAAGACAGATTCTTTTGTTACTTGCAGTTCAAAAATTGCAATCCTGCTCATATAGCGCAGTGACACATGAAGGACATGTGGCACCCACAACTTGTGACCCTCACTGTCTTATGTAACACATCCTTTATATTGATGAACACACATATGATTTATTGTCAATGTATAATCTATATGTGTGATGTAAGTGCTCTGACACCCTGCATTGGGATGAGGAGTGGCACTACTTATCCCAATGCAGGGTGTCAGAGCACTGTACATCACAAGTACACAAATAACAAATTAATTATCACTATTTTATTTTTATTTTTTTATAGCGCTTTGGCACTCCAAAATGTATTTGTGTACATACTGGGGCGACCAACACATCAAACATTCTTACAGTACATGCATATATATCTCATGTACAGGGACTGAACACAGTCAAAAGCATTTCTCTCTTAAGCACCTGTGAAGTGATAAGATGTGAGCCTTTGTTCCCCTCCATTACATCTAAGCTTGAGATCGCTCCTAGCCAGCATACTCCAACAAAAAGAGGTCTTCAGCCATTGTTATGGGCCCAGCTTGTATCTGATAGGCCCCTTCCCCACCTGCACGTTGCTGCTCGGAACAAAAGCAGACAACGTGCATGCGCTGCTGAAAGTGTCCCGGTGTCTGAAAGTCACATGGGAGATGCTCAGCATAATACTGTGAAATCTGGCTGAAAGCGGCTAGCTTTGCAGCAAGGCAGATGACGCCTACTCTCCGAAAATAGTGAGTTAGACGGCGTCTACCTGTGTTTACCTCCCCGACTCAAGCCCTGCCAATGACCGACTACACACAGTGGGTTCTCGAATAAGTGTTAATCATAGATTCAGCGAGAACATTTCTGGTGTTATGGAAGTTTGGGTAACTACCAACTGGAAAAGATGCAGAGCGCTTTGGAGCCCAGGCAAGAGGTAGGAAAGCACTATAGAAATACCATCATACGATACAATAGAGTTTTAGTGACAGCAGATGATCAGCCCTGCACTAAGCATCCAGCTGCCTTAGCTAGCCCTCAGTCAGAATGAGAATGTATTCCTTACAAATGAGCGCTCCAACTTCTGACTTTTCCCATATAACCAATGATTTTTCTCGTAGCCTCCATTGAAAATACTTTTTTCTTTCTTAAGTAAAAGTATTTACCGCGCCAAGCGGTACTGTTCTAGAGTTGTAAAACTCAGAATAGTTTGTTAGCATGTTGTATAGCACATTTGATCGATTAATACAGCTTTGGACCATGGGCAGGTGATGGAGTTACTTTTTGCAAAGTTTTGATTGTTCTTGTTGGAGTCATGTTAGTTGTGTCTGGTGTAAGACAAACTTTGCCTGTTGTTTGGATGTGAACGGCGGTTGGCCCAGTTTTGCAGCGTGAATCTTTCTGGATTCACTATGCTGTGCATTATTCCGCCATCTCGTGGTTGGGTCCGGATTCGTAGTCTTTTCTTTGTTTTTGTGTTTTTTTGTTTTTTTTGTTGTTGTTGGCCCAGGTGGGCGGCGACGCCCCACCATTTGGTGTCTTCGGTGACGTCGTCGCGCTTCCGGCGGAAGCTCCCACCTTTGGTAGCCATCTTCAGATTCTTTTTTCCGCCGTGGGGTCTGGATCGTTGCCGAGAAGTTCCAGAAAATTTTGGACGAAGAATCTCAAAGTCGAAATATCATCACAGAGGATGGATTCCTGAGACACCGGACGACGACACAAGTACCGGAGACAACAAGAAGGACGACGAGGTAGAAGGTCCACGACTGAAATCTCGACGCCTACGGAGAATGCGCTCGCAGGGGGCTCCCTGAGCGCGGTTATGGACAAGACTCCGTTCAAGTTTTGCAAAAACTGCCACCACAAGTACGCCCAAAAAGACCAGCACCCAGTCTGCAACCTCTGCTTGCCGCTCGACCACATCAGCGAAGACTGCAACGCGTGCTCGGCGTTCACCCCGAAGACCCTCCGGGTGAGAGACAGACAGAGAAGGGCGAACTACAACATGCAGGGCCAGGGACCAGCACCATCGCTCCGAGACCTGGGCCTCTCGAGCGGAGAGGAAGACAACATCGCTGAGGGACCAGAGGACTGCGCTGTCGTCGAGGTCCATAAGAAAACGTCGAAGGAGGTAAGGAAGTCGTCGACCCCAAAACACCAAAGCGACGCTCGAAAGAGTGAAGCCAGAACACCTAGCGACACTACTAGAAGTGTAGCAAAGTCCTCGAAGGGAGCGTTGCCGCCGAAATCCTCGACGAAAGCAACAGCGTCCAAGGACAAGCAGTCGAGCGGATCCTTTGACAAGGACTCACAATCGGCGAAAGCTTCCGAAAAAACAAAGGCGTCGAAGGTCACCTCCGAAAGGGAAGCCTCGGCACCGAGAAAGGAAGGCCCGGCGTCTGTTTCGACGACCGCGACCGCGAAGAGAAGCACTGCACCACTCGACGCCGAAAAGGCCCACGAGATGGCGAAAAAGAAAAGGAGGCTCGAGGCAGAGATGGCGAGCATCCTGCAACGGAAAAAAGACTTCAACGACAAGATGAAGCAATACGCTATCCCATCGAAGCCAGCCCACGAGGCGCTCGAGGAGTTCGAAGCCGAATACATCGAGCCCCCGAGAACACCTGAACCACTCGAAGACCAGGACGAAGAAGACTACTACTTCGAAGCCGAAGGCGAAGAAGAGATGCAGTCTTACCGGGACTCGGCGTCCTCGGAGGTACAAGACATAGACTGGCAAGACCTCGACGCAGAGTCACCAGAAGAAGGGGTAGACTCTTACCCCTCGAGGCCTTCGCCGCCAGACGACATCGGAGTCTACAATGAGGTCGTCCAGAAAGCTGCAAAGACATATGGGGTCGAAATGCAGGAAGAAAAACAAAGGCAGGTTTCCTCTTCGAAACCCTGCTCCCTCAACAGACAAGGAGCCAATTCCTACCCATGTTGCCTGGCGTCCTCGACCAGGGAAGGGAGGCCTTCAGGGAACCAGCAGTCTGCAAGGCGGTTACACCTAGAAGCGAGAAGAAATATAAACATTCTACAAAAGACCCGGCGTACATCCAAGGGTCAGTACCAGCAGACTCCATTATCGCTGCAACGGCCAGAAAAAGGGCCGGTGTGCCCACCAACACAGGCCCACCTCCAGACAAGGAGAGCAAGCGAATAGACCTCACAGGACGAAAAGTGGAGAGGAACGCAGCCATACACTGGCGCATCGCCAACTCCAACGCCCTCATCAGCAGGCATGCGTACCAGCATTGGGCAGAAATGAGTCAGCTCATTAAACACCTGCCAGAAGAACACCAACAAAGGGCAAATTACCTAGCGGAGGAAGGCAAGGCCATCGCTAACACTTGCCTTAAAGTCAGCTTTGGACGCAGCAGAGAACTCCAGCAGGCAAATGATGATAGGAGTAACTGAGAGGAGACACGCATGGCTCAGGATCTCCGGCTTCAAGCCAGAAGTACAGAGCAACATCATCAACACACCTTTCGACGGTGAGAAACTGTTTGGGGCAACAGTCGACAACAAGTTGACTCAACTGAAAACGGACAACGAAACTGCAAGGTCCATGGGAGCGCTGCAGTTCAGGGGGATGAGAAGAGGAAACCCCTCAAGGCGACCCAGTGGTAGAGGGGCAATGCACCCACCACTTCACACCAATCACCCCAGCAAGGATATCAGGGGAACAACCAGGGCCAAAACCTGCAGGGACAACAGCAGCAAAATTGGCAGTACCAACCAAGAGGACGGTCCTTTCGAGGGCGCGGGTACGGACGGGGACAGGCCCGAAGAGGGGGCCAGCAGCCCACCTCAAAGTGACTCCAGACACAAACCACACCCTCCCCAGTTAACACCAAGGGAGAGGAGAAGTCCACAAAAGGACAAAATGAGGAACACACACATACAACAAATAACCACCGAGCATACAACACCGGTGGGAGGAAGATTAGGAAAATTCCTCACACAATGGAGGGAAATTACCACGGACAAGTGGATACTAAACACCATACAGCACGGGTACTGCATAGACCTCCTAAAACACCCGCCGGGGAAAAACCAAGACATCGGACAATACCCGCAAGGGAACTCGCCCTCCTCCGTCTAGAAGCAGAGGAGCTGCTACAAAAAAGAGCAATAGAACTAGTCCCAAAAACCAAAGAAACAAGGGAGTATACTCAACATACTTCCTTGTGCCAAAGGTAGACGAAACACTAAGACCAATACTGGACCTCAGATTCCTGAACAAGTTCATAAAAACTCAAAAATTCAAAATGACTTCACTTCAGGAAGTAATACCCCAAATCCAAGAAGGGGATTACATGGCGACCTTAGACTTGAAAGATGCATATCTGCACATACCCGTCAACCACAAACACAAACGTCTATTAAGATTCGTGATAGGCCACGACCACTACCAGTTCACAGTGCTGGCCTTCGGACTAAAGTCCACACCAAGGGTGTTCACAAAATGCCTAGCAGCATCTGCTGCGCACCTTCGGAGAAAGAGCATACATGTATACCCCTACCTCGACGACTGGCTTGTGAAAGCAGGATCATACAAACTCTGCAAAGACCACATCGAACAAGTCATACAAACACTGTCCACACTAGGTTTCTCAATACACTGGGAGAAATCGTCAACAGAACCTCAGCAGATCAAAATATTCTTAGGGGCACTAATAGACAGCACACAGTCCAAGGTGTTCCCCAGCGACAAGAGAACTATAGCGCTCCGGAGGGAAACACGTCATTACCGCAAGGGGCAAGTTCTGACAGTGAGGACGGTGAGCAGACTAATGGGAATGATGGCATCATGCATTCACCTTGTCCCACATATCAGACTGCACATGAGACCGTTCCAAGAATGGATACAGCAGCAGTGGTCACAAGCGACAGGGAGTTGGGAAGATCTAGTGGTTGTCACACACGCAGTGCAGCAAGAAATAGCGTGGTGGAAGGAAAAGAACATATTACAAGGGAAGCCATTCA
The DNA here is from genome assembly GCA_963921515.1 of Calotriton arnoldi. Lineage (NCBI taxonomy): Eukaryota > Metazoa > Chordata > Amphibia > Caudata > Salamandridae > Calotriton > Calotriton arnoldi. Next base: position 1,964,574 of record CAWUFW010002128.1, on the reverse strand, counting down.
CACAGCCAACTCCAACAGTGACCATCACAACGGACGCCTCACAGCAGGGCTGGGGCGCACACATGGACAGACTCCGCGTCAGGGGGCTGTGGTCACAACAAGATGCAGTGAAACACATCAACTTCCTAGAACTAAAAACGGTGTTCCTAGCCTTAAAAGCCTTTCAAAAGCAGCTTTACGGGAAGCGAGTGCTGATACAAACAGACAACACAACAACGATGTTCTACATCAACAAACAGGGTGGAACACAGTCAACACCGCTATCAAGCCTGGCACAAGAGATCTGGAGATGGGCCATCCCTCTAAGGATAGACCTGCTAGCAATACACCTTCCAGGAATAGACAATGTGGAAGCAGACCGACTCAGCAGGCAGACGTCTGCATCCCACGAATGGGAACTCAACCAGCAGGAGGTGCAGCGGCTGTTCCAAAAGTGGGGAACACCACGGATAGACCTGTTTGCAACACTCCACAATGCAAAATGCCAACATTACGCATCCAGACAACCGGACCAAAGGTCCCTAGGGAATGCGCTATGGATAAGTTGGTCGAACGAATTTGCATACGCTTTTCCCCGATACCACTGTTACACAAGGTACTCAGCAAATGCAGGAGCAGCAGCATGACACTGATATTGGTGGCACCTCAGTGGGCCAGACAATCATGGTTCTCACAGATAATGGAAATGGCGCAGGAACCAGCACACAGGTTCAGCAGAAGGAAAGACCTCCTCACAATGCAAGACGGAAAAGTGCTCCACCCAGAACCAGACAGCCTCAGCCTAGCAGCATGGCTCCTGAGGACCTAGAATTCGCACACCGCAAGCTACCTCCAAGCACCATGGCAGTACTCAGAGAAGCAAGGACACCCACTACAAGAAAATGCTACATTGCAAAGTGGAAAAGGTTCTCGCAATGGTGCATTACAGAGGGACTGCAACGAAAAGTCACAAAAGAATCAACAGTACTGCGATACTTAACACACCTACTACAAAGCGGGCTGAGCTACTCGTCACTAAGGGTTCACCTAGCAGCCATAGTGGCCTACACCAGGGGAGAAGCGGTGAAAAGCTTCTTCACCTCCCAAGTGGTCAAAAGATTCCTGGAAGGGGCTAAAAGAATAGCCCCCTAAAAGGATGCCAGCCCCAAGCTGGAACCTCAACACTGTACTGACACAGTTGATGAAATCACCATTTGAACCCATACACAAGATCACACTGCACATGCTCACACTAAAAACGGCTTTCTTAGTGGCTATCACGTCACTGCGAAGAGTCAGTGAACTACAGGCTCTCACACTACAAGAGCCCTACTTGCAAATACACAAGGACAGAATTGTCATGAGGACGGACCCACACTTCCTGCCAAAGGTGGTGTCGCGGTTCCATATCAATCAAACAATACAGATACCAAGTTTCTTCCAGAAACCTTCAACACCCTCAGAAAAGGCGCTACACACGCTGGACGCCAGAAGGGCAGTGATGCACTACATAGAAAGGACGAAGGAATGCAGGAAAACAAAACAACTCTTCGTTTCCTTCGCAAGCAGTTTCCTGGGACGACCAGTAACAAAAAATACCATTGCACGGTGGATTGCACAAGCAATACAACTCTGCCACAAGCAGGCAGGACAAGAATTACAAGGAGCCGCCCAGGCTCACTCAACAAGGAAAAAGGGAGCAACGGTTGCGTTCCTAGCGAACACACCTATACAAGACATTTGCCAAGCGGCAACATGGTCTTCCGTGCACTCGTTCACCAAACACTACTGTGTTGATATCCAAATGAACAAAGAGGCACAAGTAGGACAGAAGGTCTTACAGCACATTTTCAGCAACCAATGCTCATCTTCCACCCAACCACCGCAATAACAAAACCGCTACTAAGTCTATGCACAGCATAGTGAATCCAGAAAGATTCACGCTGCAAAACGAATAGTTTCTTACCTGTCGGTGTAGTTTTGCAGCTTGAAGACTTTCTGGATTCACTAGCGATCCCACCCGCCTCCGCCAGGAAGATAACATAGGAGGTTAAGGGTACAACTAGACTACATACAAGGTTTAGAGGGATCAAAGAATAATTGAAGGATTAAAGGTGAAAGACATAGACAACAAAAAACTGTAAGAGGAAAAGAAAAAAGAATCCGAAGATGGCTACCAAAGGTGGGAGCTTCCGCCGGAAGCGCGACGACGTCACCGAAGACACCAAATGGTGGGCGTCGCCGCCCACCTGGGCCAACAACAAAAAAACAAAAAAAACACAAAAACAAAGAAAAGACTACGAATCCGGACCCAACCACGAGATGGCGGAATAATGCACAGCATAGTGAATCCAGAAAGTCTTCAAGCTGCAAAACTACACCGACAGGTAAGAAACTATTCGTTTCATCTGTTCTGTGTGTTTTACTGACTCGGTTGTGGCCGTTCAGCTTGGTTTGAGGGAGGAAGGCTGTCTGACCCTATGTCTGGGATGCATGTGGTCTTGGCGCATTCTTTTCCTCTGCACAGGTGTGCTATGAGATGTTACTGTTTTCTTTCTCATTGATCATAATGATAGGTTATTTTAAGGCACGTAATTGCAATAGAGAGTGTGTGCTGATGCTTACATAAGAGCGGGTAGCCATGCCTACATCTTTTCCCTAAATAAGGCTAAGAGATGGGACTTTGCCAGAACGATTGGGCAAAACAGAGGAAAAAAAGATTAATTTTGAGGTGCTTAAGTAACTGAATGAGGCTAGGACACGTACATGCCATTTTTCCATAATAAACCAGCATTGGCAAAGCCAACAGGTTGTGCATTGGCTGCCAGCCTCTTGGGTTTGTCAATGCCCCTTTTGGTTTGTCATGATTTTTGGAAAAAATGTATTGTTGGGAAAGCTGCCGAGCATTTGTCAATCTAAATGAAAAAAAAACGCCTAAAAGCATAAATATTTTTTATTTCAAAAAGCATAGATTGCAATAGTGGCCGTTAAGACTAAAGGGAACTTATTTGTATTTAGATATATTCTTCGTGAAATGGAAAATGCCATCACTCACTGTCAAGTCAACCAATGGCTGAAGTGGGCTGACCCATTACCTGACCCATTACCCCATGCTGTAGGTTGTAGTGGGTGGAAAAAATGTGAACAGACCAATGGATGAAGAGGTCTCAGTGAAAGCACTTAAAGCTAAGTATATTATATAATTTTAGTAAAATCAGAAAATCTAGACTAAGGCAGGCCTATAAAAGGATCCAAAAGTACCTTCCTGCTGTGGGCTGCAAAACCTGTACTGGCTAAAATGTCCCTCTTGACATGGCACCATTTGACAGCTATGCATTTCATAGAAGAAAATTCAGATTTAAATCTTTCTGCTATGGAGCACTATGGAAATGTTTTTTTTTTACTAAGTGAAAACTGTTTTATTTGGTTCTGTATTTTAGGTCTGGTTTTAAGTAAGAGCTTACATATACTTACCAGCGGTGGCTCCTCCATTATGGCAGAGGAGCGGCGCCCCCACTGCCTCAGTCAGCAGATAAAAACATAAAATAAAATGGCAAAGCAGTTTTATTATCATTTTATTTTTCATGACGAAGCTGGATTTGAATCTTAGGGGGCGGGGCCACCCTCTGACAGCAGCATGAAGGTGTGGTGGGCATTGCAAGTACGCATGCCAGCTTGGCCGACCGTCTTAGGATGGCCAAACCCTCATGCGCACTTAAGTATCTCCAGGTTATTGCATGGAGAACAGCAGGCACAGGCTCCTAGTTCCTCTGGGAGGGTAAAATCAGCCCCCTCCGCCCAGTCCCATCACTTCTCTCATGCTGGGTAATAGTATTACCAGCACAAGAGCAGCGTCTGGATTGGCACAGGGGAGTCTGGGAGCATGTGATCAGGAGCAGAAGAGCGACGAGGAGGCAGGTAAGTTTTCATTTTAATGTATTTATTATTGTCCCCCACGCTACCCCACCACTTTTCCGTGCTGGTAGCCACCACTGATACTTCCTTATGGGGGCTTTAAGCCAGCCCTCTTCATCCGTTGACCTATTTTTGTATCATTCACATTTGTTGTATGCCAGGGAACACATTTGCCAAGGCTAGATTCCTTCAGTGCCATGGACTGCTATGGCAAAGTGTGCTCTTTGAGACCAAAGAAATATTTTTCCTTTTTTTCCTATTGCTTTTTGAAAATATTGGCAAGGGTCCAGCAGCTCCCACAACATCATTTTTCAAAAACCATCAGAAAGAAATCATTCACAAAGCCAAAAGGCTGGCAGTCAACACCATGCTATTTAGCTTTGCCACTACTTGTTTCTTTTCATATCAGTTGCTTCTTAGTTTATTGTGACTAGGTCAAATGATAATTTCCTGCACTGTCCATACATTCTTTAAACTTCCCTACCCTTCCTTCTATTTCCTTTGCTTTATTGTGCCTGCACCATATCCAACAGTTCTACTAATCCACCAACCCTGCAGAGATGTGAAAGGGAGAGCCCAAACAAGTTGTCGCCTTTTTCAGGCTGGAGCTTCTGCTGCCCTCCCCCCACCCCAACTTTCCTTAGATCTATTATTTCTCTTTGCTTAGGAAGTAGACCTATTTAATCTCAAAAGGCACGGTATGACAGCAGCTGTTGGACACCATGGACTTCCTGTATGAGGTATGGGATGCTTTGAGAGGGTGTTTATCAGCAAGTCAACCAAGATCTATTACCATCACTGAAGTATCAAATTAAATGTATATATGGCTTCGTCCACCAATCTCCTGTGTCTTGCACTTCATATTCAGGTGTCCTTAAGTCCTTTTTTCCTTTCAGGAAGTCCTCGTTGTAAAGAGCTCATTTTGGAGCGCAGCAGAGGTGATTGCTTGTCAATATCCTACACAAACAAGCAATGGCATAGCCAATAGGTCTCGCCTTTGGGACCTTATAAGTATTTAGTTATGCAGCACAATATCATTGGTGCAACAACATTAACTGTTGCATGGGTAAACACTTATAAGGTCCCAAAGGCGAGACCTATTGGCTATGTCAATGCTTGTTTTCCATAACAGTCCCCGTTCCAAAATATACTCCTCTTGTGTCCCATCAGACATTGTTTCTTTGCCTACAAATTTCCTCTTCCCAGGTTGCTCAGGTTTGCCCAGTCTCGAACTATCCCTTTATTGCTGTCCTTCCCTTTGCCAAACTGACCTGGCGCCTACTTTCCTTAACACTAGATATATGTTGCCTCGCACATCTCTAGACATATCACCCTGCTCCCCCAAACTGTCTCCTCTCCCCCTGCCATCTCCTCCTCCCAAGCCTTCTCCTCCTCCCAATCCTTCTCCTCCTCCTCCTCCCAATCCTTCTCTCACTAACCCAAGTCATCTCCTCCTGTCTCACTAACCCAAGTCATCTCCTCCTGTCGCACCCACCCACAAACTATCGGCTCCTGTCGCACCCCCATAGACATCTCCTCCTGTCTCACTCCCCAAGCCATCTCCTCCTGTCATCTCCCAGTCATCTCCTACTGTCTCACCACCTCCCCTAGCCATCTCCTCCTGTCTCACTCTTCGGTGCCGTTTGCCAGTGGCATGTAAAGTAACAGTTGATGATGTTACACCAAGGATATTGTGCTGCATAACTAAATACTTATAAGGTCCCAAAAGCGAGCATTGGCTATGCCAATGCTTGTTTAAAACAGTCGTCCCGGTGAAGTTCTTCTACGAGACACTAAATAACATTTATGCTCTAAAGAGCAGCCGCACAACTTTTCTTCAGGTTACATTGTAAGTGTTCAGACTCACACCCTGGTCTGGACCAGCATTACAGTTCTCCCGCTCTTGAACTGGTGCTAAGAAGGTTCCTCCTTCAGAAGGGCCACCAACGCTCTTTGAACTGCATTTTAACATTGCATGCTAATAACTGCATCTACAGATGCCACCCTCCCATGGAGGAGTCAAAATTGCCCAAGAGCACACTGTGCAGGTTAGGCTCCAAAGCTTAGAAGCAGGCAGTGTGAGGGAGAGAAATGCAGAGGTAGGTTGAGATCAGAAGGGGTAGGTGCAGTGGGGTTGTCCATAGTGTGCAGAGCTGGGCAGCAGGCACAGCATGCGAAGGATGGCCAGTGGGGCAAGCATAAAGAGAGAAGGGAGGTGGATGCAGCGTGGGCAGAGCCTGGCATTAAGGCCCGGGTGGGCAATGGTCAGCACTAGGTGTAGCTGGGTAGTTGATGAAGCATGGTTAGGTCTGACCAGTTGGACTAGCATGCGAGAGATGGGCACTAGTCCACTATGCGGGGAGCTGGGCAAGGGGACCAGCATAGGCAGATTATGTGACTTGGGTAGAGCTTGGCACTAGGTAGGCAGAAGGTAGATGGGCAGTGTGGCCAGCATGGAGGGCGATGGGCAACCGGACAGCTTGGACAGATGATCTAGCATGGGCAGAGCTGGGCATAGGGCCCTGGAGCGCAAGGAGTGTATCTGCGCACGGGGTGCAACGTAGACCTAGTCTCTGCCAAGCGCAATGCACCCTTGTGTGCATGTGTATGGATCGTGGACTCTCTAGACAGATGGACCCTGCCCCAAAGCAGCCACCCCGGAGCGCAGGGTAGAGGATGCTGCTGGTCTCCCTCCCTCCCCTGACCCTGGAGCCTCACCTCTCCCCCCCTCACACACACCATCTGCCCCAAAGAAACAGCCCCACAAGACGACACAAATAGCTGAGAAAGTGGGCACAGTGCCCTGGGTGGCACTTACTTCTTGCGGGCCTGGCTGTTGGAGGACACGCTGGAGCCCTTCCCCTTGCAGGGTGCACAGAAGGTGCCTGTGTGCGACGGTGTGCGTACTGTTGCCCATTATATACAATTTACACACTTTCAGCCGTAGCGCAAACATTTGGGGACACTCACCCAGTCAGCATAAGCCTGAAATTTGCCATCCCGGTGTCACACGGTCTTATCTTCGTGGCTGCCATCTTGTTGCTCAGGCTGTCGGCCTCACTGATCACACCCCTGCACTGCCTCATGTTTAGCGTGAGACTAGAGGCCTACGCATGGCTCCTGAGCCAATCAAGACGCTGCTCCCTTGCTGTTTGTTTAAAACACGCGAGCAGCACCAAGATTGGCTAGGGCAGGAATATACAGCGCTTCTTTGGAGACCTGGTGAGCGGCGGCTGTGATTCCCCCTCCCTCCGGCTAACTCATGGAGAAGCAGTCTCTCAAGTGCGCATGTCAACCTGGACGGTGAAAAGCACCCGTCCAACCCGACATGCGCACTTCTCTGCAGTGAGTGATCCGTGTGAGCCTGCAAAGCCCCACCGTAATTCAGCCATCTACTTGAGACTGTAATAAAGCACCGCAGCTGCACTACAAAATAAAAGCATTTTCTTTTTGCAATAAATGCGAAGGTTGGGGGCAACGCCCTTTTCGCTCCCTTAGAGGAACCGCCCCTGTACAAGACCGTTCAACAGAAGAATTTTTAGAGAAAACCCACCTTTCAGTCTTATGGGAAAAACGAAGTGTTAAGTTGCAGGTGAGTAAAACTGTTTTGGAATAGCAGTTTTGGGGGTAGCACCAAGGTTCCCCAAGGTTCGGGTTGGCTTTTAAGGGGCAGCACCAGCGGCACTAGGGCACCTGAGTGCAGGGTGCCAATGTTAGCCAGTGGGGCTAGGGGGCACCTTGGTTGGGGACTGCTCACGGGCAGGTCACTCGGTCTCAGAAGCCAAGCTTCTAGGGTTAAGCTCAGGACAAAGGAGGTCCCAGGTTAGCACCAAGTCCCCACCCCCAGCAGCGCAGGCGCGGCCGGGTGTAGAGTGCTTAGTATGTGTCAGGAGCCCAATGCGTTGCAATGGTGGATGTCGGTCATGGTAAAGGACTGCAGGCTGGAGCCATAAGACTGGACGAAGGGAATCAATGACTGGAGGATGAAGCTGAAGAGTTGCTGGACACCAGGACGCCATCAGTCGGGCACCTCGGGTCACAGGAGCTGCAGATGCAGGTGTGTCCCTTCGTGTCAGATTCTTCTCACCGGTTCCAGTCGCGGTTGGGTGGGACCCTTCCAATTGAGGCTGCGCGCTTGAGGTGAAGGTGGTGGAGGTCGTCCAATGCTGGCTCTCATGTCAGGATCGCCGGGGAGACCTCGCTGAGGTGTTGCCCACTCGAACTCAGGCAGTGGGCATCGGGTGCAGAGTGGTGAGCACTCGCGGATCCAACTGGATCTGGAGTCCTTAGCTTGGGTTGGTGTTGGATAAATCCGGTGTCCACAGGAGATAGTTCTTTGTGAAGGCAGGGCAGGTCTCCGGGGTTCTCGGAGGCTGCTGGCTGCAGGACACACCGTGTTCAGCTCACAGGGTTTCAGAGCATGTCATGATTTTGACTTGTAGGTAGTTTTACTTAGATGTCTGGAATTGTTAATACAATGCTATCTAACTTTTACTTGGAGTATATGAGTGGTCATGTTTTTCACATAAAGTACGTGGGAAAAAATGAAAAAATCTGACTGAATAGCTAGGTCGTTAATTGCAGATTTTAGATAGTCTTAACACTATCAGTATTGGCAAATTGTACTAAAAAGTGTTGAATTTTGGGTGATGTTTGTAGGAGGGTGTGAACATACATGGTAGGAGCTGCCTAATTTTCTTTGTATGACAGCCTGATTGTGGATATTAATCCTTTAATGTCTTCATGCATAGTTTTTGTTACATTGTGCTCAATCTGTCCTCTTGCTTTAAGACACTAATTATCCCTTACAAGTTTAAAGTATATCTTTTCTGAAGTCTGTGCTACTTTTTATCCTTTAGAATTAAATCTAAACATGCGAAAACGTTTGGTCAGAAAAAGAATCAAATGGATTCATCTGATGAAGATGATGATGATTACGATAAGAGAATATCGCGTCGCCAAACAGCCTCAAATGTATGCTACAAAGAAGATGAAGAGATGAAGACTGACTCTGATGACTTGCTGGTAGCTTGTGGAGCAGATGTTCCACAGCCTGATGAGGATGAGTTTGAAACAATTGAACGTGTTATGGAATCTCGCATTGGACGCAAAGGAGGTATTTTGTTATATATTTCCATTCAAACGCCACCAGAATCTCTACCCCCCCCCCGCCCCCCTAAAAAAAAAAATGTTTCTGCTTTGAGCCACTTGTTGGGTTATCCCTTGTAATTAGCTTTACTTACGATAGTGTGTCTAAACAAAGGTGTCAATGTGAACGTAGTCTTTTGATATCAATTCTGTATGAACTGGTCTTCTGCTGCTTCCTTAGTTTTTCAATCTCACGTACTACACAGTGTATGCCCTGTCTTTCTCAAGACCTTTCTGATGGATAATTGTATCTGCGGATTCCTCATCTTCTGAATATCCCAGGCATCTGCTGGGATCCAGAGATTCTTCAATAGCTCTTCCACGCTGGTCGGGGACACCAGCTCTGTTGTGACGCAGCATGTGGCGTCCCTGTGACATCACTGGAGTGATAAAGTGCCCCTGTCTGCATACTGACATCTGAAAGAGACACGTTAGTGACAGATTCCTTACCTTAGAATATCCCCAGGCGTCAGGCTGGATCCGGAAAGTTTTTGCGTAGCAGTACCCCTGCGCGTCGGTAGGCGGCGTCGTGCGGCTCCGCGTCCGTCGTCGGCGTCGGGCTCGCCGGGATGACGTCGCGGGCAGTACTTAGACGCCGCTCCTGCGCGCTGACGTCAGTTCTTCTTTTTCCGCGCCAGTAAGCGCAGATCCGGGAAGAGCAGTGCCCTAGTCATTTTTTGACTAAGTTTTTGGGTGATTTTTCACTGTTTTTCTTAACGAGTCTCTCGACTCCGAAGGTGTCGGTAGGGATGCCCGGCTTCAAGCCATGCGACGCCTGTGGTCGGATGATGTCGATCACAGACCCGCATCAGGAATGTCTCTACTGCCTCGGCTGCGACCACGACACAAAGTCGTGCCCCGACTGCCGGGCCTTGCATCCGAAGGCTTTGCGAGAGCGGTCTCGAAAGCTCCTCGAGGTCTGGCAGTCGGCTCCGCGCCACGGTCACGCGAGAGGTCGAGGGGCCGGTCGCGGAGTCCTCATCGGTCGTCGCGGAGTCCTCATCGGTCGTCGCGGAGTCCTCATCGGTCGTCGCGGAGTCCTCATCGGTCGTCGCGGAGTCCTCATCGGTCGTCGCGGAGTCCTCATCGGTCGTCGCGGAGTCCTCATCGGTCGTCGCGGAGTCCTCATCGGTCGTCGCGGTCCAAGTCTTCGCACTCCTCCGGTAAGTCGAAGCATAAGAAGTCGAAGAAGCGTCATCGCTCGACGACTTCCCCTCGCCGGTCTCGCGACTCGGCTGAGGGTCCTGTCGGCACTGTCCCCGCGGCTCCGGGAGTGCCTGTGGGGCCGCCGCATTACCCCCCTTATCCGGGTTCGGCGGCGACTCCGGCCGAGATACAGGAGTTCCTGTCGGCCATGGCCCGCCTCTTCGGGCCTCAAGGTCCCCCCGGTGCGCCTTCGGGCCCCGCGGGCCCTGATGGGGTTTCTCCAGCGCCGCAGGCGACTCCGGTCACGGCGCCGCCTGTCACACCAGCCTCGGTCCCGGCCTCGACCCCCGTCTCCGGTGCTGCCACAACCCCGATCGACGCCGGTTGACCGGACGACACCTCCACCGGCGCCGATCTCTCCGGTGCCGTTCCCGACGCCGCCCGGGGCTCCGGGCGGCGTCGTTTCCCGGTTCGATCCGGACACTGCTCCGACGCCGATGAGACCTTGGGTCCCGCATGTCCCTCCTCCTCCTTATTTTGAACCTGAGGAGGACGAAGAGAACTGGGAGGGGTCGGATGACCCTCTTACACAGCAGTGTGAGTTCGATCAGGACTGGGCTGAGGAGCTTGGGGATGCCAGTGGTCTGGACAGCTCCCCTGACTCTGGCATGCTGTCTCCTCCTTCCGTGGCAACGGAGGAGGGAACAAATTTTGCAACGGTGTTGCGTAGAGCAGCTGGGGCCTTACACCTCCAATTGCCTACAGTGGCTGTCAGGACTAACCTCCTGACGGAAGTGCTTCAGCCGGCGGCTACCTCCTCGGAGCCACTGCTGCCGTTTAATGACGCGCTTTCCGACGTTCTTTTGGGCACCTGGTCCAAGCTCGCCACAGGGGCTCCTGTGGATAGGAACGTGGCCCGACGCCATCGCCCCGGGCGACCCCCTGTTCCTCTCCCAACACCCCACTCCTGAGAGCTTGGTTGTCCAAGCCTGTGCTTCCCAAACCGCCTTCCCTACTGCTCCTCCGGATAGGGAATCCAAACGCCTGGATCAATTTGGGAAGAAGGTCTTTTCTTCCTCCAGTGCTGGCTTGCGGTCCGTCAACACCGCTTGCCTTTTGGGCCGATATTCCCACTCTCTGTGGGACTCGGTGGCGCAAGTTCTGCCCCAGTGTGCTGAGGAGGTCCAGACACTGCTTTCCCGCGCCATTGCGGATGGAAGAGATGCGGCTAAATACACCATTAGATGTGGCCTTGATACCGCCGACTCGCTTGGCAGATCGCTTGCGACGACAGTGGTGCTGCGCCTTCACGCCTGGCTGAGAACCACTGGTTTCTCGGGTGATGTCCAAAACACCCTTATGGACATGCCCTTTGATGGGGTTGGTCTTTTTGGAAGCAAAGCAGACCATGCGCTGGAGCGCTTTAAAAACTCGCGGGCTACGGCCAAGTCCCTGGGCCTTTCTGCTGTACGCCCTCCGCTACCGTCTGCTTTTCGCCCCTTTCGTGGCCACGGAAGGGGCGCCCAGTCACGTCCGCTGCCCAGCCACCGGCCCGCGCAGCAGGCACCTTCGCGTGGCCGAGGACGTGGCTCCCGCCGTGGCGGGTCAGGCAACCAGCGTGCGGGTCAGGCCACCAACCCCGTCCGCGGCCTCCAAGCCCTCCTAGTCCCTCCTTTCAGGTGCACAGCACGCCAGTAGGGGGCAGGGTCCGCCATCACCTTCACCACTGGTGTGCCATCACCTCGGACAAGTGGGTCTTGGACATTGTCCGAAGGGGCTACTCCCTCCCCTTCGAGACCATCCCCCAGCCATGCCACCTCTATTCCACCGCATGTCAGGGGATCACTTGGTGCTTCTTCAGAAGGAAGTTGCGGCCCTCTTGGCCAAGAGGGCCATCGAGCGCGTTCCGACCCCAGAAGTAGGACGTGGTTGCTACTCCCACTACTTTCTGGTGCCCAAAAAGGACAAAGAGGACATGCGTCCTATCTTGGACCTCCGGAACGTCAATCGCTTCCTCCGGAAGGAGAAGTTCAAGATGCTCACCTTAGCTCAGGTCTTGACTGCCCTCGACCCTGGAGACTGGATGGTAGCGTTGGACTTGCAGGAGGCTTATTTCCACGTCCCCGTCCTGCCGGCCCACCGGCGTTACCTGCGGTTCATGGTGGGCCTCGAGCATTTTCAATTCACCGTGCTCCCCTTTGGCCTCACAAGTGCCCCTCGGGTGTTCACGAAAGTGATGGCGGTGGTCGCAGCTCATCTGCGCCGGGCAGGGGTTCCAGTCTTCCCCTACCTCGACGACTGGCTGCTGAAGGCGGGCTCGTCCCAGGCAGTCGTCTCCCACCTCCAGGCTACGGCCGAACTCCTGCACTCGCTGGGGTTCTCCATCAATGTGCCGAAGTCGCATCTGATTCCTTCTCCACAGCTCCTTTTCATCGGAGCAGTTCTGGACACGACGCAGTTTCGGGCCTATCCTCCCGAACGGCGAGTCCGGGATATTCAGGCTATGATTCCGATCTTTCAGCCTCTATCCTGGGTTTCGGTACGGATGACCCTGAGGCTGCTGCGCCTCATGGCCTCCTGCATCCTGCTGGTCGATCATGCCAGATGGCATATGCGGGCTCTGCAGTGGGACCTGAAGTTCCAGTGGGCGCAGCACCAGGGCAACATGTCCGATCACGTCCAGATCTCGGAGGGGACTGCAAAACAGTTGCAGTGGTGGCTCTCGAACCGGCAAGGGGTCAGGGGCAGATCCCTCTCCCTTCCCCAGCCAGAGCACACAGTCGTGACGCACGCGTCCCTTCTGGGATGGGGCGGTCACATGGGAGAGGCGGAGATCAGAGGCCTCTGGTCTCCGGCGGAGTCCCGGCTCCATTTCAACCTTCTGGAGCTCCGGGCGATCCGACTTGCACTCAAGGCATTCCTTCCCTCTGTCAAAGGGAAGGTAGTGCAGGTGTTCACAGACAACACCACTGCCATGTGGTACTGCAACAAACAAGGCGGGGTGGGGTCGTGGACCCTATGTCAGGAGGCTCTGCGTCTCTGGACATGGCTGGAAATCAGGGCATTTTCCCGATGGTTAAACACCTGGCAGGTTCCCTGAACGCCAGGGTGGACGAACTCAGCCGCAGGTGCATGATGGATCACGAATGGCGCCTTCACTCGGTGGTGGTGCAAGGTCTCTTTTAGCAGTGGGGAGAGCCTTGGTTAGATCTGTTCGCCACCGAAGAGAACGCGCAATGTCAGCAGTTCTGCGCGTTGGAATTTCCAAGGCGGCACTCGCTCGGCGACGCTTTTCGTCGCGAGTGGAGTTGCGGTCTGTTGTACGCCTTTCCGCCTATACCACTTCTGCCCAGAGTGTTGAAGAAGATTCGGCGCGACCGGGCCCAAGTCATCCTTGTGGCTCCGGACTGGGCTCGAAGAGTTTGGTATCCCGAGCTACTCAGTATGAGCGTCGATCCGTCTGCCTCTTCGGGAGGATCTTCTGTCGCAGCAGCAGGGGACGGTCCTCCACCCGAACCTGTCCAGTCTACACCTGCTTGCGTGGAGATTGAGCGGCGGCAGTTGATTCCTTTCGACTTGCCTCCCGAAGTTTGTGATGTGATTCTGGCAGCCAGGCGTCCCTCCACTAAGGTGGTATACGCCTGCAGGTGGAACAAGTTTATGGCATGGTGCACAGCAAAGGCTGTGAATCCCATCTCTGCCCCTCTTTCTGAGGTTCTTCTGTTCCTTCTTTCTCTGGCCCAACAGGGTTCTGCCCTGGGTACCATCAAGGGCTATCTTTGTGCAATCTCGGCCTTCCTCAGGCTTCCTGATCAGCCCTCTCTTTTTAAGTCCCCTGTTGTTAACAGGTTTCTTAAAGCCATTACACACCTCTTTCCTCCTGTTCCGTTTATAATGCCTCAGTGGGACTTAAACTTGGTTCTTACTTTTTAATGTGCGCTCCCTTTGAGCCTCTGCATAACTGTCCTCTTCGTCTTCTTACTCTGAAGACAGCCTTTCGGAGTGGCCATCACCTCCGCTCGGCGGGTGAGTGAGCTCAGGCTCTTTCATGCAAACCTCCCTTTCTGTCTGTTCATCCAGACAAGGTTGTTCTTCGGACGCGTCCGTCCTTCTTGCCAAAGGTGGTTACTGCCTTCCACATTGGGCAGACCATCACTTTGCCCACCTTCTTTCCGCCTCCGCATCCTTCCAGAGAGGAAGAGGCTCCACCGTCTGGACCCAAAACGTGCGCTTGCCTTTTACATCAACCGCACACAACAGTTCCCGGGTGGACGACCAGCTCTTTGTTGGCTACTTGGGCGCCAAAAAGGTCGGGCGGTACACAAGCGGACCATCTCTCGCGGGGTCATCTTGTGTATCAAAGCCTGCTATTCTTTGGCTAAGAAGGAGCCGCCTGTTGGGCTGCGGGCCCATTCCACCAGGGCAACGGCTGCTACCAAGGCCTTAGGCCGCGGGGTTCCGCTGCAGGATATATGTCAGGTAGCTACGTGGGCCTCGCTGCACACGTTTACCAAGCATTACTGCCTTGACAGCCAGGTCCGGAGGGACGGCTTCTTTGGCCGCTCTGTCCTCCGAGACTTCCTTGTCTGAATCTGTTCGCAGACCCACCACCGGGGTTGGTATTGCTGGGGTATCTATTCTAAGGTAAGGAATCTGTCACTAACGTGTCTCTTTCAGATGCACAAGTTACTAACTTGTGTAACAATATATCTGTAAGAGACAGTAGTTAGTGACAGATTCCTACCGCCCACCATCCTCCCGTTCTGCGAACTGATTTCTAGGAGTTAAGGACATCCCTTTCAGGGCCCTAGACTTTTCCAGACACCTATGTCAGCTTCTTGCATGGCTCTGCGTTCCTGGCGCGGAAAGTCGTGTACAGAACTGGCGTCAGCGCGCAGGGCGGCGTCTAAGTACTGCCCGCGGCGTCATCCCGGCGATCCCGGCAGACGGACGCGGAGCCGCACGGCCGCCGCCTACCGACCGCGCAAGGGTGCTGCTACGCAAAAACTTTCCGGATCCAGCCTGGCGCCTGGGGATATTCTAAGGTAAGGAATCTGTCACTAACTACTGTCTCTTACAGATATATCGTTACACAAGTTAGTAACTTGTGCATCAGTTCCCTTTGTCGGGTTTTCGCGGTCTGGAGTCCTCACGGTTCAGGGAAGTCGCTCCGCAACTCCACTTGAGATACTGGTTGCTCCATGAAGTGCTGGCTGTCCTCCCAGGCTTTTGGACCAGACGTCTTTGGTGCAATTGTCGGGGACAGCAAGCAGCCCGGCAGGGTTGGCTCCAAGTCAGTTGCTGCTCCTCAATTCTTTCTCTTCGTGGCTCCTCTGTGTCCTCCTTCTTAGGTCGACAGAATCTGCTCTCTGGTGCCAGGGGCTCCCCTAAATACTAGATTTAGGGGCGTTAAGGGGAGTGAAGGGTGGTAGCCAATTTCCCATGGGATGTGGGCATAACCCTGTCCAAGAGTTCCTAATTCTGCCATCACCAAGATGGTGGAATTTTCCTAAAGGGGGGCACATAAGGTAGCTTACCTTATGGGTGTGACTGGCCTGGTAGTGCACCACGCCTCCCTGTATATCTAATTTCTTGCCTGTCCTGGTGCCAAATGGACCCAGGGCAGGGGGTTGGCATTTCCCCTGTCTGGGGAAGCCGTGGTCACACATCAAAGGCAGCAGAGGCCTTTGAAGCCTCCTTGTAGGAAAGTGGCTCTGTATATACTGTACCCAAGTAAGGTTCAGGGTGTACAGAGTCCACAGTCCCCAGAGGGTTGACAGAGGCTAAAGTTAGATATAACCTTACTCTCCAAAGTGGTAGCTTGGTCGAGCAGTAAGGCAGTATCAGAGGACAGTGTAAAGCATTTGTTGTACACACTCAGTCAGCAAATGAAGCCACACACTCAAGAACTGAACTCTAGGCCAATGGTTTGTATATAAAAAAATATATGCTTGTTTTATTTTAGAACCAACAATAGGATCAAAATATACTTTCTCAGTATGAGATGCTTTGGTTATTCACCTTACAGATAGGCAGTAGACTTTTTGATAGTGGTTATCACAGTTGGTGCAAGAGGCAACACAGGGTCAAATTCAATGCAACATTGAGCTCAATGGAAAATTATGCTTAATTACAATTGATTACTTTGCAGAGCACTTTTCTAACCACAGGACTGGATCCTGGATTCAGTCCTGGGACACTTCCTGTAAACAGGTAAGAAAAAGCGTTTTGGTTATTGTAGTGATTTTTGAAGAATATTACTATATTTCAAAAGCTGACACTTAGAAACTTTTCTGGGTAAAATTACCAATGTTATCCTATGAAAGGAAATACAGTGTGCAAGCAAAGTATGTTTACGTTACTTTTGTAATCCAGTGCTGGACTCCTAGGTTCAGCACTGGGACATTACTTAAAACAGGTAAGTAATTACGTTTTTGTAGTTTGTTCGATTTTTAAAGAATATTTGTAAAATACAGAAATCGACACTTAGAAGAAATTTCACAGAAAACCAGTCAATGGATCCCTATGAAAGAAAAGTGAGTTAACGGTAAGTAACGTTGCGATTACTTTTTAGGGCCAGTGTTGGGCACTCGGGTCCAGCACTGAGGCCCCTCCTAATACTAGGTGAGTATTTTCGTTTTCGTGACTCGGTTGATTTTTGGTGAATATTCTAAAGTTTCAGAACTCCACACTTAGAAGAAATTTAGCAGAAAACCAGTCAATGGAACCCTATGGAAGAAAAGTGAGTTATCGGATTTCGGGTAAGTACTTGACTGGCAGGGTTAAGGTTCTGGGTAAGACTCAGGGTCCCCCAGGATCAGGTAAGTACAGTTTTTACACCCTCAGCGGCACAGGGGCGGCCGGGTGCAGAGTGAGAAGGCCCAATGTTATCCTATGGCAGGCGGGGGCCCGGGTTGGTGGCTGCTGGCAAGCAGGCCACGCGACTGTGGGAGCTGGGCTCCTGGTCACTTGCTCCAGGGCAAGTAGGGAAGTAGGTTAGGATAGAGGTTGCACTTCCAGGGGCACTCGGGCGGCTGGGTGCAGGGTGCTTTGAGCCGTCGGGCGCTCAATGTTAAACAATAGAGGTCGTGAAAGGTGAAGAAAGGCTGCAGGCTCGGGGACGGTGATTCTTCAGGGACGACCAACACTTCAGGAGGTAAGTTGGGGTCTTGGAGGATAGGTAGACACCCAGGAGTTGGGCACAGGGGGCCGTGGGCGCCGGGTGCAGGGGTGTCTTTGAGGTCGGGAAATCTTACCCCCTGCTGGTCGCGGTTGGAGGGGTCCCTTGTCCTGAGGCTGCAGGCGTCGTCTGGGTCGTCGAGGAGGGTCCTTGGCCACTGGATTCCAGGTCAGAATCGCCGGGGGACGTCCTCGAGGTCTTTGGTCACTCAGGCACAGGCTGGACTCGGCGGGTGCAGAGTGTGCAGGTTTCGCGGCTCCGTGCCAGGGCCGGGTCTTTGGTAGGTTTTCTTTTGAGCAGTACCACTGCTCGGTGGGAATCCCTGGGTCGAAGGCTGTAGCACAGAAGTCAGGTCCTCCGGGGTTTGTGAGGTTGCTGAGGCCGGGATTCGCAGGAGCAGGTTCAGAGGTCGACAGGCCGGTAGGGCTGGGGCCAAGTCAGTTGTTGTCGCCTCCTTTTTAGCAGCTGCACGGCTGGTCTTCTTGCTTCGTCTTCTCTTCTTGTTTTCGGATTTGGGAACTCCCGGAAGGAAGGTTCAGGAGCCCCTAAATACTAAATTTAGGGGTGGTTACAGGTAGGTAAGGGCAGGGACCAATGGGTCCCTTCCCTGGGGTGGAGTACACCCCTATTCTGTTCCTCTCCAGTGGGAGGGGGCAGGAGCCTGTCCCTGGTTGGCCAGGTCCCCCATCCTCAAGATGGCGGGGACTCGAGTTTGTGCTTCACCTCGCCTCCCCCACCTTAGGGGTGGAGTTGGCAGAGGTGGGCACAGCCCATTTCCTGCTTCTGGTTTTCCCGCCGGTTCTCCCGCCAGGAGTGGGGGTAGAACCAGTGGGGACCAGTTTGCTGGAAGCAGCAAATGGTCTGGGGAAACTCCAAGGCGGCAGGCCTTTGAAGCTCCCCCTGCCCATCCTGGGGGAGGAGGCTTTGGCACCTCGTCCCGGGATGTGCATTGTTTCAGGCCCCTGAGAGCAGAGGCTCTCGACCCAGGGGTCCAGAAACATGTCTGGTGGTGGCAGCCTGGGCAGCCACTCAGTCCGGACACTGGAGGTCGGGTTGGTTTCAGGGGGCATCTCTAAGATGCCCTCTGGAGTGCGTTTACATTAAATCCCACACTGGCATCAGTGGGGGTTTAATGTGCTGAAAGTTTGATACCAAACTTCTTAGTCTTCAGTGGGGCCATTATGGTGCTGTGGAGTTCGTAATGACAGACTCCCAGCACCATATACTCTTAATGGCAGCACTGCACTTACAATGCCCAAGAATGGACTTGGGCACTGTAGAGGCACAGGGCTCATGCCTCTATGCCCTCACCACTGGCATAGTGCACCCAGCTAGAGGGTGGCTGACCTAGGCCAGGGCAGTGGCTTGTAGGCATGGCACACAGGGATGTGAGCCATGTCGACTCTTCACTTTTGTTCTGCACCAAGACACGCAGCCTGCAAAGGCAGTGTGTGTGTGTAAAGGTGCAGGGTCCCTAAGGGTGGCACAACAAGTGCTGCAGCCCTTAGGGGCCTTCCCTGGTCACAGTGCCCTGGGTACCCATGGTACCATTTACCAGGGGCTGACCTGTGGCCAGGGATGTCAATTGGGTGTAGGTATCAATGCAATTTTAGGGAAGGAACACAGGCCCTGGGTACCTGGTTGGCAGGAGCCCAGGGCACACTCAGTCAAAGTACATCAGCCATTCAGCAAAAAGTGGGGGCATACCATGTAAGAAAGATGGCACTTTCTCACACAACTCCCCCAAACGAAAGATGATGAGACTAACCTTGCCCTATGGAGTCTTCATTGTCTAAGTGGAAGAACCTGGAAAGGCCATCTGCATTGGCATGGGCAGTGCCAGGTCTGTGTTCCACTTCAAAGTCCATTCCCTGTAGGGAGATGGACCACCTCAACAGTTTTGGGTTTTCTCCTTTCATTTGCATTAGCCACCTGAGAGGTCTGTGGTCAGTTTGAACTAGGAAGTGAGTTCCAAACAGGTAGGGCCTCAGCTTCTTCAGGGACCAGACCACAGCAAAGGCCTCCTCTCAATGGCACTCCAACGCTGCTCCCTGGGGAGAAGCCTTCTGCTTATAAAAGCAACAGGTTGGTCTTGGCCTTCATCATTGGTCTGGGATAGGACCGCTCCTATCCCTAGCTCAGAAGGCATCAGTCTGCACAATGAACTGCTTGGCATAATCTGGTGCTTTTAGAATTGGTGCTGAGCACATTGCTTCTTTCAGAGTGTCAAAAGCCTTTTGGCAACAGACTGTCCAGTTTACTTTCTTTGGCATCTTCTTGGAGGTGAGTTCTGTGAGGGAGTCACAATGGACCCATATCCCTTCACAAACCTCCTGTAGTACCCAGTCAAGCCAAGGAATGCCCTGACTTGGGTCTGAGTTGTTGGAGCTACCCAGTCCAGGATAGCCTGGATCTTGGGCTGTAAGGGTTGTACCTGGCCTCCACCAACCAGGTGGCCCAAGTACACCACAGTGCCCTGCCCTATCTGGCATTTGGATGCCTTGATAGTTAGGCCTGCAGTTTGCAGGGCCTTTAAAACCTTCCCAAGGTGGACCAGGTGATCCTGCCAGGTGGAACTGAAGACAGCAATATCATCAAGATAAGCTGCACTAAAGGACTCCAACCCAGCAAGGACTTGATTCACCAACCTCTGGAAGGTGGCAGGGGCATTCTTTAAACCAAAGGGCATAACAGTGAACTGAAAATGCCCATCAGGTGTGGAGAATGCTGTTTTCTGTTTGGCTCCTGGGGCCATGCCAATCTGCCAGTACCCTGCAGTTAAGTCAAAGGTACTCAGGTATTTGGCTGCACCCAATCTGTCTATCAGTTCATCAGCTCTTGGGATAGGGTGTGCATCTGTCTTGGTGACAGAGTTGAGACCCCTATAGTCCACACAAAACCTCATCTCTCTCTTTTCACCCTTTTGATGAGGTTTGGGGACCAGAACCACTGGGCTAGCCCAGGGGCTCTCAGAGGGCTCAATAACCCCTAGCTCCAGCATCTTGCTGACTTCAGCTCTGATGCTTTCCTTAACTTGGTCTGACTGACGATAGATCTTGTTTTTGACAGGTGCACTGTCACCAGTGTCCACATCATGGGTACACCAGTTTGTCAGACCAGGGGTCAAGGAAAAGAGCCCAGCATACTGCTGCAAGACTTGCTTGCAGTCAGTCTGCTGTTGGGCAGTGAGGGTGTCTGAAAAGACAACTCCATCTACTGACCCATCTTTTGGGCTGTGGGAGAGGAGATCAGGGAGAGGTTCACTCTCAGCTTCCTGTTCCTCATCTGTCACCATCAGCATGGTGATGTCAGCCCTGTCATTGTAGAGTTTTAGGCGGTTCACATGGATAACCCTTTTGGGTGTCCTGCTGGTGCCCAGGTCAACCAGGTAGGTGACCTCACTCTTTTCTCTAGGATAGGGTAAGGGCCACTCCATCTGTCCTGGAGGGCCCTTGGTGCCACTGGCTCCAAAACCCATACCTGTTGCCCAGGTTGGAATTCAACCAGTGCAGCTTTTTGGTCATACCAGTGCTTCTGAAGCTCCTGGCTGGCCTCAAGGTTCTTGGATGCCTTTTCCATGTACTCAGCCATTCTGGACCTTAGGCCAAGCACATAGTCCACTATATCTTGTTTGGGTTCTTGGAGAGGTCTCTCCCAGCCCTCCTTTACAAGACAGAGTGGTCCCCTCACAGGATGGCCAAACAGAAGTTCAAAGGGTGAGAAACCTACCCCCTTCTGTGGCACTTCTCTGTAAGCGAAAAGCAGGCATGGTAGTAGGACATCCCATCTCCTTTTGAGTTTTTCAGGGAGCCCCATGATCATGCCTTTCAATGTCTTGTTGAACCTCTCAACAAGGCCATTGGTTTGTGGATGGTAGGGTGTAGTAAACTTGTACTGCACCCCACACTCCTTCCACATGTGGGTCAGGTAAGCAGACATGAAGTTGGAACCTCTGTCTGAAACCACCTCCTTAGGAAACCCTACCCTGGTGAAGACACCAATGAGGGCTTTGGCTACTGCAGGAGCTGTAGTAGTCCTAAGGGAATAGCCTCAGGATACCTAGTGGCATGATCCACTACCACCAGTATGAATTTGTTCCCTGAGGCTGTGGGAGGTTCCAGTGGACCCACTATGTCCACACCTACCCTTTCAAAGGAACCCCCACCACAGGTAGTGGTATCAGGGGGCCTTTGGATGGCCACCTGTCTTGCCACTGGCTTGACAGGTAACACAGGAGCTGACAAACTCCTTCACCTTTTGGTGCATCTGGGGCCAGTAGAAGTGGCTAACTAGCCTTTCCCAAGTTTTGGTTTGGCCCAGATGTCCAGCTAGGGGATGTCATGAGCCAAAGTTAGGAGGAACTCCCTGTACTTCTGGGGCACTACCACTCTCCTGGTGGTTCCAGGGTTGGGGTCTTTTGCCTCAGTGTACAGTAATCCCTCTTCCCAATAGACTCTGTGGGTACCACTGACATCTCCCTTGGCTTCTGAAACAGCTTGCTGCCTCAGGCTTTCAAGAGTGGGACAGTCTTGCTGTCCCTGGCACAGCTCTTCCCTAGAGGGTCCCCCTGGGCCCAAGAGTTCAACCTGGTAAGGGTCAAGCTCTAGGGGCTCAGTTCCCTCTGGGGCTTCCAGGTTCTCTCCCTGAGGAGAGGGGTCCTGCTCTTGTGACTGTGTAGAAGCTGGTCCGCCAGTCTTCTTTCCTTTTCTCTTGGTAGGCTGGGCCATCATTCCAGGCTCCAACACTATTTCTTCACCCTGCCTTTTGCTCTGTGCTCTTGTTTTTACACACACCAATTCAGGGATGCCCAGCATGCTGCATGGGCCTTTAGCTCCACCTCTGCCCAGGCTGAGGTTTCCAGATCATTTCCTAGCAGACATGCAGCTGGTAACTTCGGAGAGACCACTACCTGCTTCAGGCCAGTAACCCCCCAGCCTAATGTCACCAGGGCCATGGGATGACTAGTGGTGACACTGTCAGCATTGGTGACTGGGTAAGTTTTCCCAATCAAGTATTGCTCAGGGAAACCAGTGTGTCCCTCACCATAGTGACACTGGCACCTGTATCCCTCAGAGCCTCTACTCTAGTTCCATTCACCCAGGGTATTGCAAATACTTCTTTAAGTTGGGTGGCCACACAGCTACAGTGGCAAATTCCACTTCCCCTAGGGAGACCAGACTTGCCTCAGTGGGTTCCCAGATTTGCTCAGGGTACACTTCTGAGTCCCATCTGTAAACTTGCTGCCCCAGGAGTAGCTGTACTGGGTGCCTTAGGGGCTTTGTTGTGGGGGCAAGTTTTGTCTACAGTGAGGTGTCCTGACTTCTTACAGTTATTACACCAGGCCTTCAAGGGATCAAAGTTCTTCCCCCTATAGGGTTGAGGCACATAGGGAGTAGTTTGGGACCCACCCCCTGAACAGGTTTTGGGGCCCTTTGGAAGACTCAGACTTTTTATCTTGGGGATTCTCACCACCTTTCCCCTGGGGGGTTTGGTGACCACCTTCTTTTGGTCACCCCCAGTGGTTGTCCTTGTCACCCTAGTCTTGACCCAGTGGTCTGCCTTCTTTCCCAATTCTTGGGGAGAAATTAGACCTAGGTCTACCAAATGCTGATGCAACTTTTCATTTGTGCAATTACTTAGTATGTGTTCCTTCATAAACAAATTGTAAAGTCCAGAAAAATCATGCACATTATGTCCAGCTAACCAGCCATCCAGTGTCTTTACTGAGTAGTCCACGAAGTCAATCCAGGACTGGGTCTGGGTTTTGTGAGCCCCCTGAATCTAATTCTATACTCCTCAGTAGTGAGCCCAAATCCCTCAATCAGAGTACTCTTCATGAGGTCATAGGACCCTGCATCTGGCCCAGAGAGGGTCAGAAGCCTGTCTCTGCAGTTACCAGAGAACAGTTCCCACAGGAGTGCCCCCACAGAGGTTTCTTTACTCTTCTTATTTCACAAGCCCTCTCAAAGGCTGTGAACCATTTAGTGATGTCATCACCTTCCTCAAACTTAGGGACAATCCCTTTGGGGATTTTAGGTTCAGAAGTTTCCTCCCTATCCTTATTTTTAGTATTGCTGCCACCATTGATGGGTGCTAAACCCATCTCCTGTCTTTCCTTCTCTAGAGCCAGGAGTCTGGTCTCTAGGTCCAGTCGTTTGGCCAACCTGGCTAACAAGTTGTCCTCCTCACTGAGGGTATCCTCAGTGTCCTCTCTGGGACCAGGACCACCTAGGTGGCCCCTAGGTCCCCAGAGGTCTATTCTTGGAGTTAAGGGTGCAGGGACCCTATCTTCCCTAGGAAGTGATGGAGGTGGGTTACCATCCCCATCCTCCTCATTCCTTTCCTCCTCTGTTGGGTCATCACCATGCTCAGAGGGTGGGCTTTAGCATACTCAGCCAGGAGCTCCTGGAGCCCTTGTTTGGTTGGATGCTGGCCCATTGGTATATCTTTAAGTTTGCATAAGGACCTTATCTCTTTGAAAGACAAATGAAGATAAGGGGTGAGGTCGAGCTCCTCAACCAGTTCCTGTATGTCATTATTATCTTCACTAGTAGCTGGGTTCTTGTCTTGAGACATTTTTAAAAAAAAATTCTAACCCCTCTAACCTTGGCTATAGTGACTTTTTATTTTCTAAGATGCTACAGGGACTTAAGCAAGGCCCTAACAAGACTTTTAGTAATTTGGTAAAAAAAAATGCCAATTAAAAAATCAGAATTCTAAAGGCAATTTAAGAGTTCTGTCGTGTGATCAGATGGTAACCAAGTAGTCCAACAAATGCAAGTTTGTATCCACCGCTGATCCACCAATGTAGGAAAAGTGGCTCTGTATATACTGTACCCAAGTAAGGTTCAGGGTGTACAGAGTCCACAGTCCCAGAGGGTTGACAGAGGCTAAAGTTAGATATAACCTTACTCTCCAAAGTGGTAGCTTGGTCGAGCAGTAAGGCAGTATCAGAAGGACAGTGTAAAGCATTTGTTGTACACACTCAGTCAGCAAATGAAGCCACACACTCAAGAACTGAACTCTAGGCCAATGGTTTGTATATAAAAAAATATATGCTTGTTTTATTTTAGAACCAACAATAGGATCAAAATATACTTTCTCAGTATGAGATGCTTTGGTTATTCACCTTACAGATAGGCAGTAGACTTTTTTGATAGTGGTTATCACAGTTGGTGCAAGAGGCAACACAGGGTCAAATTCAATGCAACATTGAGCTCAATGGAAAATTATACTTAATTACAATTGATTACTTTGCAGAGCACTTTTCTAACCACAGGACTGGATCCTGGATTCAGTCCTGGGACACTTCCTGTAAACGGGTAAGAAAAAGCGTTTTGGTTATTGTAGTGATTTTTGAAGAATATTACTATATTTCAAAAGCTGACACTTAGAAACTTTTCTGGGTAAAATTACCAATGTTATCCTATGAAAGGAAATACAGTGTGCAAGCAAAGTATGTTTACGTTACTTTTGTAATCCAGTGCTGGACTCCTAGGTTCAGCACTGGGACATTACTTAAAACAGGTAAGTAATTACGTTTTTGTAGTTTGTTCGATTTTTAAAGAATATTTGTAAAATACAGAAATCGACACTTGGAAGAAATTTCACAGAAAACCAGTCAATGGATCCCTATGAAAGAAAAGTGA
This sequence comes from Calotriton arnoldi, assembly GCA_963921515.1. NCBI lineage: Eukaryota > Metazoa > Chordata > Amphibia > Caudata > Salamandridae > Calotriton > Calotriton arnoldi. The sequence goes on along the minus strand of CAWUFW010002128.1, from coordinate 1,939,557 downwards.
GTTAACGGTAAGTAACGTTGCGATTACTTTTTAGGGCCAGTGTTGAGCACTCGGGTCCAGCACTGAGGCCCCTCTAATACTAGGTGAGTATTTTCGTTTTCGTGACTCGGTTGATTTTTGGTGAATATTCTAAAGTTTCAGAACTCCACACTTAGAAGAAATTTCGCAGAAAACCAGTCAATGGAACCCTATGGAAGAAAAGTGAGTTATCGGATTTCGGGTAAGTACTTGACTGGCAGGGTTAAGGTTCTGGGTAAGACTCAGGGTCCCCAGGATCAGGTAAGTACAGTTTTTACACCCTCAGCGGCACAGGGGCGGCCGGGTGCAGAGTGAAAGGCCCAATGTTATCCTATGGCAGGCGGGGGCCCGGGTTGGTGGCTGCTGGCAAGCAGGCCACGCGACTGTGGGAGCTGGGCTCCTGGTCACTTGCTCAGGGCAAGTAGGGAAGTAGGTTAGGCTAGAGGTTGCACTTCCAGGGGCACTCGGGTGGCTGGGTGCAGGGTGCTTTTGAGCCGTCGGGCGCTCAATGTTAAACAATAGAGGTCGTGAAAGGTGAAGAAAGGCTGCAGGCTCGGGGACGGTGATTCTTCAGGGACGACCAACACTTCAGGAGGTAAGTTGGGGTCTTGGAGGATAGGTAGACACCCAGGAGTTGGGCACAGGGGGCCGTGGGCGCCGGGTGCAGGGGTGTCTTTGAGGTCGGGAAATCTTACCCCCTGCTGGTCGCGGTTGGAGGGTCCCTTGTCCTGAGGCTGCAGGCGTCGTCTGGGTCGTCGAGGAGGGTCCTTGGCCACTGGATTCCAGGTCAGAATCGCCGGGGGGACGTCCTCGAGGTCTTTGGTCACTCAGGCACAGGCTGGACTCGGCGGGTGCAGTGTGTGCAGGTTTCGCGGCTCCGTGCCAGGGCCGGGTCTTTGGTAGGTTTTCTTTTGAGCAGTACCACTGCTCGTGGGAGTCCCTGGGTCGAAGGCTGTAGCACAGAAGTCAGGTCCTCCGGGGTTTGTGAGGTTGCTGAGGCCGGGATTCCGCAGGAGCAGGTTCAGAGGTCGACAGGCCGGTAGGGCTGGGAGCCAAGTCAGTTGTTGTCGCCTCCTTTTTAGCAGCTGCACGGTGGTCTTCTTGCTTCGTCTTCTCTTCTTGTTTTCGGATTTGGGAACTCCCGAAGGAAGGTTCAGGGAGCCCCTAAATACTAAATTTAGGGGTGGTTACAGGTAGGTAAGGGCAGGGACCAATGGGTCCCTTCCCTGGGGTGGAGTACACCCCCTATTCTGTTCCTCTCCAGTGGGAGGGGGCAGGAGCCTGTCCCTGGTTGGCCAGGTCCCCCATCCTCAAGATGGCGGGGACTCGAGTTTGTGCTTCACCTCGCCTCCCCCACCTTAGGGGTGGAGTTGGCAGAGGTGGGCACAACCCATTTCCTGCTTCTGGTTTTCCCGCCGGTTCTCCCGCCAGGAGTGGGGGTAGAACCAGTGGGGACCAGTTTGCTGGAAGCAGCAAATGGTCTGGGGAAACTCCAAAGGCGGCAGGCCTTTGAAGCTCCCCCTGCCCATCCTGGGGGAGGAGGCTTTGGCACCTCGTCCCGGGATGTGCATTGTTTCAGGCCCCTGAGAGCAGAGGTCCAGAAACATGTCTGGTGGTGGCAGCCTGGGCAGCCACTCAGTCCGGACACTGGAGGTCGGGTTGGTTTCAGGGGGCATCTCTAAGATGCCCTCTGGAGTGCGTTTTACATTAAATCCCACACTGGCATCAGTGGGGGTTTAATGTGCTGAAAGTTTGATACCAAACTTCTTAGTCTTCAGTGGGGCCATTATGGTGCGGTGGAGTTCGTAATGACAGACTCCCAGCACCATATACTCTTAATGGCAGCACTGCACTTACAATGCCCAAGAATGGACTTGGGCACTGTAGAGGCACAGGGCTCATGCCTCTATGCCCTCACCACTGGCATAGTGCACCCAGCTAGAGGGGTGGCTGACCTAGGCCAGGGCAGTGGCTTGTAGGCATGGCACACAGGGATGTGAGCCATGTCGACTCTTCACTTTTGTCCTGCACCAAGACACGCAGCCTGCAAAGGCAGTGTGTGTGTGTAAGGTGCAGGGTCCCTAAGGGTGGCACAACAAGTGCTGCAGCCCTTAGGGGCCTTCCCTGGTCACAGTGCCCTGGGTACCCATGGTACCATTTACCAGGGGCTGACCTGTGGCCAGGGTTGTCAATTGGGTGTAGGTATCAATGCAATTTTAGGGAAGGAACACAGGCCCTGGGTACCTGGTTGGCAGGAGCCCAGGGCACACTCAGTCAAAGTACATCAGCCATTCAGCAAAAAGTGGGGGCATACCATGTAAGAAAGATGGCACTTTCTCACACTCCTGCTTTGTTATGCTGATTACTTAGCCATCCTGCATGGAGGAGGTGACAACACCTCCAGCCAGAGCAGGCGTTGTTTCTGCCCTCAGAGTGTAGACACTCACCTGCAGGGGGTCAGAAACCTGTCTGTGGTGGCAGGCAGGTTGGCACCAGTCAGCCAGCACACTAGAGGCTGGTAGGTTTTCAGGGGACACCTCTAAGGTACCCTCTGGGTGCATGTATTAATAAATCCGCCACTGGAATCCGTGTGGGTTTATTAATACAAGGTGTTTGATACCAAATACCATAGATTTCAGTGAAGCCATCATGTAGCTGGGGAACTCGTTTTTACCAGTGTCCAGCACATGTACTTAAAATGTCTTCCCTGTTCCTTTGTGATATCCAAGAATTGACTTCGACATCATAGGGACATATTTGCTCATGCAGGTATGCACACACAAGTAGCGCATGTGCACCCTGCTTTGGGGCTGTTAGGCCTACTGTAGTGGTGGCTTACCTATACTACATGGAGTGTCTGCAGTCATAACACACAGGGATGTGTCGCAGTAAACGCAACAAGATGATGGACGGAGTGCTGAAACTTTTCAACCACTCACCCCCAGTCAAAAGATCTGCGTTTAATCCACCATTGTTTAGCTCACTATGCCACCCCAGTTTGGTCCCAGCCATATGCAGATCAGTCTTGACTCTGCTCCTCATGGGAACAGTCCAGCCAGAACTGCCATGCTAGGACCTCCATGGACCGGAAACAAGCATCCTGGGACCGGTTTCGGGGCATCACCCCTCATCAGTCAGTCTAGCTTGAATCCAGTGGCACAGCGAGCAAGGGATGTGTACCATGTTGTGTTTTCACTTGTATCTGCTCCAAGACACTCAGCCTGCAGTGGCAGTCTGCATGATTTAGGTGAGGGGTCCCTTAGGGTGGCACAATACATCCTGCAGCCCTTAGGGACCCTCTTTTATACCTATACCCTGGGTACTCGAGTTACCGTTTGCTAGGGACTTAAAGGGGTGCTTAAGGTGTGTCCAATTGGGGGAACAATTGTACAGGCTATAGTTCAAATCCGTTTCAAGAGACAATAAACAAAGCATTGTTGAGAGCGTACATCGCTCAATCATCTTGGCAAAGGCATGGAAACCCACAATAATCCCTTAACTCCCCCTAACCCCTGGAGCCACAATGTTAACAGTGATTTGTATGTGAGGGCCTATTCTGCCATGGCACTTGTATCTAGGGAGTGCTCTCGTGAGGGGGGTCAGTGTCTGTTAGGCGAAGGAGGTGAAGATATTTGGGACAGGTTAATTCACAGAATTCGGTGGAAAGTAAAGTGATGAAGGGTTGCCAGAGTTTGGCATAAGAAGTACCTTGTGCTGTGAGAGTTAGTCAGCCTCTCCATCCCTAATATAGACCATAGGCGACAACGCCAGCCTAAGTGTGTAGGGAACTGGACTGATCCTCAATGTGCAAGTATATTCTGCAAAACCGCCCCCAGAGCCAGTGTAATCTTTCGCCCTCTGTGTGATTTGTTGGGAAAAGTCAGCTCATTGGGCAGTCCCCAAACTGTGTAGGCGGAGAATCGGGGTAGCTGGGTGTTGAGATGTTTGCCTTTGTCATATAGCATTTGTGTCCAATAGCCAGTTAGTGACGGGCATTCCCAAAGTAGGTGAAGCAAAGTCCCGGGGGATCCACAGCCGCACCAGCAGTCTGCTGAGCGTCTGGGATTGTCCCTATGTAGGTGTACTGGCGTGAGGTACCAATATATAACTATTTCAGTGACAGTTTCTATACTTGCCGTGTTGCGGGTGGTATGCTGTGCCCGATAGTATATATCGTCCCACTCCTTTCGGGTCAGTGAGCGACGCAGCTTCACCTCCCAGCGCATCTGGCCAGTTGAGTTAATGAGGGAAGGGCGCAAAAGGCCAGATAACTTGGTGATTAGGCACCTGTCATTCGCCTTGGTCACCAGCCATTTTTCAAATATCTTAAGTGACCGCTGCGCTCCTGACCGAACAGAAGGCTGCGTCAACCATTGGCGAATTTTGAGATAGTGCAATCTTTCCGATTCAGGGAGCGCCAAGTCGGTGCGAAAGTGGTCAAAGGGCCTTCTTCATTGAATAGGTAGGTGGCCTATTGATTGGCAGCCTTCTCGTTGCCAGTGATGGAACTCTATCTGGTGCAGCCCAGTGGTAGATTCCACATTACCCACAATTGGTGTCAGTCGGTGTAGGAAGCTGGCTCTGTATATATTATCATCACTAGGTGGTAATACTGTGCAGAGTCCAGGGTTTCCCCAAAGGTGTACAGGACTCAATGCAAATCCCAAAGTGCTCTATTTGTGGAAGTGTGGGAGAGCAGCCTTAGGCCTAACACATAGGAGTGTAAGACATTTATTGCACGCACTTGATCAATAAGAGACAAGACTCAAGAAGGAGATCCAGACCAATTTTATAAAATTTTACTTTGTTTGTACTTTGTTTTAAGACCCAAGTCTTCGTAGTAAGTAAGTACGTTTTTAATTAAAAATACTTTTCACTTTCAAAAATCGATACTTAGAAACTTTTTCACACTGTCCAATGTTATCCCTTGGGGAAAACAATATTGTGGTTAACCAGGTGAGTATTAAATATACAATTTCAGTCTTCAGAGACAAAAGTCCGCAAGGGCCAGGGAGGTTCCAAAACTGCCCCGCCAGTGGCACAGGGGCGGCCAAGTGCAGAGATTAAAATCTGAGTTCGACCCAATGCTTTCCAAAGGTGTCAGGGGGTGCCTGTAGCCACACTGCTTGCAGGTAAGTAAATCGATTGCAAGGGTCAAGCTTTGGTGGTTAGCACAAGCACGGGGAGGGGAGGGGGGCACAAAGCGGCACCAACCATACACCACCAGCAGCACAGTGGCGCCCGGGTGCAGAGTGCAAGATCGACGTCTGGCACCCAGTGCTTTTCAATGAGGATTTTCCTGATGGCAAAGAGGCTGCAGGTGTGGCCCCGGACGTTGCAGTAGGAAGACCAGCGACAGCAGTAGTAAGTTGGGATGTAGGGTGTCGTAGGGGAACCATTGATTCAGCTCACAAAGGCCAAGAGGATTCGGGTGCAGGGGTGCCATTAGATGTCGGAGTCTTCTTACCAGAGCCGGTCACGGGAAGCCTCTGGATTCAGGCTGCAGGCGTCGTCGTGAAGTCCAGGAGGGGTTAGCCAATGCTGGACTTGAGGTCAGGATCGCTGGGGAACCTGTTATGGATCGGTGGTCCACCTGGACATGGGCCGGAGGCATTGGGTGCAGAGTGGGCAGGACTTGTGGATCCTGAGGGCACAGTGTAGGAAAGTGTTCCTTTTATCATGGTTACCCCCCACTTTTTGCCTGATATCTGATGCACTTTGAATGTGCACTGGGTCCCTGCCAATCAGGTTCCCAGTGCCTGTGTTCTTTCCCAAAACTGTACCTTAGTTTCCACAACTGGCACACCTCTGGCCCACATGTAAGATCCTTCTAAAAGGTACCAATGGTACCAGGGGCCTTGTAACCAGAGAGGGTCTCTAAGGGCTGCACCATGCCTTCAGAGACCCCTCACCTAACACATACACACTGCCATTGCAGACTGTGTTTTGGTGCAGACAAAACTTAAAAATCGACTTGGCACACATCCCTGTGTGCCAATGCCTACCTACCACTGTCTGTGACATAGGTAAGTCACCCCTCTAGCAGGCCTCTCAGCCCTGAGGCAGGGTGCGCTATACCGCAGGTGAGGGCATAGCTGCATAAGCAATATCCCCCTATAGTGTCTAAGTCCATTCTTAGACATTGTAAGTGCACGGAAGCCATGTTGAGTACATAGGCTGGGAGTTTGTCATTATGAACTCCACAGCTCCATGGTGGCTTTACTGAATGCTAAGAAGTTGGGTATCAAACTTCTCAGCACAGTAAACCTAGTCTGATGCCAGTGATAGATTTATTGTAAAATGCACTCAGAGGGCATCTTAGAGATGCCCCCTGAAAAACGATCAACTCCCCAGTCCAGTGTACAGCTGACTGGTCTGCACCAACCTGCCACACACAGACATGTTTCTGACCCCCTGAGGTGGGAGCCCTTGTGCTTTCATGGGTCGGGAACAAAGCCTGCTTGGGGTGGATGTGCTTCTCACCTACCCCCAAGCAGGAACAGCAATCAGGGCAGCAAGCCTCAAAGACTTCCTGCCCGTTGATATGCTAGCCAGGGCCTCTCCAGCTAGTGGAGATGTCGTCCCCCCTGACCAAGCCGCACTTTTGGTGCAAGGTCGGCCGGAAAATTAGTAGTCAGGAGAGGGGTCTCCCCTCTCAGCCAGGACCACCCCTAAGGTATCCCGAACTGAAGTGACCCCCTCCTTAGAAAATCCTCCTTGTTGGATGGAAGAATTTTAGCCAGTCAGGTTACTGGATGCCCCCCTCTCCAAAGTGAGGGGACATACAAAGGGTGTAGCCACCCTAAAGGCAAAGTAGCACATTGGCTACTACCTGCCAGTACCTGTAACGCCCCTAAATTCATTATTTAGGGGCACCCTTGAGCCTCCTATTCCTGCGACATACGAAAAGAAGGGCGAAGAAGATGGTGTGCAGCCAAGCATGAAGACGAGTACTGATTTGCCCCCAGCCCTACCGGCCTGTCTCCTGCTTAAAGACCCTGCAAAGAAGACGTTGCCTGTCTCGCAGCCAGCGACTTCCAGAAACCCGAGGAAGACTGCCTGCTCTTCAACAAAGACCAGTTCTACCGAGGACAGTGGCCCTGTCCACAAGAAAGCAACCCCAAGGACTCCGGATCCAACTGGAACTGCACCGCCTGCCCACTCTGCACATGACGCCCACAGCCCACGTCTGAGTGGCGCACCTGTCCAGTGAAGTCCCCCAGCAATCCTGACCTCGAATCCAGCATTAGCTGGCCTTTCTTGGACCCCACGAAGACGCCTGCAGCATCATCATTAAGGGTCCCCCTGACCACGGCCGGCTCTGGTATAGAAAATCAGACACCAGAAAAGGCACCCCTGCATCCTCAGCCCCCCGGCGTTGGGGAGCCCAGCCGACGGTGCCCAGGCCTCCATCGTCATCCCAACTACCTGCCTAGCTGGTTGTCACTTTCGTCCAGCCTCCGAGCCTGCAGCCTCTTTGTGCGTTCGAGATTCCCATTTACTTGCATTGGATGCCCGGCACTGATGTGCACCCTGCACCTGGCCACCCCTTTGCTGCTGGTGGTGTATGTTTGGTGCTGCCTTGTGCCACTCCCGTGCTTGCTACCTGCAACTAGCACCTCTTATGGGTGCCCCAGTCTTCATTAACTAACATTGGGCCCAGTGACCTCTGCACCTGGCCGCCCCAGTGCCGCTGGTGGTGCAGTACCTATCTTGATTGACTGTTTCCCACAGTTGGTCTAAACCCCTGAAGACTGGATGTGTAAGTAGAGTAATTACCTGTAAATGTGCATAACTGTTTTCCTTCCATAGGATTGGATTGCATTGCATTTCTTCCTATTGCACTAAATGTCTATCTATTATGATTGCTAAGTTCTGTTACTGCTGATTTGACATCACAAAGTATTTTCAATATACTGTAAGGTATTTTTTTTACTGCTTTTGCAAACAAAAATTACTGAAGCTGACAAGTATTGCCATTTTAAAATTCGTACCAACCTGCAACTGAGTTCTCTTGGGTCTAGAAATAAAACTAACAAAGTATATTTTTTTATACAAAACAATTGGTCTTGGATTCAGTCTGAGTGTGTGTAATAATTTCTTGCCTGAGTGCGTACAACAAATGCTTAACACAGCCCTCTTATAAGCCTGACTGCTCAAACACACTACCACAAAAGAGAGTAAGGTATTATCTACTTTAACCTCTGTAATGCCTCTGGGGATCTACTGGGTTCTGTGCACACTATACCTTACCTTGGTATAGTATATACAGAGGCAGCTTACTACGCACCCGAGTCCTTGGTGTTCGATTCTTGGGGATAGAAACTCTGTCCTCAGGAGTTCTGGTCTTTTTCAAAGTTCAGGCAGTCTTCCTCGGGTTTCTGGAAGTCGCTGGCTGCAGGACAGGCGTTGTCTTCTCGCAGGGTCTTGGAAACTGGAGACAGACTGGTAGGGCTGGGGCCAAATCAGTAGTTGTCTTCAGGCTTTGCTCCACGGCGTCTTGTTAGTCCTTCTTCTTAGTGTCAGGTAACTAGTTTCAAGGTCTGAGGGCGCCTCCTAAATACAAGATTTAGGGGACGTTAACAGGTAGGGCCAATGGGCACCATACCTGGGGTGACTACACTCTCTATTATGCCACCCTTCTGTGGGAGGGGGCATAGTCCTAGTCCTAATTGGAAGTCCCCTCATCTTCAAGGTGAAGGGGACTGAAATGTGTGCTTGAGTTCGCCTCCTCCACCTGAGGGGTGGAATTGGTGAAGGTGGGCACACCTTCTAGTTTCTCTAAGTTTTCCCACCGGTTTTCCTGCCAAAAGTGGGGGTGTAAACTGGGGACTGCCATCTGCTGCTAGCAGCAGAGGCTGGGGGTTGCATTACATAGACGGCCTGCCTTTAAAGCTTCTTCTTTGAGCACTGGGCCCATCCTGGAGGGGGGGGGGGGGACACCTCCGCCCAGGATGTGGATTGTTTCTGGTCCCAGAAAGCAGAGGCTCTCCACCAAGGGGTCCAGAGAAATGTCTGGGTGTGGCAGGCTGCCTAAAGCCAGTCAGTGACCACACCTGGGTCGGTAGGTTTTCAGGGGACACCTCTGAAGTAACCTCTGAGTACATGTTGTAATAAATCTCACACTGCCATCAGTGTGGATTTATTACAAGGAGTTGTTTGGTACCAAACACTACTGGTTTCATTGAAGCCATCATTGTGCTGGGGAACTAGAGTTGTTGAGTTTCCAGCCCGTTTACTCCTTATGGATTCCCTGGCACTTACAATGTTTAAGAATTCACTCAAGTATTGTAGGGGCATTTGTCATTTTTATCCTCACCAGGGCATGCAAGCTGCAAGGGCAGTTGCATAATCCTTGTGAGGGTTCCCTAGGGGCCCTCTTCATCTCCCAGGACCTAGGTACACAGGGTACCATTTACTTGGGACTTACAGGGGGCAGAAATACAAATTGTGAATAGTTTTAGGGAAGAAGCACTGGCACAGGGGACCTAGTTGGCAGGGACCCTATGCACTACATTCAAAACCACATCAATTGCCAGTCAGACAGTGGGGGCTAACCATGTCAGAAGAGGCATTTTCTCACAGAACCTTAATTTTAAGGGTGAGAATTTGTGAGTTATACGGCATAGAATAGGGGGGATGAGTGGGCTATGTGTTCACATTTGACAAGAATGTATGTCTGTGCTGAGTGCACGCGACTGAAGATTTGAATGATGGAGAGCTTGATCCATTGGTGTTTAAAAAGTTGACCACTTCTACAGATTCCCCATAAAACAACTGTCTAAACAAGGAAAACAAACTAAACAAGTGGATCATAGTCCAATGGAGTCATTTCTCTTGGTTGGCACCCAGTTAGGATGGAGTAGTTAGGAGTATGTTGTGTCCCAGACATCCCCGCCTCCCCCGCCCAACCCACCCACCTGAGAGTATGAAAAACATCATCACCGCCAGGCTCGTGACTAGTAACGGCGGTTTCTCCAGAGAAAAACACCAGTATTGCCTGTCTCTCTTTGGCTATGGTCTCAGGATCAGGTCGATGGCTCGACTTGAGAAGCCCTGATCCTAAAACCCCTCTGATGCCTACGAGGCCCCCCTGCGTCTGTTGCGCTGGGGGTCGCCATCCGAGGTGCCATCAATACAGAGTAGCTGACATGTCTCCTTGAGAGACCGGAGTTGGTGAAGTGTACCATTTAAGCGGAAGATAATCTGGAATGGATGGCCCCAAGAATAAGCAATGTCTTTATTTCTGAGGTAAGTAGTGACAGGGCGGAATTCCCTATGCTTCTTGAGGATGGAAACCGCCAAGTCCTGGTACAGCACTGGAGTGTGCACCAAAAACTGTATTGAGTGCTGGTCTCCGGCTGCCTGGAGGATACATTTCTTCAATGAGAAATCATGGAGGCATACTAAGATATCTGCTGGTGGCTCAGTCTAACCGTTTAGGGCCCGCTCTGTGTGCTATGTCTATTTTGAAATCAAGCTGTGGTGGTGCAGCCCGTGTCGATCTGAATAGGCCCATGACAAATTGAGCTATGTCTGCTCCTTCAGTGCCGGTCGGAATACCTCTAATGCAGATTATATTGCACCTGGACCTATTTTCTAAGTCCTTAGCAGGAGCTTGTAAGTCGAGGTTTTGGTCTTTGAGGCCAATAATTTCCTGTTGGAGCTGCTCTCTCTCTTCATTTCTGCCTGCTTCATGGTTTTCCAAGGCATAGAATCTTGTCTGCTAGGCCCTCCAGGTCTTGGTGCATCTCCCTGATGTCGCTAGAGAGGTCTTTCTTAAGGGTTTGAAGATAGTTTCTGAAGGAGGTAAAAAGGCCTTCCAAGAAGGAGTGAGTGACTGGAGCGTCTACGTCCTCTGTAGTTGACGAAGATTCACTCCGTAGGGGTGTCGCGGGGTCACCTCACCACCCCCAGCCTTAGTAAGTGTGTCTTTTAGCGAGTAATCCTTTTTTTTCCCCCCTTTCCTGTAGCCATTACTCCTGGTGGCGAGAAGGGACCAGCCAGAGCTGAGGGGGCCATTGCAGTTGTGGTTCAGAACCCAAAAGGAGAGACCTGGTCAATACGCCACAAGAAGGCAGTAGATGAGGTATCCTTTATTAATGTAGTTTTACTGCTTACCCACACAACCACAAATAGAGAGTAAGGTATCTACTTTTACCTCTGTAAGCCTTTGGGGATCCACTGGACTCTGCGCACACTATACCTTACTTTGGTATAGTATATACAGAGCCAGCTTCCTACATGGTGTACTCCAGAAAACGGAAAAAGTTAGTCAGATGGGGTGCAGATAACTCGATAGTCCCTTTTCGGGCCTGCCTGTCGGACATACTACGTTTCACCCTTTCTCTAGCACAGCAAGTGTGTGCAGTTGGAACTGTAAAGAACTATTTATCAGCCTTTGTCAACGTTCCTCTGGTTGCTAGACCAGCTGTCTCTGTTTAAGTCACTCATTGTCATGAGGTTCTTAAAAGGGCTTACAAGTGTCCCAATCTCTCTTTATAATGCATCAATGGGACCTTAACTTGGTTCTTAAGTTCCTTGTGTGCTCAACATTGGAACTGTTGCACAGTTATTTTTCAAGTTTGCTCTCGTTTGCAACAATTTCTGATCAGTAGAACATCAGCTAGACAAGTTACAAGCTTTAAATGTAAAATCTCCTCCTTTCGGGACAAGTTGATTTTTAGAACCAGGTCAGTGTTCCTGCCAAAGATGGTTACGCCCATTCACCTAGGCATGTCCATCACCCTGCCAATCTTCTTCCCTCCTCTACACCCAACGAAGGAAGAAGAGACAATTCATCTTATTAACTGTAAGAGAGTGGTCATCTTTTCATGTGAATTCACACTGGAGGACCAGCTCTTTGTGGGCTATGTGAGGAAGATGAAAGGCAAGTATGAGAAAGTGCCTCTTTTTGCATGGTTAGCCCCCACATTTTGCCTGGTTTTTATGTTTCAATTGTAGTGCACATGGTCCCTGCCAACCAGCTGCCCTGCGCCAGTGCTTCTTCCCTAAAAACATATCCACATTGGGTACTTCTGTCCCCTATAAGTCGCTAGTAAGTGGTACCCTGGGTATCTAGGGCCTGGGAGCTGAAGAGGGTCCCCTGGAACCCCCTCTCACTGGGACCATGTCAAAGCCCTTGCAGCTTGCATGCACCTTTGAGGGAGAAAACGATTAAGTCAACATGGCACCCTCCCTGGGTGCCATGCCAGTTAGCACTGCCTGAAGGTATAGGTAAGTCACCCCTCTAGTGGGCCTTACACCCCTAAGGCACAGGTGAGGCAGATCTGCATGAGCAGATATGCCCATACAATATTAGGGTCCATCCCTTAATATTGTAGGTGCCAGGGATGCCTTGAAGAGTACAGGGGCTGGAAACTCGACAACTCGAGTTCCACAGCACCATGATGGCTTCACTGAACCAAGGAGTGTTTGATACCAAACTACTCCTCTCAATAAATCTACACTGATGCCATTGTGAGATTTACTGTGCCATGTACTCAGAGGGCACCTCAGAGGTTCCCCCTGACCAAGAGGACAACATCCCACATGGACAACGTACCGTGAGTACAGCTCCCCCCTCGTCCAAAGACCGAACGCCACAAAAGAAGGCGGCTCCAGTCCAACCCGCGCCCTCGGGCTCCGGTCGGCAGCTAGATCATGCTTCCGACGCCCCGCCTTCCGGCTCGGCACCGAAGCCTACCAAAAAACCTTCCGGCTCCGAAAAGACTCCCTCCAAATCAAGTTCGGAGCCGAGAACTTCGTTGTCGAAACACAAGTCCGGCGCCGACCCCACCCTTTCGGCACCGAAACACACTTCGGATCCGTAAACGTCAACATCCAAGACTTTGGCACCGAAACCTTCGGCACCAAAACAGTCAGATCTGCCGAAATCACCAAAAAGACACAGTTTTGACGCTCCAATCGATAAACCGGATCCGAAACAAAAAACGCTGTATATCCATCCTCAAACTGGACATATCTAAACTAAAGTGACTTTAAAAAGAAGGACTGATACAGAGGAAGAATACCACATTCCTTTAAAGAAGAGAACGGTTGGAACTAACCCTTCCCCTCCTCCTCTTCCTCTTTCTTCGCCTCCTTCACCTCAGTTTCAGCCTATTTCACCTGAACATTCACCACCTCATACACCTGACAACCAGGATGATGGGGATGATAATGGGGATGATAATCAACCAAAACAAGACTCCTGGGATGATTACAATACCAATTCGCCCACGGGCAATGATCCTGATTTATATCCTAACAAGCCCTCGCCACCAGATGACAGTGTAGGCTACATTGAGTTACTGGGAATAGAGCTGCCAACTACCATGGAGTGCAGCTACATAAGGAATTCTTAGAAGAGGATTTCCTCTTTGAAACCCTCTGTACCACTCAGAGGTCATCGCATACACTACCTATCCTCAAAGGGATGATCAGGCATGTAGATGACATTTTTAATGACCCGGTCCGAGCTCGTATTCTTACCCCTAGAGTAGACAAAAAATACAAGCCAGCACCATCGGATCCAGTATATATTAAAGGTCAGTTGCCACTAGACTCCCTGGTTGTGTCCAGTGCAAAGAAAAGGGCCAACTCCCAGACAACAGGAGATGCTCCACAAAGAATCCAAACTTATTAATGCTTCTGGGAAAAGGGTAGCCTCTCAGGTGGCCAATTTCTTGTGTGTCTCCAACACTCAAGCATTGCTAGCACGATATGACCGTGCCCACTGGGACGAGATGGAGCAATTAATACAATATTTGCCTCAGGAACATAGATCTAAGGCACAAGACCTAGTGCGTGAAGGGCAACTTATTTCCAATAACGCTATAAGATGTTCACTAGATGCTGCAGACACTGCTGCTAGAGCAATAAACACCAGTGTCCTCTTGAGATGACACTCTCGACTTCGCATATCAGGGTTTAAACCAGAGGTGCAAACCTCCATTTTAAACACTCCCTTTGATAAAGAGCATCTATTTGGCCCAATAGTGGATTCTTCACTGGAGAAAATGAAGGCCACTGAAGTGGCCAAATCAATGGGAGCCCTTCAGTCAGCACAAAGCTGTGGTTCCTTTCGGCGCTCCTTTTACTGTGGAGGCACCAAAAATGCCTCCTCAGAGTCCACCACCTATAAGGGCAATAACCAACCCTCTCCATCTAGGGGTTACTTCAGAGGGGGTTACAGAGGTAACGGCAAAGGCAGGGGCAGGGGTTCAAACACACGCACCTCCCCCTCCAATACAAAGCAGTGACTTGCCTCCACTTCCCCCCGACCACCTAACACCTGTCGGGGGAAGACTGTCAGATTTCCTACCAATCTGGCAGTCAATAACAGACAATTGGGTACTACAAATTATCCGTTCTGGTTACTGCCTGGAGTTCATCAACACTCCTCCAAACATTCCACCAAAGTCGCACAAACTTTCACCGACTCACCTGTGTAGGAAAGTGGGTTTCTGTTGCAGTAACCCCCCCACTTTTTGCCAGACTACTGATGCACTTTTTCCTGGTGTGCCCTGGGTCCCTGCCAATCAGGTTCCCAGGGCCTGTGTTCTTTCCCCAAAACTAACCCAATTGGCATCTCTGGCCACATGTCAGCCCCTGGTAAATGGTACCACAGGTACCCAGGGCACTGTGACCAGAGAAGGCCTCTAAGGGCTGTAGCACTTATTGTGCCACCCTTAGAGGCCCTGTACCCGGACACTCACACACTGCCTTTGCAGGCTGTGTCTTGGTGCAGATCAAAGTGAAGAGTCGACATGGCACACATCCCTGTGTGCCATGCCCCACAAACCACTGCCCTGGCATACATCAGTCACCCCTCTAGCTGGGTGCCCTATGCCAGTGGTGAGGGTACAGGTGCATGAGCCCTGTACCCCTACAGTGCCCAGGTCCATTCCTGGGCACTGTAAGTGCAGTGCTGCCATTAAAAGTATATGGTGCTGGGAGTTTGTCATTACGAACTCCACAGCCACATAATGGCTACACTGAAGACTGGGAAGTTTGGTATCAAACTTCTCAGCACATTAAACCCACACTGATGCCAGTGTGGGATTTAATGTAAAATGCACAACAGAGGGCATCTTAGAGATACCGAAAAAAAAGGATCAAGGCAGCAAGGGATAATTAACGCTGCACTAACCAGCTGTACACTCTTATAATGTAAGGCACATAATTTTTGTTGCCCACCTCCAAGGTCCACTGCCAATAGACCTATCTACTGTAATGCAAAAAGAAAGCACAGAGAGGCAACACAGAGGTAAAACAGCATAAATGCTCCACAAAATCTCTCCGGACTCTTCAATGACGTTAATCCAATTTTTTAATAATTGCTTGATTCAAAACAGCAAAACGCCGATGCAGCCAACGCGTTTCACCCTGAATAGGGCTTCATCAGGGCTGCAAACATAACATATGTCCAGTCAAACAACAATAGAGAATAGCGAAAACATTCAGTATTTACAAACATCACATTGCACACCATTATTCAGTGATCTTATTCATAACAATATCCAAATTCAGTGCATTATAAACCAACCATTCGGTTTAGTCACAAAGTGCCTTTGATCACAAGAGCCGGATAAAAGGAAAAGACAAGTGCCCAACACCAACATGAAACATACCAAGGAAAAGCCAAAACCGAGAAACCACAAAAAAAGGAAGAAAGCAAGAAAGAAAAGAAAACGAAGAAACAAAAAGATGTCCTAAGATCAGACACCACCGAACGCAGTGAAACTCTCTAAAAAGTAACATAAACACACAAACAACAAATTCCTAAGTGACTTATTTAAATCCACCACCAAGAAATATTCCAGACCACAAGACTTTGCTCCTCACCAATAAAAACCGTACTGCAACTGGTAATGTATTATCCTGGCTCCACAGATGGCAAGGGAGTCCGTGGGACCTATGTAAACACACCAAAATTCAAATTCATGGCCAACCTCTACACAAAAGCAACCAAGATTTACCACACTAAAAAAACCAAAACGAAACAATGCCCGTCATTACCTCCAATTAATGAAGTTGAATCACACAGAGTGTTTCCCACTCGTCCAATCCGGTCAACAAAAAACGTTCAAAACAGTCGGTTGAACAGTAGTATCTAAAACACAACAAAACACGTTTTCTCAAATTGTACTCGCATAAAAATTGGGGATGCGCAGTCGCTTAAATAGCTACTAGTAAATAGTGGAGAAGATAATACTACCTCCACTGTCTGTTTATGCACCCATGCATTCCATGAGCTCCAGATACTTCAGTGATTTAGCAAACCAATTCGTAAGTTCTCATTAATCATAAACTCTAATCTTTGCTGCGTCTATAAGTATGTTAGGGTACCCGGCAAAATTAAGACTGAGGTGCACAAGAACCTGGAGAGGCAAAGTTGACACCACTGGTCACTATGCTGTTGGTTGCTAAACTATACGAGTGGTGGTTTGGACCTAAAATTAGAGGGACGAAAATTGTCTGGTAAAGCCACAAATATGTAGGCTTAATGTTGGTATATTATACGGGGCACACATAATCATACGGACCCATCTCCCCGGACATAACGTATAAGTAACAAAGCCATACTACGCGTTTAATCGGAAACGCGAATACGCCCAGTGGTCAAAAGACAGTCCCAAAACTAATACGTAACCGCGTTATTTCCTCCCAATGCCAATATTACCATTTCAAAAGCCGGATTCCCATTCAATGCGACTAAATCTTCCTACACATCGAGACCCCATTTAAAAACAGCCCTTACTCACATTTATGTTCCAAGTATAGGACGCCTTCGGGCACATTACGTAGGACGCGATCTTTCGCGCTCCCACCATCAGTATCGTAGTAAGAAGAGCCGTCACGTATCACCTGGCTTAATAAAGCCTATCACCTTGTTCGTATTACGGCGTGCGTAAAACACGTCAGTACGTCATATTCAGGAAGTGTCAAAGCAATAAAAGCTTTGACACTCGTGCATCATTCCCTATTAACTACGATCTTTACAAAACCAAAACATGATAATCACCGCCCCATTGTCACGTTCCTTGTCTGGCAATGTACGCAATGAGCTTACATGTCACACCTCATGCGTGCACATGTATCTACGTACATTAATGCCCCTCTTACAGGTGTATGCACACAAACAAACATTCACAAATAGTGCACACCAAGAATGTGACCCCATTTCCGCATTAAATCGCTGATCTAAAACGGAAAATCACCAGTGTGAGAAAAACAAGGTTGGCATACTCAAGTAATCTCAAAATGCTAATACAAATTCATTTAACGGCACATTTAAGTTAAAAACACATATTTTACATCTTGATGGTCCTATATTTATTCTTAGAGATACCCCCTGAAACTCGACCAACTCCTAGTGACCTGACTGAGTGGCTGCTTAGGTTGCCACCACCAGACATGTTTCTGGACCCCTGGGTCGAGAGCTTGCTGCTCTCGGGGGCCTGAAACAATGCACATCCTGGGACGAGGTGCCAAGCCTCCTCCCCACGATGGGCAGGGTTCACGAAGGAGAGGCTTCAAAGGCATGCCGCCTTTGTGAGCCTCTCCAGACCATTTGCTGCTTTCAGCAACTGGTCCCCACTGGTTCTACCCCCACTTTGGGCGGGAGAACCGGCGGGAAAAACCAGTGAGGAAGGAGAGGTGTGCCCACCTCTGCCAACTCCACCCCTAAGGTGGGGGAGGCGAGGTGAAGCACAACCTCGAGTCCCCGCCATCTTGAGGATGGGGGACCCAGCCAACCAGGGACAGGCTCCTGCCCCCTCCCACTGGAGAGTGGCAGAATAGGGGGTGTACCCACCTCAGGGAAGGGACCCATTGGTCCCTGCCCTTTACCTACCTGTAACGCCCCTAAATTTAGTATTTAGGGGCACCCTGAACCTTCCTTCCTGAGATCCAGCAACAACAAGAAAAGGAAGAAGGACGAGAAGCCGTGCAGAGCTAACAAGAGGACGACGCCCACTGACTTGGCCCCAGCCCTACAGGCCTGTCATCCCCTCGAACCTGCTCCTGCAAAACCCTGGCGTGTCCAGCGGCCAGCAACCTCAAAAACCCCGGAGGGCCTGCCTGCCTTCACTTTCCAAGCTGTTTCTCCCGTGAACACCGGACGTGTTTGAACTGCAGCTTCTGGTGCCAGCCAGGAACCGCGAATCCCGCACA
Organism: Calotriton arnoldi; assembly: GCA_963921515.1. Taxonomy (NCBI): domain Eukaryota; kingdom Metazoa; phylum Chordata; class Amphibia; order Caudata; family Salamandridae; genus Calotriton; species Calotriton arnoldi. Next base: position 1,921,359 of record CAWUFW010002128.1, on the reverse strand, counting down.
CTCTGCACCCGCCGAATCCGGCCCGAGCTCGAGTGGGCAAATACCCAGAGGAGGTCCCCCTGGCGATCCTGACCCGAGATCCGGTGACCCCTGACCTGCCTCAAGCCTCCTGACGACGCCTGCAGCCTCAATCCAGAGGACCCCCCTCCCCTACCGCGACCAGAGCGGGTAAGAAAATCCGACGTCCCAAGGCACCCCTGCACCCGACGCCCCACGGCCTTGTGTGCCCAAACCAATGGTGCCTAACCAACCCTCTACATCCCAACTTACCCCTCGAAGTGGTGGTAGCTCCTGGAAGATCCTCGTCCCCGAGCCTGCAGTGTTTCTTTGTCCCGGAGAATCTCCATTGAAAGCAACAGGGCACCCGACCTCAAAACAGCACCCTGCCGCCCTAGTGCCGCTGAGGGTGCCCCTTTGGTGCTAACTTGGTCCCCAACGAGCCCTGAGCTTAACCCTAGGAGCTTTGCTCCCACTACCCCGTGGCCTGCTTGCCAGCAGCCACCAACCGGAGTCCCCCTATCCTCCATAGGATAAAATTGGGCCTCAACACTCTGCACCCGGCCGCCCTAGTGCCGCTGAGGGTGCAACAACAGTGCATCACTGACCCTGGGAGACCCCTGAGTCTAACCCCAGAACCCTAACACAAAAGACCGATTACTTACCTTGAAACCGATAACTCATTTTTCCTCATAGGATAACATGGACACTTTTTCTCCCAAAAAGTTTCTAAGTGTCGACATTTGAAAACTACAAATATTCCTTAAAAATCAGCCGAATAACAAAAACGCATTTTCTCAACTGTTTTCAGGAAATGTCCCAGTGCTGAATCCAGGATCCAGCACTGAGTAAGAAAAAGTAACGATAACCTAACTTGCCTGCTAAGTGAATTTCCTCCCATAGGATAACATTGGTGATTCTATGTGAAAAAGTTTCTCTGTGTCAACTTTTGAAATGCAATAATATTCTTTAAAAATCGTACAAATTACAAAAACGTAATTACTTACCTGTTTTAAGTAAATGTCCCAGTGCTGAATCTAGGAGCCCATCACTGGATTACAAAAGTAACGTTAAAGTAACTTACCTGCGAATTGAATTTCCTTCCATAGGATAACATTGGTGGTACTAGGTGAAAAAGTGTCTAAGTGTCAACTTTTGAAATGCAATTATATTCTTTAAAAATCGTACCTTTAACCAAAACTCATTTACTCACCTGTTTTCAGGAAATGTCCCAGGGCTGAATCTAGGATCCAGTCCTGTGTTAGCAAAAGTAATCTGAAAAGTAATTAACTGCATTTTACTTAAAAAGCCCTTTTAATTGAATGTACTATACCTGCAATGTGTTGCAAACTGCCTACTTAA